>OZ038520.1:11446571-11454071 GCA_964036315.1 Acanthosepion esculentum
GAGATGGATTGATACCTTTCCAAAGGGTATTTCTGTGTAAGCGAATCTAACAGACGCGACTGGAATTCGAACCCTGCTCCCTGAGTTCTCATTCTTAGTCGATATCCATCACACTACAACGCAAATTTTCTTACTGGCTTTATTTTGACATTTCAAATTCCTAGTTGGCATCTTGGGTTGTACCTTTTGCTGACAAACAAAAATTCTGTCTTCTTACAATTGATGCTTATTCCTTTCTTTTCGCTTTCTTTTACTACCTTCCGTAGAAGTTCCTGCAGTTCCCATTCATGCATTTTCTATTAACATTGTGTCATCTGCATAGCTTATGTTGTTAAGATTGTGACGTCCAGTAATGAATCCTGGTAAGACTTCTAATTTTCTCAAGATCAATTCGTTGTAAAAGTTGAATAAGTCCGGTAAGAAGACCCCTCCTTGTCTTGCACCCCTTTCTCGTTTTATGTATATTACTGAATTCATTTTCTATCCATATGCAGGTGGTTTGCTGCCAGTATAAGTTCTAAATTATTGTAATATATTTCCTAAATGATTTCAGTACTTACATATAAATATTTAATTTAGTTTAATTACTTACTTTGTATATGAATAGACAAAAATGCGCTCAAGTAAATTATGTGTGTATACAATGGTATACCTTATACATGATAATTTAAAAGAATTAACTTAAAAATAACACAATAAAGAATATATAGAAACTGACCCGAGTGTCTACGTAAATCAGATTTCGATGTCCACTATATTTGATAATTAGATCCCTTATAAATTAAATAGAATAAAAATAATTACTACCAAAAAGTACGCATTATATATATATTGGCATATTATATTCATCATATGCTTTATACAAAATGAAGTATTATATATCAGATACACACATCTATCTATCTATCTATCTATCTATCTATCTATCTATCTATCTATCTCATTCTGTTCATATCTATCTATCTATCTATCTATCTATCTATCTATCTATCTATCTCATTCTGTTCATATCTATCTATCTATCTATCTCATTCTGTTCGCGTCTATCTATCTATCTATCTATCTATCTATCTCATTCTGTTCAGATCTATCTGCCTCTGTTTAATATCTATCTATCTATCTATCTATCTATCTATCTCATTCTGTTCATATCTATCTATCTATCTATCTATCTCATTCTGTTCGCGTCTATTTATCCATCTATCTATCTATCTCATTCTGTTCAGATCTATCTGCCTCTGTTTAATATCCATCTATCTATCTATCTATCTATCTATCTATCTATCTATCTATCTATCTCATTCTGTTCATATCTATCTATCTATCTATCTATCTATCTATCTATCTATCTATCTATCTCATTCTGTTCAGATCTATCTGCCTCTGTTTAATATCTATCTATCTATCTATCTATCTATCTATCTATCTATCTATCTCATTCTGTTCAGATCTATCTGTCTGTCTCTGTTTAATATCTATCTATCTATCTATCTCATTCTGTTCAGATCTATCTATCTATCTATCTATCTATCTATCTATCTCATTCTGTTCAGATCTATCTATCTATCTATCTACCTATCTCATTCTGTTCAGATCTGTCTATCTATCTAACTATCTATCTATCTATCTATCTCATTCTGTTCATATCTATCTATCTATCTATCTATCTATCTATCTATCGTCTTATATATGAAAACAAAAGACATGTAAAAATAAACAAAAAGAGAGCATACAAAATGCATTGATCGTTAACTGTAACGAAACTGACCATAATTTTGACAGAAAAAATGCTACTCTAGTCGAAAATGTCTTAAAAGTGCTTTAATCGCTAGTTCACCCACAGTAAATTTGAGTCCAGGTTCTTGCAACGTTTCACCATTTATATCTTGTTTTGTTTTTTGTTTTTTTTTCCATCTGTATCACTCCATACAAAAAAGCAGTAAAGCCACTAAGACAGAGGCGGCTAAAGAGTATGGAAGAATTAGGAACAGAAACATTAATAATGAGCGGGAAGAGGAAAGAGTAATCAGGAGAACAGTAGATAGCGATCGACACTGCATTTAAATTTTTGCAGATTAAAGTTTCCTGTAAAACATGGAGTCGGAAGGGAGTGCCACATGTGAGAATTGCGAAAAAAGAAACTGTTAGCATAAAACTTACAGTTACATGTAGCAAACTCAACTGTAAATTGATGAGATCTCGACACCAGTCTAGTACTGCGCTTAAATTCATAAATTCTAGGTAGCCTAGCAAAGAGCTCATCCGAACAATTACGATGAAAGTATTTATAGAAAAGACACAGAGAAGCAACGTTACTGCGGTGGGAAAGTGGCTGAAGTCGAGCAGCCAGATCAGGACCACTAATATTGATGATTCTACTTTGGATTTTATCAAAGAGCTCAAGAGAAATAGCAAGAGAACCAGTCTATATGTGGCAGCAATATTCTAAGCATGGACGAACGGTAGAGTTATATATGATAGATTCTGGAGGGAAAAATTGCCTCGTCTGGCACAGTGAACCAACTTTCTTAGCAGATGACCTAGCAATGGATTCAATATAGTCTTTCCATTACATGACAGCTGAGAACGTTAGCCCGAGAAGGTGCAACGAGTCACTTTCAACAGAACGGTCAGTAATGAAAATGAAAAATAGAGTCACTTTCTTTGAGGATAGCATTAGCTATACTGGTGCAAGGTAGCAAGGGTCTCTCAGACGATTAATGGAGAGAAGTTTAGTTTTTGATGCGTTAAAATTACCAAGCCATCTTTTGCTCCAGTTAACTGGAAGTCGTTTTGGACATCGGCTGCCATTTTGATCTTGTGAGACTGATAAACCTTACTGTTGATGCAGAAGTAAATTATTTTGTCGTCAGCGTAGATACTAATTTGAGTGTTGATGTCACCAGGAAGGTCATTAATGAAAATGAAAAATAGAGTAGGGCCAAGGATGGAGTCCTGGGGAACACACATTTCATGATTTGACAGGAAAGACTGGATCAGTTCAAAACAGTGTCCGGAGACACCGTAACTTTTCAATTTGTGGAGAAGTCCTGAATACCAGAACCTGTCAAAGGTTTTCGAGATGTCTAATGCAACCGCCAGGACTTCACCGTTTTTTTTTTTTTGGTGGGGGGTTAATCTAGAGAGCATGATAAACTCTTTTCTTACATATTACTATAGATTAAGCCCACCAGATCACGAATACATAAATATAAATATAACAAAGTAGGTGAACCTGAGAACGTGCAGTGAATCACTTTTCTGGAGGATAGCATCAGCCATACTGATTGTACCATAGCGAAGATGTCAGTTGAGAACGTTAGCCCTAGAAGGCACAACGAGTCATGATGACTGCATTAAACCTAAGATAAATAAAATAAAGAATATAACCGAGACAACTCAAGTTTCAACCTTATAATGTGGGATCCTCAAGGCAGGTTCAATCTTCATCGAGTAGCACTGACAGTTTACGCATTAAATATGTATAATTCGATTATTTTATTTTAATAATGTTAGTGTTATGTATACGTTCTCCTATTATTTCCTCTGTCCTATTCAGTAACGAGCCTGGATTCAGAAACACCAAAATCGCCAGTTTTTATGTCCAATTTATAAATTTTCTCTCCCTTTGAAAAGTTCTTACTTTTTCTTACAATTTTATTTTCCAGATATATCTAGACAGAGCAGTGCTATTACGATACTTACCCAATTTGAAAGAAAATGGAATGCTTTCTGTATATGTTTTTTAAATGTACACTCGGTGGAACCAATATAATTGATCGGTTCTGTATACAGTGTTGTCAATTAAGCATTCCCCACTTATGGGGCAATTTTCAGTTTTTCTACAATTACAATGTTTTATTTGTAGATTTACACCTCAGCACTTTCTGGTCATGTCCCTTAATAATCCTCTCTATGTTGGCCATTGTGCTGTAGCTAAATTTTACTGTATTCTTATTAAAAGTTTTATAGAATATGCCATTCGCTGGTCCAGTATAGTTAAGAATTTCGGGCAAATTTTTGGCTTTATTTGTAAATTAAATGGAGGAATTAAATCAAATAATCTTCTTTTCTTTTCTCTGTCTGCCTGTTTCTCACTCACTCTCTCTCTCTCTCTCTCTCTCACTCTATCTCTCTGCACACACACACACACACACACATATATATATATATATATATATATATATATATATATATATATATATATATATATATATATATATATATATATATAAATTAAACCTAAAGAGCCAGACTAACGTACCACGGTTTCACCTAAGCGGATGGTCAGGGAATTCTGACGATCCCTGACGATCCGCTTAGGTGAAACCGTGGTACGTTAGTCTGGCTCATTAGGTTTAATTTAGGTTTGCGTATCGAGCACATTATTCAGTTATTTTTCTTACTCGTATCGGGTTTTTTTTCTTTGGACTCTGAACTTGCTTGCTAGACAATTATGTTCTTTCTTTTTTTGAAACTTTTTTCCCCCTTTGAAATTGGTTTCTTTATTTGCAAATCAAGACACCGAAGGTTTTTCCTGACGAGTATAATTATATATATATATATATATATATATATATATATATATATATATATATATATATATATATATATATATATATATATATATATATGTTTATATATATATATGCTTCTGTATTAGTCAAAATGGGTTTGGCATGTTGTTATCTTAATATCTTTTTATGGACCTCAGCCTGTAAAGTTTCATATTTTCATATTTTCGAAAATACGTTCAGATGTATCGCTTGATAACCTCAGTTGAGTGTATTGCTTGATAACATGTGTTCAGTGTATTGCTTGATAACCTCTGATCAATTTATTGCTTCATAACCCCTGTTCAATGTATTGCTTGATAACCTCAGTTCAGATGTTTTGCTTGATAACCTCTGTTCAATGTATTGCTTGATAACATGTGTTCAGATGTATTGCTTGATAACCTCTGTTCGGGTGTATTGCTTGATAACCTCTGTTCAGATTTATTGCTTGATAACCCCTGTTCAATGTATTGCCTGATAACCTCTGTTCAGATTTATTGCTTGATAACCCCTGTTCAATGTATTGCTTGATAACCTCTGTTCAGATGTATTGCTTGATTACCTCTGTTCAGATGTATTGCTTGATTACCTCTGTTCAATGCATTGCTTGATATCCTAAGTTCAATGTATTACTTGATAACCTCAGTTCAGATGTATTGCTTGATAACCTCTGTTCAGATGTATTGCTTGATTACCTCTGTTCAATGCATTGCTTGATATCCTAAGTTCAGATGTATTACTTGACAACCTCTGTTCAGATGAATTGCTTGATAACCTCTGTGCAATGTACTGCTTGATAATCTCAGTTCAGATGTATTGCTTGATAACCTCTGTTCAATGCATTGCTTGATAAGATCCGTTCAGATGTATTGCTTGATTACCTCTGATCAGTTATATAGCTTGACAACCTCTGTTCAGATGTATTGCTTGATACCCTCTGTTCTGATGTATTGTTTGATAACCTCTGCTCTGATGTATTGTTTGATAACCTCTGCTTAGATGTATTGCTTGATAACCTCTGTTCAGATGTATTGCTTGATAACCTCTGTTCAATGCATATCAGTATTTTATATGAATATGCCACACTGAACAAAATAACAATATTTTACAATAAATCTACTGAAAATTATATCAATAACACAAATGCTGAATCCAGTGAAATTGTATTAGCTTTAAAATTTAACGACAGAGTTGAGAAATACCGTACGATGGATGCCATCTGTATACGGAATGATCACAAGGCAAATTTCGACAGCACACAGGCGTATAGGCTACTGAGATCATCGAACTCAGTAATTGGGAAATCTTAACTGAATAATTATCAAAATGTGCGACGTCCTTAGGATAGCTACTAAGGTAAACGATTGGTGATGTACCGGTGAATGCAAAAATGGTTCAACAATATGCATAGCCAAAAAGGTGGTAAATTCTTAAAATACAGATATTACGGATAGTTATCCTTCCATACCTTGTGAAACGTTATGTAAAGGTATAATAAAATATGAAAAGGTGCGGATGATTAAACACTTTCTTAAGTTCATATTATATTATAATAATAGAGTGTGGGTGAAAAGGACCCAAAAAGGAAAGATATGAACTTTAACATTTCGATAAGTTCGTTTAATGGGGCTGAGGATGGGAGCTCCTAGGATTGCTTATAACGCATAAATTAAGCGAAATGATAGACAAAGATCACGAACTATTCAGAGACGACAGCTTTATATTTATTGAAAACAGCACCGCTAGAAAAAGTGATAAAGACTTGAGATTTAATATTATTATGGACATTGGTTAGAAAAAAGTCGAATATCTTCGTACAAAATTAATCCTCAAGGAAGAAATAGTGGAACCATTCAGGAAAAAATGATGATATTAACGTTAAATCAAATCACCTACCCGAGGCACTTTATTAAGGTACAGATACAAAAATAAAAAAATAAAAAAATAAAATAAAATGAAGATTATTTGGTTTAACTCTCCATTAAATTTACAAATAAAAACCAAACATTGGCCCGAAATTCTTCACTATACTGAACACTTTCCGGTGAATAGCGTATTCTATAAAGATTTTATTAAGAGTACAGTAATAATTAGCTACAGCGCAATGCCCAGCATAGATAATATTATTAGGGGACATAACAAGAAAGTGTTATGGGGTAAATCTGCAAGCAAAATACTGTAATTGTAGAAAAACTGCAAATTGCCCTTAAATGGGGAATGTTTAATTGAGAACATCGTATACAGAGCCAAAGTTGATGTTGAAGGCAGCTTCACAATAAATTAAGTGAGGGAACATTTAATAAAGATACAGCAGCAATCAACATCCTTCAAATTGAGTAGGTATCTGTCTAGATATATCTGGAAAATAAAAGGAGCGGGGTGGGGGGATTTGGAAATTGTGCCAGGAGGAAAAGTTAGCGAAATGTTTCCGAGTTCAGGCTCGTTAATGAATAAGAGAGAGGGAATAATAACAGGATGTATCCCTGCAAAATTAAATTTAATAGTTAATATGGGACACAGATCACCAACCATATATATATATATATATATATATATATATATATATATATATATATATATATATATATATATATGATGAAATATAGTCTTAAGGTGTGCTATATTTATGGGATAAAGTGCTCAATATCAGAGATAGAGCGTATGTAAATATAAAAGTGAACATTGAAGTCAACACTCAGAGGCGACAGGCTGTTTCATACTAGAATGAATATATATATATATATATATATATATATATATATATATATATTCAAGCATATATTTATATATATTCAAACATATATTGTGAAATATAATAGACAACGAATGTCTATTATGTTTGGTCATCAGACATTCTAAACTTTGTATAGTTGCTTTAATTTCGTGAGAAAATAAAGGCAAAAATTGTCCAATTTGATCATATTCTGGTATATTGACATTGAAG
>OZ038520.1:11456571-11504071 GCA_964036315.1 Acanthosepion esculentum
TTTATATATATGTATATATAAATAAAAAGAAAGAACAGTAAGATATATACCGGTGTTCTTATTGATATTATTTTTACAAAACAGTGCTCAATGTAATATGTATATAAATATACATATATATATATATATATATATATATATATATATATATATATATATATATATATATATATATATATATATATATATATATATATAGTCTTAAGGTGAGCTATATTTATAGGATAAAATGCTCAATATCAGAGATAGAGCGTGTGTAAATATAAATGTAAATATTGATGTCAACACTTAGAGGCGATGTCAACGCTAGACGCAATCGTCAGGCCACGATACATATATATATATATATATATATATATATATATATATATATATATACATATATATATATATACATATATATATATATATATATATATATATACATATATATATATATATATATATATATATATATATATATATATATATATATATATATATATATATATGAAAAGTTAAAAGGATAATATATAATAGATATCATCAATCGCATTGCCATTATTGTTATCATTTTGTTGTCTTCTGATCTTCAAATTTTGAGGAATAAAACGTTATGGATGCACTGTCCGAAGATCATATTTTGTTAGTTTTGTTCAAATACTTTCGACTCTCGCAGTCATTATCAAGAGTTATTCTGGTGTGGTGTGGGCTACTTAGTGTTTTTTTGTCTATATACTGGTATACTTTGGTAAGTTGGGCGTTTTAAATGGTCTAGTGTGATGCCATGTGTAACGACTATTAGGAACTAGTTAGCACAAAATTTATTTATTTATTTACTTTTGTTAATAATATTTTTAATACTAATATAATACGTGCGTAGATTTTATAAAAAGTATATATATTATATAATGTATATTATATATATATATAATGTATATTATATATATATATATAGGGTATATATATTATAGGGTATATATAATTATATATATATATTTGAATTTGCGATAGAAATAATATGTAAAAAGGATTAGAAAGAAGTAAATCTATATTTTTTAAGGTTTTATTGAAATTTTATTTAAGTTTCCACATGTCCTCCATCATTAGCTATACAAAGGGTAATACGATTTTGAAGTTCACGGAAAACATTTGCCAACTGATTTACAGTAATGCCTGAAATCACATTAGTTACTTTAGCCATACTTAAAACTAGGTACATTAAACTTTATAACATTTTTTGCAGATTATTTCTATCGCAAATACAAATATAGTTATTTTTTTAAGTGCACACGAACTCTATGGACACCCTGTATGTGTGTGTGTGTGTGTGTGTGTGTGTGTGCGTGTGTGTGTGTGTGTGTGTGTGTGTGTGTGTGTGTGTGTGTGTGTGTGTGTGTGTCCATGAAGAATGACTCATAGCCATAAAGTGTACACGCTATTCTGCTATATTTACTTTGCAGTTCAGCGCACCTGACACATCGGTTTCACAAGTTTCCTGCACAAAAAAAATCCTCTTTGATCTTTGTAATATTGATTTTGGAAAGTAAGTCGAGTCGAGAAATTTTCAGCCACCAAAGAGCGATATGGATATATGCAAATATGCAACTGTCATCATCATCATGATTTTCCTTCGGGTACGAAAACGACTGTTTTGCAATTTATCAGTGGATCTAGATTAATTTTCAAACCAGACTTATGAGAGAATTTATAGTGGGAAATCGTTGCATTGTAGTAACCCTAACCCTCTCATCCGGGGGGGGGGGTTAGAGTGACATGAAGAATCGTTACAACCGGAGGTTTCAGGTTGCAGCAGATACCACGTCCAAGATCTAAGCACTCCACGGCATTTACAGTCACCGACTTCATGATCGTCGGTTCTGTGAGATATTCACCCACTCCGCAAGAAATCAGTCAGCACATTCAATAGGGCTAAGAGACCCGAAATTATCGACGACTTGGACCTGTCGACTAACCTAATCTGGTCAGCCCACCAGTCGAAGCAGTTTACCGGGCTATGTCTGCTTTTACATGCAAACAGCGATTTGGAGTCACAGGAGAGAGTTGGGAACCACTGCGGACGGACTACTCCAAAAGGAGTACGACAGTTCCTTCGTCGGAGTTAATATTCCCCCCCAACACCATGGCATATAACTATATATGCATATTTTTGGCACTATATCTGTGCACTCTTAGAGACATGAAAACAAGTTAAGTTCATATATTCATTAATCAGCTCGGTATGTTGCTTTAGACATCACGAAAGCATTCGACAATCGTATCAGCCTTCTTCAGTTGAAAAGTTATGGTATTTCTGGGCGGATTTTTTAACTGATTCAGTTTTTCTTATCAGATCGCGAAATAAAGGTTGCCCTGAACGTTCACTCTTTTAGACCTTTTGGCAATAATGCAGGTGTTCCACAAGGCCCTATCCTTGGAAGTACGTTGTACCTAATTTTCATCAAAGACCGTCCTGATGACATCGCTTCTCAACTCGGCATCTATACTGATGACACGGTTATTTACTCATGTCTCACTAGTAAAGCTGATCGGTTCGAAAAGGTCAAATTGACAACTGACCTTCAGTAACTGGAGCAATGAATGGCTTATTAATTTTAATGTTTCCAAAATGAAACACCTCTCTTTTAATCATGTGGGAGACTCCTTTTTGCCTTTCATCAACATGTCACAAGAGTAACATGTTGAGTTTCCCGCGCTAACATTCTCTGCTGACAAGAAGTAAAAATATCATATTGAATTAATTACTAAGTCTGATACCAAGAAAGTTGCTTCACTGTGTCATGCTAGTAATTTTTCTCTCCAGACTCTATCTTGTATTCACTGCTGACCCAAATCATAAGGCGAATGAAAAAAAAAAATAGACCTTTTGCGTTGTTAAACATAGCCAACTGAGTAGAACTTAGAAAAATGAAAATAAGAAAAGGAAAAATTAAAATTTAAAATTTTTTGGCATTACATAATGAAATTTTGAATACTGAGAAATTAAACTAAATACTAGTTGGTCAAAGAACCTATTTAAAATAACGACCATCTGTCTCTAACTATTAACAGGGTTTGTATGGAAAGGGTAGATAAAATTAATTCTCTGGGCATTGCAGAGGATCTCTCCTGAACCAGTAATCCCATTGCGTTACTCAAGAAGACACAGCAGCTAATCTATTTAGTGAGAATTTCCAGACAAAACTAGAACAGTCTTGTTTTAAACATCTTAAAGACAAAGGAGCTGGTGGTAGATTTTCAGAGAAATGCACCAGTACCTAACTCTTTGGTTATTGTCAGGGTTAGTGTGGAAAGGGCAGATAAAATTAGTTTTCTGGACATTGCAGAGGGTCTCTCCTGAACTAGTAATACCATTGCGTTACTCAAGAAGACATAGCAGCTAATCTATTTACTGAGAATTCCCAGACTATAAAAGGAACAGTCTTGCCTTAAATACATTAAAGACAAAGGAGCTGGTGGTAGATTTTCAGAGAAATGCCCCAGCACCTGAGCCTTTTGTAATCGGCGGGATTTATGTGAAGAGATTTTATTAAATTAAGTTTAGGATCTCTCCTGGAGTAGTTATACCATCGCAATAGTCTAGAAGGCACAGAAAACAATGAAAGATGTAGAAGCCAAATGACTTACCTTCTAACATGGCTACCTTCTTGTGTCTATTTATTTTGTAAAAATTACAAAATTTTGGCACAAGGCCGAAGGGGAAGTGGGGAAAGGCTGGTCTTTCACTAGCTATCCTATTCCTAGTTAACCACAATCATGACCCATTCATTCATTACAATTACACATTCACCACAAGAACTCATCCATCACCTCACAATCCTGCACATACCACAATACCACATATTCACAAGGGTCCTACAAAAACACCCCATGGTGTAATTTGTAATATTCATATATATATATGCAAGACTCTTCGGTAAATCGAATCGAGTTCTCTCAGTCACTGTATGTTTATCTAAATATAAATACGCTTAAATTCACCTTCTTCTCTGCCGTGCGCCAACAGTTTCAGGGTAAAATTTCCGACTGACGCGAATTCAGCCGGTTTTCGATTCTAGCCAGAGGCAACCGGACGTCTAGCCACACTGATGAGCTGTGATACAGCGAAACAGTCTGTCTGTGGATGACAATATGTATATATATATATATATATATATATATATATATATATATATATATATATAATTAAAAATCCCATGAAACATGAAATGATAGGGAGGGAAGATGAACCCAGACAAGAAACTCAAAAATGTCAACCAAAGATAAAACAAAATCAAAGCAATGTTAGTAGGAACCGTCCACCCCTCAAAATAATAAGAGCGGCCGCTGTATTCTATCGATAGATAGAATCAAGAAGCACCCTCACTAATAAAATGGGGAGGGAAAATAAATGACGGAATGGGAAAATCAAAGGCTGACTCAGTCGAGATGCAAAAAGGGGACAAAAACAAACTGGGGAGATTAGGAATCTTGACATGAATCATAACAGAAGAAAAAGCCGGGAACAGGACGAGAACAAGACTTATTCACATTAACTAGGAACACAAAATAGTGTCTAACTTAACCGGGTGGGGTCAACAGGAAACCACCCCGTTGCGTTAAGGGGACTTAAAAAAAGAAAATCAAGGCTAGCCCCATCCTCACGAACTAGGATCGCCTCGGTCATCCACCTTTCACTGAAATCTCTCGAAATCAAATGCTTTCGATCAGCTCTGATTTTCAGCTTAAGCTGATGCTTAAAGAAAACAATCAGATCCTGATCCGAATAACTATCGTTTCGCAAGATTCCTTACTTTCGCGACATCTACACGACCATTCTAGCCACGGCTAGCAACGTGAAAAACACCATCAGTTTTACCCCAGATAACGTGGGCGACACATTGTCACACGCGTACGCGAGATCGATGGACACGAGCTGATCAGGAGCAATACGAGTCGTCAACTTGCCGACATAATTCCAAAAAGTGCGTACCTGAGGACAATGGTAGAAGGCGTGCGATGCGGTTTCCTCTAAACCAAGGTCACACCGATGACAATCTAGCAAATCTGCCTGGCCCCATCTGAAGAGTACGTCATTGAGAAGTAGCACGTTCCGAATCAATCGCCAGCTAAGCGAAAACTCATGGTTGCTGAGATAATCCGCCGCTGACGCCCAAGACCAAAAGGAGCGCAACTCTGATTCCGACAAGCCGAGCCGGCCACACAGAGGATCCTTCGCGACTCCCTCCACTAATTCAGGATACAATAGTCTCCGATGCCGAGAAAGGTCATTGGACCAAAGAAGGACCTTCAAGGCCGCCCGACACTCACTGAAGAAACTCAACAAACTTCCACAACCGCGACGGCGCTTACCCCAAGATATAGAGGGAGTGATAGTAAGGCTAAGGAAGGCGTCCCTAACACTCGGCGCCAAAATCGAGTCCTCCGTCAAAACTCGGCATAGGAAAGCTAACCTTGAGGCATGGCGATGACTCGCCAGGTGTGGCAATCACAGCCCCCCCCCATGACACGGATGCTGGTAACAGGCTTCTTTACGGACCCAATGCTTGCAGCCACCCCACAAGAGGGTGATCAACAAACGCTCGATCACCTTCATACGTTTCCTGTAAAGAGGAAGTACAGCCAAGCAGTAAAGGATGATGGGCAAGATGTAAGTGGCACACGCCTCAGCCCTACCCTTTAAGGACAACCCCCTTCGAAGCCAAGTCCGGAACCGACGCTCCGACCTTTGCCTGTATTTCTGACCAATTCTTCTTCAGCCGGAGTTCGGGTCCGAACCACACCCCAAGGATGCGGACGGGTTCATCAGTTCAGTCAAAGAGCCTCGGAAGCGCGACACCCTACCAGGCACCTAACCGAAACCGGAAGACTTGTTGCGGTTAATCTTGGCTCCCATCACCTTCTCGTACCGTTCAAGCGCCTTTTGCACCACCTTAATGTCGCTGTGGCACGACACGAAGATGGATACGTCATCGGCGTACGCAAAAAGCCTAGCTCGAGCACTACCAGGGAAAACGGCTATTCCGCGTTGGGCCGGATTGTACGCCCTGTCCCTTAGCCGGCGAAGGAAGGGCTCCAACACCAAAGCATAAAGTAAGAGGGACAGTGGGCACACCTGTCGGACCGACCGAATCAGCGCAAAAGCGCTCGACCTCCTACCGTTCACCTGTACCACAGCACTGGGAGTGCGATACAGGAGGCTAATCCAGAGGCAGAAGTCGGGTTCGAATCCGGCGTCCTGCAGGACAGCAGCCAGATACTGATGGTTAACCCTGTCAAATGCCTTGGACTGATCTAAATTGATCGTCGCGGCTCGCTTGTCGCCTTTTACACCCTCTGTGATCGTGCGGATCAGATGCAGGTTGCTTTGAATTGTTCGTCCCCTCACAGCACAAGTCTGTTCAGGTCCTAACAAGCTCGCGACAACTGACTGCAACCTCTCCGTCAGAATCTTGGCCAAAAACTCTGTGTTTAGCAGACCCCTGCCGGAACCAGTTGTTGAACACCACTGTCAAAATCGGGACAAAGATGTGCGACAGCCTCAAGTACATTTTGTAGGGCTGACCATCAAGTCCCGGAGACTTGCCTTTGCCGACCTTCTTCAATGCCAAGTGATCTCACCTTCGCAGCTAACTGCTTCAGTCAGCGAGAGCCGAGGAAAGTCAGCCAAATAGTTGCGAAACTCCTTGGTCGACCTCAGAGAGCGCCCCTCCGGGTTAATGAACTCGCGAATGTATCGATCGGAACCTCGACGGATCTCTTCCTTGCGCAATTCTGTGCCCATGTTCACCGCCGCGTTAGACATTTTGTTTAACCTATGTCTAACCACCGGACCCCGACAGCTCTTGCTATCCTCACGCTTCAGGGTCTGCCTAGCTACGGCTGTCTCTAGGGAATCCCCGCCAGCCACCGCCAGCCACCGCCAGCCACCGCCAGCCACCGCCAGCCACCGCCAGCCACCGCCCGGACCAGACTATCCTTTAGAGTCTTCACCTTTTTAGCCTTATCTAGAGCGTGTCGTTGGCTATATTCAGTGGTGAAGAACCCAATCCTATCCTTAAGCCTCTCCCCCCACTTATTCCCAATAACAGCCCCCACTAATTCCCGCTGCACTAATCTAGTTAGCTGTTGCTGAAAGTCTCGTCTGTCCAGTAAGGACAGATTGAACTTCCAGTGTCCAGTCATTCTAGGCCTAGTACCTAACACCATCCAGGCACAGACGAGTCTATGATCTGAATAGTCTACCCGGTGGAACGTGGGACAATCTAGTAAATCTAGATCGACTATCCCAATAACATTCTGTCCAGGTAGCTGGCTACCCGGAAAGACGGCCAATTTCGAACCCACGTCCACATCTCCTCCCTCGGGTGATCGATCCGGTAACTATCGACGAGCCCAAATTCGCCGATCAGATCGACCCTATCTATCTTGGGGTCAAGGACGACAAGCCAGTCCCCCATTAAGACTAAGCGCGACGAATCAACCAGGAACGGCCTCAACTGACGGAAAAAGTCGACACGCTCCCTCTGGTCGTTGGGCGCATAAACCGCAACGACCCGAAACGAACCACTGCTCACGGCAATATCGGCCACGATCAAGCGCCCCTCCGCACCCACATGAACAAAGTCCACCCTCGTATCCATGGAACGTTTAACCAACAAGGAAACACCTCTGGTCAGCTGGTCCCCATATGCTGAAAAGACAACAAAGTCGCTAGACAGCACACGAGCATCAACCTCACAAACAAAGTGCGTTTCCTTGATTGCAGCTACATCCACTGAGATCACAAAGCTTGCGGGCGGCATTACACTGATCTCTCAGGCCCCTCACATTCAGAATGGCTAATTTGATTGACATGATTTAAGCCAGAGTCCCTTAAGCGCAGACTGGCCGCAAATCTGCGGATGTCAGGACCCCGACGGATTCTCCCAGGCTCCCAGTACCCAACTCTGTCGTCATCCGACCATTTGGGACAATCCCACCGACGTCCATAGGGTAGGTTAATTTAACTGCCCTATATACAGAGGGGTCGCGTAATACGAGGACCCTCCCTGCACAGAAATGTGAAAGTTTTTTGAGCTCCGGTGTACCTATCTGAAAAACCCTAATATCCGTGAATACATCCCTACACTCATGGAAATGGTACCAAACTTTCAAGTACCCCCTATGACCTTCATGAAAGTAATGATATCAGGGGCCTGAAGGAAATTCCGGGGATCCTCCAACGATTTGCCACCTACGGAAGTCAATTTGAAAAGCGGACCTAGTTGGGGTTTTTTATGCGCAGACAAGTCCATTTCTAGTTCTCTCCTATCCACCTTGCAAATCAACTAAGGGCCAGGGAAATTTTTTTTTTCTTTTCTTTATCCGGTTGGGACAGGGAAGGGGTAGATGAGTGAGGTTGGGTAGAAGTGTGCGGTGGGGTGGATATAGAAACGAAGGAGGAGGTAGAAAGAGAGGGAGACAGAGAACGGGAAGTGGAGGAAGGGAGGTTCCTTGTTTTGGAGACTATAACTGCTTGTTTCGTGGATGCAGGGACGTATAGGGACCTGGTTTTGTCCATGTGACCGTTCGCCCTACTTCGCCCGACATGTTATTGGCTTAACACGGCCTCTTCTTCCTCCTCCCTATTCATCTTTAATGAAGAGGCACGAGGGGGGAAGCATTTCTTCCACCTCCATTGCGTCGGATTGATGCTGCTTGTTTTTTCTTGTCGTTGTTGTTGTTGTTGTTGTTGTTGTCGTTGTTGTTGTTGTTGTTGTTGTTGTTGTAGCTGCTGCTGCTATTTAGGGGCCTGCTTTACCGATTGTTTTTCTTTTTGACGGCCTCTTCGGCCTTTGCAACAGTTTTCCAGGATTTCTCTGCTCCTGCCCTTCCTTAGGCAGCTCCTGGGGCTGCCGTTGTTTCTTTGGGGTCGATAAATCTTGTTTTGAAGGCGTGGGTGCCCTTTACGCCCCTTCACCATCCTCCACTCACCACCTGGAGCCTTCTCCTTTGCAGCTACTTCAGGAACTGCCGTTGTTGCTGCTGGAGTTATTACCAATGTCGCTGTGGGGGTTGGAGGCTGAGGGTTCTTGGCAAGACATGCCTTTGTCATATGTCCCAAAGTCCCACACGACCAACAATATGGTCTGCGCCCCTCTACGACTACCAACATCCGTCTGTCGCGACACATTAGAACATTGGGTATTTCGTTGAAAGCTTGTCTATTCACAGTTACCTGCAACACTATGTCTCCAGTTGCAATGCCTGATTTACTGGTGATGGAAATCACCTCTTCTATTGGTCCGTATCTGGAAAAGAATGCTCCCATCCGATCTTCGTTTATATCCACGGGCACTCCGTGCACAGTAATTTTAGTCCGTCTAGTGCCCATGTATTCGGTTTGGAGCCTTAGCATCGGTGTGGTTAACGTATTCCCAGAAAGCCTTTTTTCTTCCTGTTCAATCGCATGAGATTTTCTCGCCAACACCTTTGGAGGCTTTTCAATGCTTCTTCAATTGTTTCCCTGATGACCCCAATCAGTTTCCGACTTTTCACGTCGGAGGTCAGCAGGAAAATTATCTTTACATTAACTGCTTCCAGGACCGCCGGAATAGTGAGAAATTCATTACACTGGACATATTTCTCATATTTAGGCCTTAACTCATCATAATAAGTTGAGTCCTTTTTGGGCCTGTTTTCCGATCAGGCCGTTTTTCCCCAAGTGACTTATTTTGCGGTGACACCGTCGATACGTCCAAATTGTCCGCCATGGTGGAAAATTCTCCACCACAGATTAAAAATAAAAGTTTTGCCTTAAATGGCTTGTTCTTAAAGAAAAACAAACGAAAAAATCGAACGAAACCCAAAAAACAAACAAAAAACATGGAGAATGTGGAAAATAAAAGTTAATACGAACAAAATGAGCAACAATTAAAATAATGCGAAATGGAAAATAAAAACTGAAGAAAAAAAAACGAGAACAACAAAAGTTTAAAGAAAGAAAAGTAAACAAATAAAAACAAGTACGCACAAATACAAAGAAAAACTAAGTAATTGAAACTTTCAGCAAAATAAAGTAAAAACTTAACAGTTGTTTAGTCTGGTAAAACGTAACACGACACACTCGAATGAAACTGAGTCATAGCTGCCTCCTTGTGTCTCATTGTATATTTATTGTATATAAATACAATTTCGGCACATGGCCTAAAAAGGAGAGGGCTTGAAGCTGGTCGACACTAACTATCCTATACCTAGCTAATCCGATTCACGGACCATTCACTCATTACAATTTCTGCATTCACAATAAAAAAGTCGTCATCACTCAATCCTCCATACACCACAATACCGCATCCTCTCAAGGGGGACCTACAAAATGCACCCCATGCCATAAAAATTTAATGATGATAAATAATACATAAAAATCTAATAATGAAGAATGAGAGGGGAGGGAGGTGAACCCAATAATAAACTAAAACTCAACACAAAGTAAACTAAACATAACTGATGTTAGTAGGGCCCGTCCTACCCTCAAAACAGAGAGGTCGCTGTATTCAGCCCATTGGACAAAATCAAGAGACTCTCTCGCTAAGGGAGTGGGAAAAAGATAAAAAATTATACGGTCATGGGAAAATATAAAGCTCACCCAGTCGAGATAAAAGGGGCCAAAAACAAACTGGGGAGGTTGGGAATCTCAACCTGGATCATAACCAAAGATGTGGCAGGGGACAGGCCGGGAAAAAACACTTATTCATATTAACTAGGTACACAAGGCTTGTCTAACCTAACCAAGGGGACGGCTCCACAGGAAACCACCCCGATGTAAAATAGGTAGACCTAAAAGAGAAAATCAAGGCTAGCCCCGTTCAAACGAACCAAGCTCGCCTCATTCACCCACCTTTCGCTAAAGACTGTTGAATGCAAACGTTTTCTATCAGTTCTGATCTTCATCTTGAGCTTATGCTCAAAGAATCGGATCAGATCGTGATGAGAAAGACGGTTGCCTCGGAACACTTCCTCCATTCGCGTCGTCCAAATCACCATTCGGGCCGTGGCCAGCAGAGTCAGAAACACCATTCGTTTCACCCCAGAATACGGTGACACAGTCACACGCGGATGCCCGATCGATGAGCACGAGCTTTTCGGGAGCGAGACAAGCCGTCAGCTCGCCGACATGGTCCCATAAGGGGCGGACCCGGGGGCAATGGTAGAAGGCGTGCGAAGCCGTTTCTTCTAAACCCAGGCCACAGTGTTCATAGTCTGGCAAATCCGCCAAGCCCCATATGAAGACCTTGTCACTGAGAAGCAGCCGATCCCGAGCCAATCGCCAGGTAAGCGAAGACTCAGCGTTAGTGAGGTAATCCGCCGCTGGCGCCCAAGACCAGTAAGAGCGAAACTCCTACTCCGACAAGTTGAGCCGCTCACGTAGAGAATCCTTGGGGACCCCCTTCACTAGATGAAGATAGAAGACCTTCCTAGGCTGAGAAAGGTCAATGGACCGAGGAATAGCCAACAAGGCCGACCGACACTCGCGAAGGAAATCAGATTGATCCCGGGGTTTACGATGGCGCTCAATCCGCGAGATGGGGGGGGGCTGATAGTAAGGAAAGGGAACGCGTCCCTAACAATACCCGCCATAATCGAATCTCCTGTCAATGCGCGGCGTAGGAAAGCCAACCTCGAGGCGAGTTTGTAGCTCACCAAGTGTGGCATTCCCAGCCCCCCATGACACGGACGTTGTGCATAGACTCATCTGTCGACCCGATTCCCACGTCCCCTCCATAAAATGGAGGATAGCGAGCGCTCGAGCGGCTTCCGATGGTCTTTACAGAGAGGAAGTACGGGTAATCGATAAAGAACAAGAGAGTAAACGTAAGTGGCACACGCCTCCGCCCTGCCATTCACAGACAACCTCCGTCGACGCCAAGTCTGACCGGCCGCGTCGACCTTTGCTCGTACTTCAGATCAATTTTTCTCCAGCTGGAGGTCGGGTCCAAACCACACTCCAAGAATGTGAACAGGACCGTCCGTCCAACCGAAGGGCCCCGGAAGATCAACCCCCTTCCAGGCACCTAACCGCAAGCCGGACGACTTGTCGCGGTTAATCTTGGCCCCTGTGACCTTTTCGTACCGATCAAGCACCTTCAGTACCGCCTCAATGTCGCTGCGGGACGACACGAAAGCAGATACGTCATCGGCGTACGCAGAAACCCTGACACGAGCTCCTCCAGGAACGGCGATTCCACGTAGGGCCAGACTGCACGCCCTGTCCCTTAGCCGGCGAAGGAGAGGCTCCAACGCCAAATCATAGATTAGGGGCGACAGTGGACAACCCTGTCGAACCGACCTAGACAACGCAAAAGCGCCCGACAGCTTCCCGTTCACCTGTACCACAGCACTGGGGGAGCAAACAAAGTGAGTCTCTTGGATCGCGGCGACATCCACGCCGAAAGACAAGAGATCCAGGAGCAGGCGAGCCGCCTCACTCCTATCCCTCAAGCCCTTCGCATTCAGACTGGCTAACTTGATAGACATCGATTAGACCTGCAAAAAATAAGAGTAAGAAAAGCAAAAACCTACTCACATACAGGACGGAAATCTGAGTTAGTAAGGATCCCGACCGATTGTCCTAGGCTCCCTACCCCTAGATCTGACGTCATGTTTTCGCTCATGATGGCCCAAAACGACCACCACGACCGAATAGTAACCAGTTGTTTCTTTTCTGTTTAAATTATTTTAAATTATTTTGACTACGAAAACAATGTCAAAACAAACAAAATAAAACGAAAGAAGAAACGTGGACAACCAAAGACAATAAACAATTCAAACAAATAAATACGAATAAGTAATGAAAACAAAAACCGTGGTGAGGGTAAAAAGACAAGAATGGGAATAAACAAAAAGGAAAAGAACAAAAATGCACAAATATATATGAACAAATAAACTGAAAAGCAAAACTGAAAAATTCAAAAGACTTTTTAGAAAATAAAATCAAAAACTTAACAGTTCATAGGTGAATTTACCAAAGCTCGTCAAAAAACTCTCAGAAACCACAAAACCAACAAATGACTTGGGGTTCCTTGTAAAGGCAGACCAGCTAATCTATCTCATTTATAGGAGAGTACTTAATACAGCAGGTGGGTTAGTCCACTTTACTAGAATGAATCTGCCCAACACATTTGCATGAGTGGACTCTATTCATCCATATATCTCTTTCCATTAAATCACTCAGTGCTGTTCTCCAACTTGAAGTGACTACACCAGTCTACCTGTGTGTCAGACCACTTGCAAGTTAACCAATATTCTACAAAAGAGAGTACACATCCTGGTTACCACTTGTTTGAACTGTTATCCTCAGGACGAATTTTATTTCTATTAGTCCTAGTACAAAGCACATTAGAGACAGCATTTATCCTAGTGCCCTGTAAAATGAAAGTTGTCGCAAGCTGTTAATTTTTTAATGTATTTTAAACGTATTACTTTTCTTCATTCGATGCTGCGCGTTTCTTATTTTTATTTTGTTTCTCTCTCTCTCTCTCTCTCTCTCTATATATATATATATATATATATATATATATATATATATATATATATATATATATATATATATATATATATCTGTGTTCAGGTGCACCTGGAGACTACTGTTCAATTTTATTGCGCATTTCACTAACAAAAAGAATAAATAAATATATTTTCTTTCAGATGCAGTCAAGCCCCGTGCAACAGATCTACAAATGGTGTCACTTAAACAATAGACATATATTTTAATTTGGTTTGTAGCGTTCCAAAAATGTCAGAATTTAGCCAGCAAAGGCTTGACCACTACACTGACAACATTCACTTCTCTATAAAGAATGCAACAATCAAAAATTAAAAGAAATGAAAAAAAAAGAAAGAAAAAACATGAACTTTAAACAGTTTACACAGAATTTTGATTTAAACGCACTACAATTTACTCGAAAATTAAAAAAAAAACAATAAAAAAATTTAAACTGACATCGCTTCTCGGTTCAACTTAACAAAATTATTTAAATGAATTGTTTCTTTAATACATTGAGGACAACACCCATGAAACAGTATAAAACAAGCATGAAACAGACTGGTTGCTTAACCTTAATGTCCACTTTTAGAGTTATATCCGCAGTATCTTTGATATTGAGCACTTTATTCATGCCATAAAGCTATATCTTTACCATATATATATATATATATTTTTGTCATCCACAAATGAGTTTCACAGCTCATCAGTGTGTCTAGACGTCCAGTTGCCTCTAGCTAGGATCGAAACCCGACTGAATTGGCGTCAGTCGGAACTTCTACCACTAAGCCGTCGGCTAACGGCAGGGATGAAGATGAATTTTAGCGTGTTTATTTTTAGATTTAGATAAACACACAGTGACTGACGTGTGTGTGTGTGTGTGTGTGTGTGTGTGTGTGTGTGTGTCTGTGTCTGTGTGTGTGTGTGTGTGTGTGTGTGTGTGTGTGTGTGTGTAAAGCTTAAAATTCGCAACATTTAAGAGGAAGAATGCTCAGTATCCGGGATGGGGTAGAGTGTATGTTAATATAATCAGTGTGAACACAAGAATCAGCTGACTGGCTTTTTTAGCAAATGAAATAAATAAATAAATGAATGAATAAAAATGACAATGTCTACTCAAAAGTTTAGATTATTTTTTGTTATTTCACCCCAACCAAGGAAATAAAGCCACTATGACGCAAGATGTTACCGAGTGCTCGAGGATGTGAAAAATATAGCATAAGGAAGACAAGAAGAGAACCAGAATTAAGAAAACAGAAAATATCGACTGACATTGCATTTAAATTTTTGGAGAACAAAGTTGACTGGAAAGCAGTAAGCCACAAGAGACTTCTACAAACGAGAAGTGCGATAGAAGAAACTGTTAGATGAGAACTTACAGTTACAAGTAGCAATTTCAACTATAAAATGATGAGATCTTCTACTACGCTTAAATTCATAAAGTCTAGGTACCTTAGAGGAAAGTTGATCAGAACAATTGCCATGAAAGTATTTATAGAAAAGGAACAGTGAAGCTACATTACGGTGATGGGAAAGTGACTGAAGCCGAGATGCCAGGTCAAGACTGTACCAAAGAGGAAAGCTCATCAGAACAATTACCATGAAAGTATTTATAGAAAAGGCACAGAGAAGCTACATTACGGTTATGGGAAAGTGACTGAAGCCGAGATGTCAGGTCAAGACTGTACGAAAGAGGAAAGCTCATAAGAACAATTACCATGAAAGTATTTATAGAAAAGGCAGAGAGAAGCTACATTACGGTGATGGGAAAGTGACTGAAGCCGAGATGCCAGGTCAAGACTGTACCAAAGAGGAAAGCTCATCAGAACAATTACCATGAAAGTATTTATAGAAAAGGCAGAGAGAAGCTACATTACGGTGATGGGAAAGTGACTGAAGCCGAGATGCCAGGTCAAGACTGTACCAAAGAGGAAAGCTCATCAGAACAATTACCATGAAAGTATTTATAGAAAAGGCACAGAGAAGCTACATTACGGTGATGGGAAAGTGACTGAAGCCAAGATACCAGGTCAAGACTGTACCAAAGAGGAAAGCTCATCAGAACAATTACCATGAAAGTATTTATAGAAAAGGCACAGAGAAGCTACATTACGGTGATGGGAAAGTGACTGAAGCCGAGATGCCAGATCAAGACTGTACCAAAGAGGAAAGCTCATCAGAACAATTACCATGAAAGTATTTATAGAAAAGGAACAGAGAAGCTACATTACGGTGATGGGAAAGTGACTAAAGCCAAGATGCCAGGTCAAGACTGTACCAAAGAGGAAAGCTCATCAGAACAATTACCATGAAAGTATTTATAGAAAAGGCACAGAGAAGCTACGTTACGGTGATGGGAAAGTGACTGAAGCCAAGATGCCAGGTCAAGACTGTACCAAAGAGGAAAGCTCATCAGAACAATTACCATAAAAGTATTTATAGAAAAGGAACAGTGAAGCTACGTTACGGTGATGGGAAAGTGAGTGAAGCCGAGATGCCAGGTCATGACTGTACCAAAGAGGAAAGCTCATCCGAACAATTACCATGAAAGTATTTATAGAAAAGGCACAGAGAAGCTACATTACGGTGATGAGAAAGTGACTGAAGCCGAGATGCCAGGTCAAGACTGTACCAAAGAGGAAAGCTCATCAGAACAATTACCATGAAAGTATTTATAGAAAAGGCAGAGAGAAGCTACGTTACGGTGATGGGAAAGTGACTGAAGCCGAGATGCCAGGTGAAGACTGTACCAAAGAGGAAAGCTCATCAGAACAATTACCATGAAAGTATTTATAGAAAAGGCAGAGAGAAGCTACGTTACGGTGATGGAAAAGTGACTGAAGCCGAGATGCCATGTGAAGACTGTACCAAAGAGGAAAGCTCATCAGAACAATTGCCATGAAAGTATTTATAGAAAAGGAACAGTGAAGCTACGTTACGGTGATGGGAAAGTGACTGAAGCCGAGATGCCAGGTCAGGACTGTACCAAAGAGGAAAGCTCATTAGAACAATTACCATGAAAGTATTTATAGAAAAGGCAGAGAGAAGCTACATTACGGTGATGGAAAAGTGACTGAAGCCGAGATGCCAGATCAAGACTGTACCAAAGAGGAAAGCTCATCAGAACAATTACCATGAAAGTATTTATAGAAAAGGCACAGAGAAGCTACGTTACGGTGATGGGAAAGTGACTGAAGCCAAGATGCCAGGTCAAGACTGTACCAAAGAGGAAAGCTCATCAGAACAATTACCATAAAAGTATTTATAGAAAAGGAACAGTGAAGCTACGTTACGGTGATGGGAAAGTGAGTGAAGCCGAGATGCCAGGTCATGACTGTACCAAAGAGGAAAGCTCATCAGAACAATTACCATGAAAGTATTTATAGAAAAGGCACAGAGAAGCTACATTACGGTGATGAGAAAGTGACTGAAGCCGAGATGCCAGGTCAAGACTGTACCAAAGAGGAAAGCTCATCAGAACAATTACCATGAAAGTATTTATAGAAAAGGCAGAGAGAAGCTACGTTACGGTGATGGGAAAGTGACTGAAGCCGAGATGCCAGGTGAAGACTGTACCAAAGAGGAAAGCTCATCAGAACAATTACCATGAAAGTATTTATAGAAAATGCAGAGAGAAGCTACGTTACGGTGATGGAAAAGTGAATGAAGCCGAGATGCCATGTGAAGACTGTACCAAAGAGGAAAGCTCATCAGAACAATTACCATGAAAGTATTTATAGAAAAGGCAGAGAGAAGCTACGTTACGGTGATGGGAAAGTGACTGAAGCCGAGATGCCAGATCAAGACTGTACGAAAGAGGAAAGCTCATCAGAACAATTACCATGAAAGTATTTATAGAAAAGGCAGAGAGAAGCTACATTATGGTGATGGGAAAGTGACTGAAGCCGAGATGCCAGGTGAAGACTATACGAAAGAGGAAAGCTCATCAGAACAATTACCATGAAAGTATTTATAGAAAAGGCAGAGAGAAGCTACATTATGGTGATGGGAAAGTGACTGAAGCCGAGATGCCAGGTGAAGACTGTACCAAAGAGGAAAGCTCATCAGAACAATTACCATGAAAGTATTTATAGAAAAGGCACGGAGAAGCTACATCACGGTGATGGGAAAGTGACTGAAGCCGAGATGCCAGGTCAAGACTGTACCAAAGAGGAAAGCTCATCAGAACAATTACCATGAAAGTATTTATAGAAAAGGCAGAGAGAAGCTACATCACGGTGATGGGAAAGTGACTGAAGCCGAGATGCCAGGTCAAGACTGTACCAAAGAGGAAAGCTCATCAGAACAATTACCATGAAAGTATTTATAGAAAAGGCACAGAGAAGCTACATCACGGTGATGGGAAAGTGACTGAAGCCGAGATGCCAGGTCAAGACTGTACCAAAGAGGAAAGCTCATCAGAACAATTACCATGAAAGTATTTATAGAAAAGGCACAGAGAAGCTACGTTACGGTGATGGGAAAGTGACTGAAGCCGAGATGCCAGGTCAAGACTGTACCAAACAAGAAAGCTCATCAGAACAATTACCATGAAAGTATTTATAGAAAAGGCACAGAGAAGCTACGTTACGGTGATGGGAAAGTGACTGAAGCCGAGATGCCAGGTCAAGACTGTACCAAACAAGAAAGCTCATCAGAACAATTACCATGAAAGTATTTATAGAAAAGGCACAGAGAAGCTACGTTACGGTGATGGGAAAGTGACTGAAGCCGAGATGCCAGGTCAAGACTGTACCAAACAAGAAAGCTCATCAGAACAATTACCATGAAAGTATTTATAGAAAAGGCAGAGAGAAGCTACATTATGGTGATGGGAAAGTGACTGAAGCCGAGATGCCAGGTCAAGAGTGTACCAAAGAGGAAAGCTCATCTGAACAATTACCATGAAAGTATTTATAGAAAAGGCACGGAGAAGCTACATTATGGTGATGGGAAAGTGACTGAAGCCGAGATGCCAGGTGAAGACTATACCAAAGAGGAAAGCTCATCAGAACAATTACCATGAAAGTATTTATAGAAAAGGCACAGAGAAGCTACGTTACGGTGATGGGAAAGTGACTGAAGCCGAGATGCCAGGTCAAGACTGTACCAAAGAGGAAAGATTATCAGAACAATTACCATGAAAGTATTTATAGAAAAGGCACAGAGAAGCTACATTATGGTGATGGGAAAGTGACTGAAGCCGAGATGCCAGGTGAAGACTATACCAAAGAGGAAAGCTCATCAGAACAATTACCATGAAAGTATTTATAGAAAAGGCACAGAGAAGCTACGTTACGGTGATGGGAAAGTGACTGAAGCCGAGATGCCAGGTCAAGACTGTACCAAAGAGGAAAGATTATCAGAACAATTACAATGAAAGTACTTATAGAAAAGGCACAGAGAAGCTACATTATGGTGATGGGAAAGTGACTGAAGCCGAGATGCCAGGTCAAGACTGTACGAAAGAGGAAAGCTCATCAGAACAGTTACCATGAAAGTATTTATAGAAAAGGCAAAGAGAAGCTACATTACGGCTATGAAAAAGTAACTGAAACCGAGATGCCACGTCAGGACCAATAACATTGCAAATTCTTCTTTGCATCTTATCAAGAATCTCTAAATATATAGCAGGTGTAGCAGTAATATTCAAAGCAAGAACGAATGGTAAACTTATAAATATGCAATATTGTGTCTAGGGAGAAAAACTGTCTAGCTCGACACAGCGAACCAACTGTCCTAGCAGCAGACCTAGCAAATGATTCAATATAATCTTCCCACTTCATTCCAGAGGGAAACGTTAGTCTGAGAAGGTGAAATGAACCACTCTCCTTGAAGTTAGAATCAGTCATGATGATGGAAGGAAAAAAGGCTTATCAAAGTCGATTAAAATCCATTAAATGCTTAAAATACTATTTATTTTTCGGGTACAAAAATATCGTTATCAAATATAGATATCAAAATTCTTCAACGAAAGATGTTTTATTTCATAAAAGATTAATTGAACCTTGCTTTGCGGCAGAGTCCTTCGTTACCAAACTGGCTAAAGTGGTTCCCCAGGATACATACGAAGAGATATACCATATATACTCGCGTATCTGCGACCTTTGAAGACCTAATTTTGAAGCTAATTTGACTAAAGTAAATCGATATATAATTTGGTCAACATAGCCAAGGCCAGCAGTATATAACGTTAATTTTATATCTCATGTATAATGCGACCTCCTTAAAATCATCTTCAAAATTAGGTCTTAAAAAGTCGCATGATACACTAGTATAAACGATATTTTCTTTAATAATAATTTCTATGGTGAGCATTAATTTCCCTGTTCAGGCAAAAAACGGAGATGTTTACTCAGAACCAACAAAAATAACGATTATAGGAAGAGCAATTTTGTGCATCTTTGAAAGCTAGTCAAAGTAACTATGTGCGTTGAGATATATTGGTTATATATATGGTTTATCATAAAATTATACGTTTGCAGAAATATATTTATCCATGGTTGTGCATTTTTGTGTGAAATTTATAGCATACTGTATACGAATGTATAAAAGTATATTAGACGTCTCCCTCTACTTCATTGAGTCACATTCAGGAACAAATCGTTGTTAGCGTATTTAACCATGTAATATTTAAATCCAGCTACCAGCACATTACAAACACACTTTAGCGATAGTATAAAATATTACTGTATATAAAAAGGAAGTAAGCAATACTCTCAAGCAAAACGCAAAAATCACAGTAAGGAAATTATCTTATATTCTTCATTTGCCTTTTCGTATGACGGACATATTTTTATGTAACCTTAATGTTAGGTTGCCTTTTGTTATGATAGTTCATTTTACAACATCAATAATAATAATAATAATAACGCAGATTCTGCAATGAATATTCAGAAACAGTTGACCATCTTGTATCAGGTTGCACGATATTAGCATCTATAAAATATAAAACTCGACATGACAAATTGGGACCAAGACTGCGCTGAAAATTCTGCAATTTAATGTGAAGGAAACTGCAATAAATTCGTATGAACATTACCCAGATCTGGTTACAGAGATAAGACCTGTAACAATTTTATGGGACTTTACAATACACACAGATAAAACAATCAAAGCTGATTTCTGAGACATCGTGTTCAAAGATCACAAAAACAGAGTGTGCTTTCTTCTAGACATGGCAGTTCCTGCAGACTGTAATGTATTTTTGAAGATCTTCAAAAATCTATCAAAATGCAAGGATCTTGAAGTGGAAGACATCAATAATTTCAGTTGTGGTTGGAGTACTCGGATTAATTGGAAAAGATCCCGATAGGCTCACTGACGGGATCCCTGGTAGCCCATGCCTTAAAGAAATACAAAAAAATTGTTCTCACAAGTACAGTTCACACCTTATGAAGGTTTTTTTTTTATATATAAAATGTGTGTGATCTTAGGTTGTATTCTTAAGTTACTGTCTTTCTTTGGTTGATCAATGGAAAATGCCATTGTACTATTTCTGACCTTAAGTCCCCGATTAGGACCCGAAAAGAAATCAGTATACTACAGAAATTAAAGGAAATAATAATGGCTCACATTGTTCTGATCTTAAATGACCGAAGGTGTTAACATTTATATGTTCTATCAGGGTGAATTAAAAGAAGACTACAGTAAATATCCCATTCAATAATTGCTTGTCGGTTAATTTAGCCAACTGGGTATGTCCTCTAGAGTTCTGATGCATTGTACATTTCTGTTCATGAGCGGGAGTAGTTGGGGAACATCATGGACGGGGTGGTGGGATGAGAGTTTTTTTTAGTTTGAAAGACAGGCAGCCAAGGGTTCAACTTGAAAACACCCTCAGTCGGAGTTGGGATACTTGACTTGAAAAAATTTCTAACTGCGCCCCCATCTTCCTACATTTAACAAAACCTGTCACTATATTATGCATATTTGACTGCGATGTACGTGCCTGGTATACGCTTATCAGTCTGATTGTCATCATGGGTATATCGTTTTTTTTTAATATTTTATTTTTACACAAGTATCACTTTGTGGACGTGCTGCCCTTTCAAATAATAATACGACATAATATCCTTTGAGTAACTACTATACATGCGAATTTAACATATTTCACATCACACACACAAATTATATATATATATATATATATATATATATATATATATGATGGACTCTCCCGTCGGTTTCAACGTATGAGGTTCCGACAACTGTGCTTATTCAACCCTGTGTGTAAGTCGCAAGTGACATTTCAGTCCTGCTAGTGATTTGCAAAGAAGTCAACAGATTGTGCAAGAGTGTGGATTGTTGGAGTGTATGGCCGGTACAGCAGCAGATAGATATATATATATATATATATATATATATATATATATATATATGCAGCATATATATATATATATATATATATATATATATATATATATATATATATATATATATATATATATGGAGAGAGAGAGAGGAGGGAAAGAAACAGACGGAGAATGAGACGTGCATACGTAAGCGCGATATGCCAATAATACTATTTGAATTTAAAATTTTAAATATGTATTTGTGCATATATATATATATATATATATATATATATATATATATATATATATATATATATATATATATATGTGTATATATACATATATATATATATATAAATTGCTAATACCTACTGACGAGTGGATAGAGTGATTCCTGGAAGGTTCTGCGAAATTCTAGAGTTGGGATGCTGATGGTAATATCAATCAGCTAAGTGACAAACCTTTTACTTGTATTAATTCTCTCTTTCTCTCACTCACTCACTCTCTCTCTCTCTCTCTCTCTCTCTCTCTCTCTCTCTCTCTCGCCATATATATATATATATATATATATATATATATATATATATATATGGAGAAGTGACCATCTTTTTCAATGTCTGAGAGACTAGCACTGCAGTTACTAGTATCGAACAGCCAGGCTCCCCGCACATATAATTTGATTAAGGTGGCAAAAGCTTGTGTAGAACCGACAACGCTATTTGGAACAGCTGAATGCAGAGAACAAGTACACAAACGAACCACCTCAGGTTTTGAATTCAGCGTTGCCCATCTCCTAGACCGGTTGTCACCCCAGTCTGTCCTGCTTTTACGCATAGTTGATGTGTGAGGGAAGCTGGATTCATACCTTTCCCAAGAGAGAGAGAGAGGAGGGGGAGAGAAAGAGAGAGAGAGGAGGGGGAGAGAAAGAGAGAGAGAGAGAGATGGCGCGATTGGTCAACACCATTTTAGATAATCCTGATAAGTACATCGATTCGTGGTTTTCTATTTGGGGCAAAGTACGGTCGGCAATGCATCTTCACACTTTAGAAGCAATATACCTTAAATTACGCTTGTCATGATTGTGCCAACAGAAAGTGAAATCTATTCGTTCTCTTTCTTTACTGGGAAGCCTGCGAATGTTTCCCCTTTAAACCCAATGGAACTGTTTATTCTTGGGTTTTTACCATTTTCTCTCTCTTTTCTTTTTCCCCCTTTTTAATTTTAAATTTAATCGTAGTTCCTCGTCTCCTCCCAGTTTGTCTTTTATCCAGTGATTCTTGTTAACATTATACTAGTCGCCAGCGATTCTTCTGTTCGCCCAAAAAAAAAACGTTAACTTATTAAAAGGGGAAATAATACTGCAGTAAACACCAACTTTTCTTTATAGGGAATTTTCTTTGTGCGTAAAATATCATTTAACCCTCTTACGTTTAGATCACCTGCTTTGCTCATGATTGCAAATAGCTAAGCATACAGCTGTCAATAGATCTAGTAATCGCTTATGTCAGAAGGCCCATCAGTCCTGGCCATTTTCAGAACAAAAATAGAAGGATCAAAAACATTATGCTTTTATAAGAAACATTGATTGTTTGATCAAAAGGTTTAAATTCTCACTGAAGACAGAAATAGGAATCACCTGGGACAATTATTTACAATTACATATACAATTTGACCAGAACGTTCGTATACTAGTAAAATCCAAATAGATTTCCTTATTCATCAATATCATAACTTTTAATGCAACCGAGAAGTAAAACATATATAGACATGACATAGTTAATGATATATACATATTATCTACTAGCATATATAAAATACATACCGGATTTAACGGCATAACAGAAGCACTTAAATTATAACTCGAAGTTGAAGGCTCCTGTAAGTCAATTTAATGACCAACACTCACTACAGCCTGCATTTTAATCTTTTCATCCCAAGCAAGGTAATAAAGCCACTGAATGGGAAAGAATATGGGAAAAATAAAACATTATTAAGGAAAGAGAACAATAAAAGAACAGGAATTTAGAAGACAGAAAATAATGATTAAGATTGCATTTACATTTTTAAAAATCAAAATTGACTGTAAAGCAAAAGGCCGGAAGAGTGTTCGACAAGCGAGAAGTGCGAGAGAAGAAACTGTTAGCATAGAACTTACGGTTACATCTAGCTATTTAAACAGTAAAATGATGACACTTTGTTGCCAGTATCATCAAAATATCAGGCTCCAAGCTTGTACCGCCAAAAATACAGCCTAAAATAAATTTTAAAAAAAGCATAGGTCAGTTAATTTAAAATTTAGGTTCATCTACACAAATTTAGTCCAAACAACCCTCTTCTTCCAAAGAGAGGAACGGAATAACAAGAGATGATATGACTCACCGGGAACTGAAATTACATACCAACTTCACTCGACAAACAATATCTGTATTTATTCTTATTCTTAAAAGTGTCAATAATAACTTTTACTTAAATCTATGAAATTTTTGTTGTATGAAACACATTTCTACGTATATTACAAATAATAAAACTGTTCACGATGAAATTGTACGCCCCGAAAAATCAGTTTACATAGAAACATTTTATGGTAAATTCAAAATAAATAAAACTTTTGAATTTCATAACAATTATTGTATTTTCATTGCTTATGACCAACACTGGAATAAAGACTACATATTTTTCTTCTACGTTTCGGAACCTTTTAAGACGTAGGCGATCATGGCTCTCCACAATTTCCTGTCATTTGTAGCTCTTAGTAATTTTTGTCTAGTTGCTATCTTTTTGCTATCCCTTAATCTATGTTCTGCCAACCATTTATAAAGCTCACTGCTCTTCTACGTGCCGGGACCCTTTAAGACTTAGACGATCATGGCTCTCCACAATTTCCTGTAATTTGTAGCACTTAGTAAATTTTGTCTTTTCGCAATAATTCTTAATCACAGTTCTGCCACCTATTTATATAAGCTTCTCCTATATGTTGAAGCCGACTAAGACGTAGACAATCATGGCTCTCCACAATTTCCTGTCATTTGTAGCTCTTAGTAATTATTATCTTGTTGCTATCTTTTTGCTCTCTCTCTTAATCCATGTTCTGCCAACAAATTATAGAGCTCGATGTTCCTCTGTGTGTGGAAACCGTTTAAGACGTAGGTGGTTATGGCTCTCCACAATTTCCTGTCATTTGCTGTTTTGCTCTATCCCTCTTGTTTTTAATATATCCTATCAGCGTCAAATTTTCTCTTTCCGCGTTATGTATCTTAGAAATTTCGACTGTTTCTTTCTGGTGTTAAGTACAGGTGTGCTTTTTTCTTTAACACTTCTCTGAGACTTTCATTGTTCACTTGTTCAGTACATGGTATTCGCAGGATCCTCCTGTAGGACCACATTTTTTTGTCTGAAATATTTTCTTCATCTGTTCATCATTCATCACTATATAAGAAGACGGGTATTACATAAGAGTTAAGTACTCTGATCATTGTTTATAAAAAGGTGTATTAATTCTTAAAATAAAAATTGTCACATATGTTAGGATCCAGTATGGTGCCCAAAGAAAAAGAACTGAATTTAAATATTGAACTTAACTTTTCTCAATAAAATTGTTATAATTACTTAGAAATCGATAAATATGTCTCAATTGATACTCAAGCAAAACATGTTATAGATCGGCTTACAGCCACAACACGGGTACACGTAAGATCTCACAAGTTAAGCAATTACTTAAAAATCGATAAATATGTCTAAATTGATACTCAAGCAAAACATGTTACAGGTCGGTTTACAGCCACATCACGGGTACCTGTAAGATCTCCCAAGTTAAGCAATTACTTAAAAATCGATAAATATGTCTAAATTGATACACGAGCAAAACATGTTACAGTTCAGCTTACAGCCGACCACGGGTACGCGTTGGGTCTCCCAAGCTAAGCAATTATTTAAAAATCGATAAATATGTCTCAATTGATACTGAAGTAAAAAATGTTAGGGGTCGGCTTACAGCAACATCACCGGTACCCGTAGGGTCTCCCAAGTTAAGCAATTACTTAAATATCGATAAATATGTCAAAATTGATACACAAGCAAAACATGTTACAGGTCGGCTTACGACCAACCACGGGTACCCGTAGGGTCTCCCAAGCTAAGCAATTACTGAAAAAATCGATAAATATGTCTCAATTGATACTCAAGCAAAACATGTTACAGGTTGGCATACAGTCACATCACAGGTACCCGTTGGGTCTCCCAAGTTAAGCATTTAATTAAAAATCGATAAATATGTCTCAATTGATACTCAAGCAAAGCACATTACAGGTCTGCTTGCAGCAACATCACGGGTACCCGTAAGATCTCCCAAGTTTAGCAATTACTTAAAAATCGAGAAATATGTCTCAATTGATACTCAAGCAAAACATGTTACAGGTCGGCTTCCAGTCACATCACGGGTACCCGTAGGTTCTCCCAAATTAAGCAATTACTTAAACATCGATAAATATATCTCAATTGATACTCAAACGAAATATGTTACAGGTTGGCATACAGTCACATCACGGGTACCCGTAGGTTCTCCCAAGTTAAGCAATTACTTAAATATCGATAACTATGTCTCAAATTATACTCAAGCAAAGCACATTACATGTCGGCTTACAGCAACATCACGGGTACCCGTAAGATCTCCCAAGTTTAGCAATTACTTAAAAATCGAGAAATATGTCTCAATCTATACTCAAGCAAAACATGTTACAGGTCGGCTTCCAGTCACATCACGGGTACCCGTAGGTTCTCCAAAGTTAAGCAATTACTTAAAAATCGAGAAATATGTCTCAATCGATACTCAAGCAAAACATGTTACATATCGGCTTCCAGTCACATCACGGGTACCCGTAGGTTCTTCAAAGTTAAGCAATTACTTAAAAACCGATAAATATGTCTCAATTGATACTCAAGCATAACTTGTTACATTCGCCTTAAAGTCACAACACGGGTACCCGTAGGGTCTCCCAAGTTAAGCAATTACTTTAAGATCTATAAATATGTCTCAATTGATACTCAAGCGAAGCACATTACAGGTCGGCTTACAGTCACATCACGGGTACCTGTAAGATCTCCCAAGTTAAGAAATTACTTAAAAATCGATAAATATGTCTCAATTGATACTCCAGCAAAGCATGTTACAGGTCGGCTTACAGCCACATCACGGGTACCCGCAGGATCTCGCAAGTTAAGCAATGTCGAGTCTGGGGATTACCTGTATGGGAGACCACCTGTAAACATCAGTGGTGTAAGCTTGTATGTGCGGGTAGTGTAAAAGATAAGTAAAAGCTAGGAATTTTAATTCATGTTGAGTTCGTTATGTTCACTTACGTGCAAATACCGATGGGAAAGGTATGGATCCATCTCTTCTCCTCTAGCTATCGGTTCATTAGTAAGATTTGCAGCACTATGCTATTATTATTTTTTTTTAAATTCTTCCACTCTAAAATATTTTCTGGCTTTAAATAACCTGCCATTGGTTGATGATCTGTAAAAAATAAATCATTTAATGAAACACTGATTACCTACACAAATATATCTTTTAGATTTATTTACATTCTCTGGAATATAAATATACAGAGACTACTGTGGCCAAAAAGTGAGGGAATCAATTTATATATTGATTGTAATATAGAAATGATCATTTTCTTGGCTATGAGTTAATTAGTAAGACTTATGTCCCTAAAACATTATCTAAAAAATAAACTTCTTCTAATCTAAAAAAAGTTTCTGGCTTTAAATAACCTGTAAATGGTTCATTTCCTGTAAAAATATAAATCAATCAATGAAACACTGATTAGCTACACAGGTATATATTTGAGATTAATTTACATTCTCTGGAATACAAATGTATAGAAATTACTATGACCATAAAATGAGGGATCAGTTTATATGTAGTTTCTGATATAGAATCAGTCCGCTACTTTATATTCACATTAAAATTTCTTGTTTGTTTATCAAATTCTGATTAGGTATGAATCCACTTCTTCTCCCTACAGCTATGGGTTAATTAGTAAGATTTATATCACTAAGCAAATATTATATTAAAAAAAAAATTCTTATAATCTAAAAATATTTTCTGGCTTTAAATACCCTGCAAAAGGTTGATAAGCCGTAAAAATTAATCAATGATGTTACAAGTCACTAGAATTAAAGAAGACATCGGTGTACGGCTGTTTTTTTTATAGTACAATTTTATTTCAGTGGTATTAACAAAATCTGCAACAATTTTCGTTCTTCATAGTTGCAGCATTAACTTCTGAAACTGTTGTAAAAGTTCTTTATTCAGTGTCAGATTCTCAAAAATATGATACAATAAAGCAACTTATTTATTCATCTAACTAAAAGACAATGGCTGAAATGATGAACATGGTTTTGAATACAATTATAAAACAAAAAAAACACCAATTAATTTACTTGATAGAAATGTTTTATAACAATAGATCATTTCCATGTTAGAGAATTTTAAATGATTGATCGATTTTTTTTGTACGATATATCAACCATTTTCAAGTGATTTAATGCTATAAAATATTTAGATTATAAGAATATTGGAGGGAGATAATGATTTCTACTGATACAAGTTATACCAATTGAACCCAGAGATAGGGAAAGAAAATGTGGATTCATAAAATTTTGGATGAAGATAATGATTTCTACTGATACAAGTTATACCATTTTTGATTTCTCTTGATACAAGTTATACCATTTTTGATTTCTCTTGATACAAGTTATACCATTTTTGATTTCTCTTGATACAAGTTATACCAATCGAACCCATAGATAAGAAAAGAAAAGGTGTATTCATAAAATTTTGGAGGGAGATAATGATTTCTACTGATACAAGTTATACCAATTGAACCCATTCATAGGGAAAGAAAAGGTGGTTTCATAAAAACTTGGTGGGAGATAAGGATTTCCACTGATAAAAGTTATAACAATTGAACCTATATTTAGGGAAAGAAAAGATGGATTCATAAAATCTTGGATGGAGATAATGATTTCTACTGATACAAGTTATACCAATTGAACCCATAGATAGGGAAAGAAAAGGTGTATTCATAAGATTTGGAAGGGAGATAATGATTTCTACTTATACAAGTTATACCAATTTAACCCATAAATAGGGAAAGAAAAGGTGGATTCATAAAATTTGGGAGGTAGATAATGATTTCTACTGATGAAATTTATAGCAATTGAACACATAGTTAGGGAAAGAAAAGGTGTATTCATAAAGTTTTGGAGGGTGATAATGATTTCTATTGATACAAGTTATACCAATTGAACCCATTGATAGGGAAAGAAAAGGTGGATTCATAAAATTTTGGAGGGAGATCATGATTTTACACGGATACAATTATACCAATTGAACGCATAGATAGGGAAAGAAAAGTTGGACTCATATGATTCTGGAGGGAGATAATGATTTCCACTGATACAACTTATACCAATTGAACCCATATTTGGGGAAAGAAAAGGAGTATTCATCAAATTTGCCGAATTTTCCAGGCACTAAATGAACATATTCTATGCTACAAACAAAAAAGTGTGCTGCTATAACGTGAGTTCTACCTCAATATAGCGTGAGTTCTACCTCAATATAGCGTGAGGTTTACCTCCCGTTTCATGTGTTTAGAAAACGTGTGATAGATATAATTATCCATATTAGACCTCACCTGACCTGATGACCACGTGAAGAGAGGGGCACGACATACTGAGGTGGACCTCACGCTATAGTAGCACACGAAAAAGGACGTTTCATTTCTTGTAAACTCATCTAAATCGTTTTATAAAATGTTGTGCCTATTCAAACTGCATGAAATTAAGTGTGCTACTGGGTTGGCAACTCGGTCCCACCTTTTTACTGTCGAAACGGTTAATTGTAGCCGCCTCTTCTGCTCCAACAGCATCTGATCTCGCACTTTTCGACAGTGGAGCTCCCTTCTTCTTGCTTGCCTCCTTGATATCTATAGTCTTTAAATATTAAAATGTAATGTCAATCGACATCTTCTGATGCCTTGTTCATGATCCCCATCCTTCTCTATATCCTTTCCTCAAACACCCCTCTTTACTCTTTACTCTTGCTCTCACTCTCTGTAACCCCTTGCTTGGGGTGAAATGGTTAAAAAAAAAAAAAATTCGCAAGCGATTACCTATCTAGGTTCAGACCAGTTAAGCAATTTCGTATGAGAACCGTTGATTGACCGCGTAGTAGCCGTAATCATCGATGTCAAAAAAGAAATATTATATAAAATTCTGCAAGTACTACTTTCTCCTATAACGCCGACTCGATCAGGCAAATAAGCTAATGCCTTCAATAAATAGAAATACCACAGTCTTTACTTTAAACAAAACATTGTAACGCTCACAAAAATATAGTGAAAAATACATTTATCAGGGACTATACCAGGGGTCACAACCAGTGGGGAATTTTCCTCTGGCGTAGGGGTGTCAGAGTTTCAGTGTGTGGGAGAATTGAGTCCACAGAATGATAGACTTAAAATATATTAATATTAAAATATTAACTTTTGAACTCCCCAAGGTGGTACAACCCGCAATAAACAACAGTCCGCGCAACTGCGGGATCACATTTGGTTTTCTTTCCGCTAGCTCTTGTGTTTTTTGCGACCACAAAAATAATCATTGTAAATGTAAGCGTACTAAGAGGGAAAAGAATGAAGTTTTTCAATAATATAGGAATATTATTTGGAGTGCGTCTTTTGAATCTGACATTCTTGGAAAGGCGGTGGTGGCATCCTGACTTGTGGGGAAAAGCGTGCATCGGGTAAAATATGTTGAGAACTACTGGACTATACAGTAAACAACTTAAAATATGCAGTGCTCACTTTTTATACTGAAAAACCTTGGTGCAGATATCCCAGTAAGCAAAGTAACTTTCAAATATAAACCATATCCTGACGACGGTAAACTAATTGAGTGAATTACATTTGCCTCAATAACGTCGACACTTTTGAAAGAGCTTCCAAAATATAATGTGTTACTGGTACTGTTGCTAGTATTTTTGTATCTGTCTATATTTCTGAGATGAGGTATTATGTACACTATTCACATTATTCGGACTATTGTCCTCATCTTTGTCGCCATATTTATTACGACGTTTCGGGCGTTGTACGCTCCAGCCTTCTTCAGGTGGTTGAAATATAAGTAGGCAGAAATAACCTAAACATTTTCTCTGGTGGTACAACAAGTGAAAAAGTCTCAAAATTATTTGGTAAACAGATTCTTGTCTTATATTTATTTAACTTTCTTCTGAACGCAGACTGCTTGGTGTGATGAGAAGTCGGAATTTTTTGGTGGATATTGCTGGCGAGTAAAACAAAAACTCACGAGTGACGTATTGCCCTGGACATCTAGCCGTCGCACAAGACGAGCTGGTCACCTAACAATCACCTATATTGACCAGCTATGTTATGACAAAGAATGCCACCCTTGAATAGTCTTGAGGAAGAACCGTGATGTTTGGCGAGACCATCTTATGAATGTCCAAGATAGCTCGAACGAATAAAAACTCCCTTGTAAAAGTAAATAGCTAAGCTCTTTCCTTCGTGCTTAAAGATCTGATGTACATTATCAATGCTGCGATGATGATCGTTCTCTGAATATAAAACCCACAGAACATACTGAAAGCAAGAGAAGCAGGGGGACTTAGCGAGCTTGGACCACAGAACAAAGAGGGATTGTAAAGTTTCATAATTTATTAGAGCAACAAAGGACTGGAGTTCGTAGAGATACATAATCATCCACTAGATAAACAGATTTCATGGCATATAGAACGAGAGAATCCTGGGAGAAGGCTTAGAGAACCTAATACTCACAGGTCATATTGAAGGCAAATGAATCAAAGGGAAATTGCAGGCTACATGTATTTGTAATGGTGGTTATTCTAAGTGCAACACAATGCCGAAAGTATGTTAATGTATAAATAGATAGCAGAACAAGGGGATTAATTTTTAAAAAAAGAGAAATATTGTTAAAAACTCTAAAGGATAGGAAATTGGGAGAAACATGATCGCCCACATCCTGAATAGATATGGTATATAGAAGAAGATATTCCAACATTAAATGAGTTAGTGCAGACTTTGTGCTAGAGTGCAGTTTTACCGTTAACATAACCCCAATTATGCCAAGATTGTAAGACCGCTATCTGAACTTAAAATTGAATCTGATATAGTGTCATCTACTGCGCATGCACGCACAATCTTATTTAATATTTAAGTATATTAGCAATATATATATATATATATATATATATATATATATATATATATGAAGAAATATAGTTTTAAGCTGTGCTATATTTATGGGATAAAGTGCTCAATATCAGAGATAGAGCGTATGTAAATATAAATATAAAAGTGAACATTGAAGTCAGCACTCACAGCCAACAGGCTATTTCATGGACGCAGTTGTCGGCCTGACGATTGCGTCCAGCATAAAACAGCCTGTCACCTCTGAGTGTTGACTTCAATATTCACTTTTATATATATATATATATATATATATATATATATATATATATATATATATATATATATATATATATGTATGTATGTATGTATGTATTTAGGCACCAATCCTTCTTTCATGCACATTTCATTAAAAACGACTGACAAGGTGCCTTTATTTAGTTTTTTATATAATTTCTCGTGCGATCTAATAAAGTTTTTCTTTTCAGAGGATAAATTATATAAAAACTGTCCGAATGTTCTTTTTATCCGAGCGCTTTCGGCTATACATTTAGCCATTTTCAAGGATTATATTTCAACTGTTAGAATTAGAAATAGAAATAGTTTGTTATATGTATGTTTATCCTCTGAAAAGAAAAACTTTATTAGATCGCACGAGAAATTATATAAAAAACTAAATAAAAGCACCTTGTCAGTCGTTTTTAATGAAATGTGCATATATATATATATATATATATATATATATATATATATAATCAAGAGCTTATATATAATCAAGAGATGTGGTTCTACGGACGGATGCTGTGAATACGATTTTTTACAATAATTTTCACCCTTTACATGGTTCAAAAACCACTCAAGATAGCGGTTTACACATTAAGATGTACACTTTGTAGGAATATATGAAGAAAATAATATTTAACCCTAGACTTGAACAGGTTAAGATTGTAATGATCAATCCTCTTGGGAATTGGTTCCAGAAAGCAGTGATCTTATATTGAAAAAAAACTCCAACTCCTTTATTAATATTCTGCAGCATCTTATTGATGGTAGTAGTCAGTATACTGTAAGTGCCGTGACACACAAAATGATAGATAGGATCTCCATTCATCTTGGTTTTATTTTCGACAAAATCTAGCCGGATGTCTATTTACTTTCGCCACCATGTGATTTTAATTGGCAGGCTACAAACCACTATACAGTGTTTCGTAGTTTAATACTAGCAAAACGAGATTGCCAACAACAAAACGTCTATTTTTTTTAATATTGTTATATTTTTAATTAATTCACCGCAAGCAATGATTCTATGAGGTAAGGTGGGTACCGGAAGTGAAAAAGAATGGGAAAACTTTAGAACGAACCGGAAACCCAAAATGTCAAAATCTAAATATTTTGTACGCAATTTTATGGCTTCAGCTACAGATATCTTGTACGGAATTTTGTACTTTCAGGGCAAACGTATGTTTTCAAGAGATGTAGTTCGTAGATGATAAAACGTAATATTGGCAATTTTTTTTTACAATCATGTGTTGTTGGTAATTTTAGTATATAACTGTAATGATGATTTTTGCTTATTTGCCGATAACTGGGATCCTAACAGGTCCTACCATCCCGGGTCAGGGTGGACCTGGGAACAACAGCAGAGGTTCCATGCTCGTCAAAACTTCCAATATCCCGATAAGAGGCCTTGCTGATGGATGTAGTTTATCGTCATACCCAGGACGGAATCCTAAAGAGAAAACAATGGATAAATCACTACTCCTGCTCAAAAAACCGTGAACCGGACGATAGGCAAACTTATCTAACTGATTGTATGTCAAAATCGGTATTTGTAATACGAGTACTTGTCTATGACTTACAAGAAATCATTGAAGCATAATCTATTGATAAAGAAATCTTTTTCAAAGTTTAATTAATTTTCAGTGTCAGGTAACAATTCTAAGATATCATGCGATATATCTACTTTTTATTTATTATTCTAATATACCAAAAACTTAGCATAAATTTATTTTTGATAGTCTTTGTTTATTGCCTCGTTGACGTATAAAATTTATAAAGTTTGTTAAATCCAAAGCATCTGACTTTTTCTGCTATACAAGAGGGATAGAGGGAAACAGCGAATAATCTTCGACTGCTGTCACTTTCTCACCGCCGTAAGGTAGCTTCGCACTGCCTTTTCTATAAATATTTTCATGATAAGTACTCTGACAATCCTTCCTCCATGGTACATAGACTTTACGAATTTAAGCACATTACTAGATTGTCAACAAGGTATCATAATTTTACAATTGAAATGGCTAGATGTAGTTTTAATTTCTATGCCAACAGCTTTTACCCTCGCACTTCTTACCTGTGGAACTCGTAGATATTTTAGGGATTTATTCACTTTACTTATTGTGTCTACATTTCCTTCGATGTATGACATTTCTTGATTTCCAGCTAACATTGATCTTCAAAGATTTAAATGCAGTATCAATCTTTATCTTCTGTTCTTAATTCCTGTTCTTTTATTATTCTCTCTCCTTAATAATTTTATCTCATGTTCATTCACTTAGTTAAGTTACTTAGATATTCCTATTTTAAAATTATGTCAATTTTGGGAGGACACCGTGTATATTTAGATGAGCATTGCCGTTGAACATAGAATATAACCTTGAAATGAGTTAGTCAACACCCTGTGGTAGAACAATATTATAAACCTTAATATTGTTAAATATATCTGAACATGTAATCGATCCCGACTAACCAATGGCCAACAGTGACTCTATAGTTAGACATGACTAAACCTTTGATCTTAGAAAGCAGTAATCTCTTCTTTTTAGTGTTGTCTGGAAAACGCAATACCTGGAAAAGTACCCTCGTGTCGTAAGTACAATAATTTTTAAATAATCGTTCTGCTAGCATAACTATCAGACACAACAGTAATCCTTACCTTTAGCAGTCATTCAGTTATTTATAAAAAAACAAAAAAACAAAACATAAATGTCACCCAGATGTAAAATTTCCCTAAGAGGTTCATTGCAGCATTTGTAAAACATTTGATACCCATATCAGTCAAAATAAATGACAGCCTTTTCACACAAGCTATCAGTCTAGTGATTATAAATACCAAATTAGTCCAACCTTAGTGACGGAAGTTTAGACATTGTTAACCAAGCAAACAAAATTAAATAAATTCTATGTTGAACAATAAAAGACTTATTTATCAAAATTCGAACAAGATATTCAAAGTGATGTAGATTTTTATAACCGAATACACAAAGCTTTACAAATATTCAATATGAGCACCATCTGTAACCACTTTCCTGCAGACGACACGTTGCTAGCCTCTCGTTACTCCGTCGCTGATTTAATGGCTCCTATTCAGACGACGGGCTACATTCCTTAGTTCCTTCACAACTAAGCGCAGCCATTGCATGCACACAGACAACACATCTTCATCCCCTCCATATTCACTTGCTAAGGAGGAAGTTCAGCCCAGACAATTTCTTCCCTGGAACCGTGATGATGTGAAACAGACAGTTAAAAAGATGCTTCCCCTATCAGTACAATCTTAACCTCTAAGTTTAGGGTCAAAAGTTATTTATCCTACATGTCCTAATAATATGCATTACTTTATACACCCTTACAAAAATAAACCCCTATTTTGAATGGCACTTGTATTGGGTCAACAATAGTATAAAAATTTACTATTGATTATGTACGGTTAAGTCAATAAGATGAGTTTTGTATAGTGTGCGTATCTTGCCAAAAGTTAAAAATTAATATATAAGATCCTCTGCTTAAAGTTCTGAATTTCTTCCACCGTGTTTTTACATTTTCCACACCGATATAGTTGGACTACTTCCATTAGATCTTAATTTTTCAAATACATATGCAAAACGCTATAAATATTTCAGCGTATATAGACTGTTTAATTCTTTAAATTTAGGTTCAAACATTAGCTTGAATTACCACACAAGCAACCGTTGGCACCAGCCGGGGAAGTTTTAAATTAATTTTAGTTTAAATCCCGTGGGTGGGTGCATGCGCATGAATACCTACATAAAGAACGAGATTTGGAGTGTCAAAAACAAACGGGTGATTAAATATGCGGGGATTTATCTGATACTATATTCCGGTGCAGTCGAATTCTGTGATACCGTTTTACACATGACATCATTTAAGCGTATATTTGAATTAATTTAATTCTAGCATTCCAAAAATGCCAGGATGTAGCCATCAAAATGTTGTCAGTCATATCGATAACATCCAAGTCTTGGTAATGTCTGAGATGATCGAAAGTACTTGAATGAAAAAACTTAAACTTTGGTCAGTTTATTAACAATTTTAATTCAAGTGTATAAACATCTAATTAAAAATAGAAAAAAACTATAAAAATGAAACAAGAAGATCCTTGTCCGTGGAATTTAACAAATCTTGTTTAAAATGGAATAGCTGTAGACAGACTTTGACTTTAATTGGAAACATTTGGGAAAAAAAGAAAGATTTTTAAAGATACAAATAACAAAAATTTTGCAGAAAATATTTTAAACAATGTAAATTAATACAGAAATAAGATATTAATAACAGTATTCATAGACAAACAGATGATAATACGCTCCATTCTATTATGAGTTCTGATATAAATGACCGCAAATGTTTAAATAATTCAAATAAAACATCTTCAGGAAAACGAATACCTTCGAAAATATTTTTATTATCATTGTTATTATTGTTATTATTATTATTATTATTATTAGTAGTAGTAGTAGTAGTAGTAGTAGTAGTAGTAGTAGTAGTAGTATTGTTGTTGTTATTTTATTTCCTTTGGTTTCTGGTGTATATTCATTTCTTTCCGGGTCCCAATCAGAGACCTAAGGTCAGAAATGTCATCATGACTTTTTCCACTGAGCAGTTTTGAAAAAAATCGCATATGATTTATATAGATAAAGCCGTTCGTAAGGTGTGGGTTGTACTTGTGAGTACAATTTTTGGTATTTCTTCAAGGCATGGGCTACCAGGGATTCCTTCAATGAGTCTATTGGAATATTTTCCAATCAATCCGACGGCTCATATGCCACATTTCTGAGATTTTGGCTTCAAGGTCCTTGTATTTTGATAGTTTTTTTTGGAGATCTTCAAAGATACATTCCAGTCTGCAGGGACTGCCGTGTCAATAAGGAAGTACATTTTGTCTTTACCTTCTTTAATCACGATGTCATGGCGATTAGCTTTGATTATTCTATCAGTGTGTATTGTGTAGTCCCATAGAATTGTAACAGGTCCTATCTCCTTAACTGGGCTTGGGTGGTGCTCATGCCAATTTCTTGCAGTTTCCTTCCCGTAAACGTTGCAGATTTTTCAGTGCAGATACTGGCCCACTCTGTCGTGCCTTGTTTTATATTCAGCAGGTGCCAATATCGCACAACCTGATACAAGATGGTTAATTGTTTCTGGATGTTTATACCAAAATCTGCATTTTGGACTAACACAATTTTTTAGTATCTGTGCTTGGTAATTTCTAGTTAGTAATCATTGGTCCTGTGCAGCAAGAAAAGAAACCTTCGGTTTCAGCTTTTAACCCTGCACTACGTAGCTTCTGATGGGTACGGGGTTTGTCTACATCAGCTTGTTTGGTACAGGTAGAGTACTGGCCGTGAAACGGTTTATCTTGCCATTGTTTCTGTATCTTGTCGGTTGCCTTTGCCTTTGCTTTCTTTTTTTAAGTATTTTGCAGCTTCAGTCAGTGTATTATGCTTTAGTTGTATTTCTTCACCCACTTGAAATTCCCTTTTGAATTTGTTGGCTAACTTTATTACTGAATAAAGTCTCTTACTACTTTCATGTTCTTTTACGTAGAGGATCATCCAGTCTTCTGTAGTTTCCAGGTATCTTTGAAGGCCAATTAATGTAGTTTTGTAAGACAGATCTAGTCGAACTAATCCTCTGCCTGGTTCGGATTTGGGCACATACATTATTATTATTATTAATAATAATAATATTATTATTTCCTTTGATCTCTGTTGTACCGGACCCCAACCAGAGACCTAGGGTCAGAAATGGCTTCATGGCATTTTCCACTGATTATTACAAAAAAACAACTATGCTCACATATAATTCATATAGATAAAACCATTCGAAATGTGTGAACTATACTTGTGAGTACAATCTTCTGCATTTCTTTAAGGCATTAGATACCAGGAATCCGTCAAGTGAGTCTATTGGAACCTTTTCCAATCAATCCGGGGGCTCCAACTACAACGAGAATTAATGTGCCACATTTTTTAGATTACCACTTCAAGATGCTTGTATTTTTAAAGATCTTCAAAGATACATTAAAATCTACAGGTATTGCTATGTCAATAAGAAAGCACATTCTGTTCCTTTGGTCTTTGATCATGCTGTCTGTGCGCCTGTCTTTCATTGTTTGTCTGCCAGTATTGTATTCAGTTAGTTCCATCCTTGACACTGATAGGATCTGGTTACGAGGCTTTGGTCCTGAGCTGCAATAATTCGGCTTTCTGTCTCAGTTTTCAAGCCGGTGCCCCTCAGCCACTCATGTGTTGTCAGTTGGTCCACATTTACTTCTTTCGTTCTTTTTAGTTATTTGCCATGCAACGCCTTGATCTCCCAGTTTTTATTTTATTTTATTTATTTATTATATTTCATTTTATTTTTTTTTTTGTAATTTCATTTGGCCAAGTTGTTTAGCTTTCTGTTTTACTCGTTTGGCGTAGATGATATTCGCTTCGTTTTTTGTTGGTAGTATTTCAGGTATATTAAGCTGTTTCTTGAAGAGTTCCGCGTCTTTGTTGATAGAGTGAATTTGGTGTTTTACCATTTGTAGGAAAGGTCATTTATTTTATGAGGTATGCTTCCAATTGTTGTAGATTTTAGAGTTGATTGATCCTGCATTCCGGGTTAGTTCCATCTTTGATTATGTGACACTGATAGGATCTGGTTACGAGGCTTTGGTTCTGAGCTGCAATAATTAGGTCTTCTCTCTAAGCTTTCTAGCCGCTGTTCATCAGCTACTGTTCTTGTGTTTTTGCTTTGTGTAGTACGAATTGCCATTTGTCTCGGCAAAAGACTTTAAAAGATACTTTTTATGCATTTCATGATCCAAACAGATGAGGTGTCACGCAATCAGAGAGAAAAATGAAATCGTGTTCACTGTTTAGAGAGGAAACTACACAAGATGGAAGAAGTACACATGAGAACGATTTTGCGCAATTCATATATTTTAAGTTATCAGGAATTTGATCCACATGTTTGTTTGTGACATGCTGCCTGATAAAATCCTTTATGAAGTCTTTTACCTGAGATTTGTGATATAGGAAGATTTATCTTAGAATGTTATTCAGCATATTACATTGAGAGAGGACGTTTTTCTATCATTATGTGATCAATGCTCCTGATCACAATCTTTTGTATCTCTCTTCCAGCTTTGGAATATGAAGATACAGATACAAAATGCGTGTCATCTAAAAACAGTACGAATCATGATTTATGGGGGTGAATATTTGATGTTGCAAATAACAACTTGGCGAGTTGATGCTCTTTATCAAATCTTTTACCCGAGACCGACAGTAAAGGAAGGTTTTTCATAAAAAGTCATTGAGCATATTACATTGAGATACTGTTTTCTGATTATAGGCTCAGTGATAATGAGCACAAGCTTTTGTATCTCAAATAGAGATGAGCTTCTGAGGGTTTTCTTAATTTGTATCAGAAGTTTTTTAACCATTTCTAGTTATCTTATTATCGGAATAAGTGTTGTGTTTAAATTTTTCCTGGTCATAATATTTTTGAAAGATACATTTTTGTACTGTCACTGGATCATGAGGTATGGGGTGAACATTTGATGTTGCATTTAACTTCTTGGTGAGATGCTGCTTGATAAAATCCTTTATCAAGTCTTTTTATCTGAGATTTGAGATAAAGACAAGTTTATCTTAGAAAGTTTTCAACATATTACAGTGAGGGAATTTCTTTCATGAGCACAATTTTTTTTCTATCTCAGACAGTGGTGAGCACTGTCTGAGATAGAAAAAAAATTGTCCAATGGGATGTTTTTAAATTATGCAACAGTGTTCTTTTTAACCATTCCTAGTGATCCTATTTTCATTGGAATAGTTTAAATGCCGCATGTTTGCAATTTTCCAAGTGCTTATATTTTGAAAATTTGTCAAATTCTTTTGCTGATATATCTTTATCAGACAGAAAGGCCATATCTATAAGATTGCACTTTAAAAAATGTTTTATTAAGAAATCTTATCTATTGTTAGTTTCTATAGTACATTCTACATTCAGTATGTATGATGAAGTCCCAGAGCCCAGTAACATTTTCACCTTCTAGCACTGGTGGTGATTTGTGTTTATACCATTTTCCTGCATGAGGAAGGTTATAACGTTGGCATATCTCTCTATTCAAGTATATACCTTCCTATCGTCTCTATATTTAAATTCATTTGGGAGATCACCCAAATGTTAGTCAATAGTTTCCACTGCATTTGTACCAAGTATATGTCCTATTCATTAAAATAAGTGACTGGTGGTATCTTCTTGGCAGTTTCTTCATTTTTGTTTTAATCATCATCAGCAGAATGAATACTTCTATTTCAATCCACAGCTCCAAAATCACTGGTGGATCAGATTTTTGTCAACATTACGGTTCTTGCCAGAAATGGATACCAACCATGTCTGGGTTCTTCTTCCCATTTTGTTTTCACATTAGTTAGGCTAATATTTTTTGCGTTTTTCCTCTCTTACTTTGGTATTTACACTTCTGTTTTATCTTGGTTGTATAGTTGTAGATCTAGCTTATTATTATTATTATTATTATTATTATTATTATTATTATTATTATTATTATTATTATTATTAACATTATTATTATTATTATTATTATTATTACAAAGCTCTTCGTAATATGTAAGCAGTACTTACGGGTACAATTTTTGGTATTTCCTTAAGGCATGTGTTTATGATGATTTTTGGCATCTCTGTTTCTGTCTCATATTCGACATTATCTTCCTCTATTTGCTTGTTTACCTTTGTGGGATTATTACAACTGGTTTCTAGTTGTTCCTCTGTTTGTGTCTCCTCTAGGTTGTTCGGCATTTAGCCCCTCGATGTTAACGTTTATTATTATTTTTTTTTATTTCCTTTGATATCTGGCGTTTACACATTTCTTTCCGGGTCCCGCCCAGGGACCTAAGGTTAGAAATGGCATCATGACACTTTCCACTGCAAAAAAAAATAAAAATAAAAATAAAATAATTACATAGATAAAGTCCTTCGTAAAGTGTGGGCTGTACTTGTCAGAACAATTTCATGTATCTCTTTGAGGCATGGACTTCCAGGGATCCCTTCAATCAGCCTACTGGAATCTTTTCCAACCAGTCCAAGGGCTCGAACTACAACAGGAACTGTTGATGTTCCCATGTGCCACATTTTTGAGATTCCTATCTCAAGGTCCTTGTATTTTGACAGTTTTTCGTATATCTTCAAAGATACATTGCACTCTACAGTGACTGCCATATCAATAAGGAGGCACTTATTTTGTTTGTGGTCTTTAATAACAATGTCTGGGCGGTTGGCTTTGATTGTTCTGTCAGTGTGTATTGTGTAGTCCCATAGAATTGTAACAGGTCCTATCTCCGTAACCGGGTCAGGGTGGTGTTCGTACCAGTTTCTTTCAGTTTCCTTCCCATGGGAGTTGCAAATTTTTATTATTATTATTATTATTATTATTATTATTATTATTATTATTATTATTATTATTATTATTATCATTATTATTATTATTATTATTATTATTATTATTATTATTACAAAGCTCTTCGTAATATGTAAGCAGTACTTACGAGTACAATTTTTGGTATTTCTTTAAGGCACGTGTTTATGATGATTTTTGGCATCTCTGTTTCTGTCTCATATTCGACATTATCTTCCTCTATTTGCTTGTTTACCTTTGTGGGATTATTACAACTGGTTTCTAGTTGTTCCTCTGTTTGTGTCTCCTCTGGGTTGTTCGGCATTTAGCCCCTCGATGTTAACGTTTATTATTATTATTATTATTATTATTATTATTATTATTATTATTATTATTATTATTATTATTATTATTATTATTATTATTATTTCCTTTTATTTCTGTTGTATACACATTTCCTTCTGGGTCCCAACCAGAAACCTAAGATCAGAAATCGCTTCATGACATTTTCCACTGATCATTTTTTGTAAAAGAAAAAAACAAAAAAGCTAAGATCACGCGCATTTTACATAGACAAAGCTGTTCGTAATATGTAAGCTGTACTAGCGAGTACAATTTTTGGTATTTTTTTAAGGCATGCGTTGCCAGTGATTCTGTATTCTTTATTCCTATCAATCTGAGGGCTCCAACTACAAGTGGTATTATTAATGCCATCCTGTGCCACATTTATGAGATGTCCATTTCAAGATCTTTGTATTTTGATAGTTTTTGAAGATCTTCAATGATACATTACAATCTGCCATGACAATAAGAAAGTACATCTTGTTATTGTGGTTATTATTATTATTATTATTATTTATTTATTTACTTATTTATGGTATTGTGATAAATTATATTGTAATCGTTCAGCAGTTTGGAACCAAAATTGTACATAACAATAATAATTATAGATATATATAAAACAAACTTCCAGAACTATTCCTTGCAATATACTGTAGAAACTTGCAGAAATGAAAAAAAAATGTGTCTATGTAAACAAAAATAGTTTTATACATAAGCAAATGCATTAGTCATACATAGAAATAAGATCAACAGCAATTTCCACATAAAAAAAATATGATACTAATTAGAAGAGAAGATAATTTATCTACATGGAAAGTTCTTCAGACTGCTGCTATCATAGTTTAACAAAATATAAATCAGCGCCTCACATACTTTTCAAATATCTCCTTTCGTAAAAGATAAACTTGATAATCAATTTTTTTTTAATTTAAAAGAAAACGGTTAAAACAAAACCTTCTATTATCTAAAATAAATAGTGTTTAGGTAGGATCCACCTAATCTGCATAGGTGACTACCAACTATATAAATAGTGGTTGGTACCGGAAGACGAGAGAGGAAGGAATCACGAGATCCAACTAGAGACTCTGATCGACTGCGACTAGTCAACACATTCTCCAGGAACGTCTTCCCAGAAATATACAGAAATACTATATGTACTTATTGTGTACACTTTCTTGTTATAATACATTCTTGTTCTAAGTACATTTTGTGTTGCATTATTATTCCATGCATTAGGCGAGATTCAACAATGAGTCAAGACTCAACAAATAGGTACATAAATAATTGATATAAATGTAATGAAATTTATAATGACATTGATAAAATTCAAAGTGTATATATATATGTGTGTGTGTGCGTGTGTGTGTGTGTGTTCGTGTATGTATATATATATATATATGTACACATACACACACACATATATAGACAAATAATAAAAAATAAGAAAACAACAAAGTTAACATTATTTATTCATTTTCGTTTATTAAACCTTAAATTACCTCACTTAGGCTCTTCCATAGTTTTTACATTCACAGTTAGCATTAAAAGAAAAACGCTGCCAGATGTAAAATAAGATCTGATAATTTTCAACCATTTGTTGTTGGTTTGAGAAAATTCAAAGACCTTCAACACTGAATCCTCTAAAAAATGTAAATAAAATATACAACATTTTGCAGCTGATCGTAGTCAGTCAACTCAAAATGCAAGCACGCCTGCACAAATCTACGCAAAGTAACTCCTTTGACCAATGGGGAAAGTGTAGCGGTTACATATTGTTGTGGTAGGATCCACCTAATCTGCTTAGGTGACTACCAACTATATAAATAATGGTTGGTACCGGAAGACGAGAAGGGAGGAATCACGAGATCCAACTAGAGACTCTGATCGACTGCGACTAGTCAACACATTCTCCAGGAACGTCTTCCCAGAAATATACAGAAATACTATATGTACTTATTGTGTACACTTTCTTGTTATAATACATTTTTGTTCTAAGTACATTTTGTGTTGCATTATTATTCCATGCATTAGGCGAGATTCAACAATGAGTCAAGACTCAACACATCAAAAAACCCAGCAGACTATGAATAAATATTAGGGGCACTTTTCTGATATATGGATTTATCTTTCATGATAATATTTACCGTTTGTAATCCTTTGGTGTAATATTATATTTTATATTAATATCCGATACATGAAAAATATTTGTGAGCTTTGAAAACTTCTTTTCACTTAACATATCTTTTCTACTTTGGAGCAGAAACAAATTGAATCTTTTTTAGCGCTACTGGTGTGAACAAAACGCTCGTCAGTATCCAAGACCATTATTTCTGAAACAAGTTATCAATGATAATAACATTTTTTAATTGACAACAAAGACTGTAAAATATACATGACTTCTCGATCTAGGCTGGTTGATATTAACATCATTAAAAAAAAAAAGACAGGGGTGTCAACTCAAACATATGTACTTACTAAAATTAACGTTTATAGAAATAACATTTCTTAGTTATATTTATTTTTCCTCACTCTTTGATAACAAGATATGTACAACTACTTTTCAAGAACAAGGGAATGTTTTATCAGCATCAAGACAAGTTTTGACACGGGCGCAGATGGGTATCTCAGCTATTATATAAATGTGTATGTGTGTCTCTCTGTTGTGTGTGTGTGTGTGTGCGCGCGCGTGCGCAACAGTAGGAATAAAGACAAAAGCAAACCTTATCTTAGCCGACGTGTTTCGTCCTCTGATGGGCTTTATCAAGGCAAATGTAAGGATTTCATTTAGCAACAAGTATTTATAAACAAAAGAATAAATGTCGAAATTTCCCAAATTCTTTAAATTTAAGAGACACTCATAAATTTTCATCAGCTTAAAAAGTTAAGGTAAATTATGGAGGATGTTATATGACGTAATTTAATGTCTAATAAACAGTGAGTAAATGTTTGTATTTTTTAATATAGTAAATGTATTATATATTTTAAATAATTACGGTCATGAAATTAACTATTTTCTTTTAACCTTTCAACATTTTTATAGTCATATATGTTGGCTTAGAGAAGGAACACTTCTTCGGGAATAGGATATATTTTATAATAGTTCAGGGTGCGAGTGTTAAAAGTATTTTGTAAGTAACGTCAATTTTACTATTTTATATAAAAATACATATTGCAAAATATAATCCTTATATTTGCTTTGATAAAGTCCATCAGAGGACGAAACACCACAGCTAAGATAAGTCTTCATTTTGTCTTTAGTACAACGATAACACAGATAGTGTAAAGCCATAAATGCTGTCAGTCAGTGGAAGTTTGAAAGAAAGGACAGTTAAGACAAGCAGTTTTTGCAATAAAGTGCTCGATATCAGAGACAGCACATTAACAGGATTAAGAGAAGTATGAAATTTGTCACTTAGCTGATTTATGTTATTTTCAGTGCCCCGACTCCAGAGTTTCGTAGACGGAACCTCCTGAAAAGTAAACAGAGCGATTGCTAAAAAGTCCGTGTACGAAACTCTGGAGTCGGGGTGCTGAATATAACATCAATCAGCTAAGTGATAAATTTCATATTTGTATTAATCCTATATATATATATATATATATATATATATATATATATATATATATATTGAGCACTGTTGAGTGATAATCTAATTCTATAAACAACAGCTACCTGCACACATGCAAAGCTCTTCAGTAAAATGAATGGAGCACTTTGGCTGATTGGCATTTGTTTACATTTGTAAAAACAATACGCTAGATTTAGTTGTGTAACTCTACCGAGTGAAGATAGCTCTGGCTGACACCAAATTAGTTGTGTTTCAATCCTGGCTTGAGGCATTCGGAAGTCTAGTCGCACTGAGGAGCTGTGATACAGCGAAATAGTACTGTCTGTGAATGACATATATATATATATATATATATATATATATATATATATATATATATATATATATATTATTTTGTTCCTCATCGTTTAACACAGCACTGGGTTTCCTGTACGATACAATCGTCAGATCCTATCGATTGCATCGTGCAGGATACTCAGTGTTGTGTTATCGATGAGGACCAAAATGTATATTTATTGTTAGTATAAATTTTATCTGTTTTTATACATCGAGCACTCTTTTATTGTGTGTGTGTGTGTGTGCGTGTGTGTGTGTGTGTGTGTGTGTGTGTGTGTGTGTGTGTGTGTGTGTGTGTGCACCTTGCTGTAAGAACTTTTTGGTGTCACTGAAAATCCTTTATTTCTAATTCTGTACAAGAGAAGTCGAATGAAAACTATCCAGAAATCGCATTCATCTCCCCGTCGTTTCTGTCGCCGCCATCACAGCCACATTTGCTGTCAACCTTGCCACCTCGCCATCATCGCCACCAACCCCGCCGCCGCCGCCATCAGTGCCACTACCACCGAAGCCGTCCCTCCTTCAATCCAATCATCATTGCTGACATCATCACCACCATAATCAACTTGTCTGATAATCACAATATTTCCTTTTCTTCCATAACTCTATCATCAGCATCATCAATACAGGCATCATTATCGACTGATAGAGATCACCACTGCCATCTTCTACATAAAGACCGCCACGAATCTTTAACAATGTCCATCATCATCATCATCATCATCATCATCATCATCATCATCATCATCATCATCATCTTAATAATAATAATGATGATGATAATAATAATAATAATTTTCAGTCGCTAACTCACCAATACCAACTTTTTTTTTTATATCTTATTTATTTTTACCTATGCAACTTCCTTTCGCTTTCTTTTCAAGTTTCTGAGGACATGGCGCTATGGAAAAGAAAATAAATAAATAAATAAATAAGAACAATCTCAATACCAAAATACTCCATACCCCTTCCCCCATATTTCCAATAGTCATACTCTTCCTATCTAGCCTCCCTTACTACATCAACTCGCAAACAACCAGGACCTACCCAAAGTAAATCCTAATGCCTTCACCCACAAACTTTGACAAATCACCCCGACCTTCATCATCCCACTTCGCTTCCTATATACACTTCTTTCCGATAAAAAACACCACCGATTTCTTTTTACCTTCAGTTTTCTTTTCTTTTCTTTTCTTTTTTTTTCCCCTTATTTTTCCTTCCTATAATTTTCTTTCCACGTCGCTTAGAACATTACCAAAAAGAATAAAGAAGGAAAAAAGACGATAGAAAATCCTCTCTCTTCTTCAACATCAACTCGACCGCCAGTGCCTACTCCACACCCACTCCACTTTCGTCGACTCCGTCAGAATCCTCAGCCTAACCCTGACTACCAGCCCCCTCCCCACCCTTCCAAATTGCTTCTTTAATTCTTTCTATACTTTCAAATATTCATACTACTATTACTTCCATCACTACTACCACTACTACTACTAGTGGCTTTA
>OZ038520.1:11509071-11519071 GCA_964036315.1 Acanthosepion esculentum
TCTACTATTAATGGGGGAGAGGTTTCTTGTTCAACCTTTTTTCGAAGTAATGTGGAAGGTCGTTGTCTTGATTATATCATTATTTTCTTGCCGAATTACATATGATATCCATTTTAGTTTTTGCTGCTATTGAAAGTCCTCAATTGACGTGTTTTGTTTTGCTTTTGTTTTTTGTTTTTTTGCTATTTGCTACAGTTCTTTGTGTAGCGTTTCAAGTTTTATGCATGTATATATCTATGTATATGGTCGAGTTGTCAGGAAGAAGACTTCTTGATGCCTGGAGAAACAATCCCATCGAGCAGCACCTTTGGAAAATGTTTGAAAACCATACCATACAATATCACGAGTTGACCCAAAACGTATAAATGAAACTGTATATATGGAACAGTTTGAATATCCTCAATGGTAGAACGGAATCACAACTCATCGTGACTGAGCGTTTGAACGTACTAGCCTTGTTCAAACTGTTGATCACGCCAGGTTATCCTCTCTTTCCCTGAAACTGTAACCAAGATCCGTTCAGCATAGTTGCCGAATGGTGGGCTCTGTGGATGTTGCCGCCCTAACAGACAAGTATTCTCCGAAAAGAGTAAATGGTTATTATGCATGTATGTATCTCAAGAGGCGGATGGATCCACCCATGTGATCAACTGCTAACTCGTACACAGGGTATAGAAACATGTATGTTTTATGCATATACACAAAGTGCAATCCACTGTAACTGGGATCTTGCGCCCCCAGAGTATACTCACTGGTGAGTGAGAAACACCTAATCTTCGCTAAGACGTCTCTCCAGGAGAAGGAACACTGATATAATACGTTTGCATCCAATGATGCTGACCATTTTATTTTCCTTTTGGAGAGATATATTAGAATTTCAGAGAATGGGATTGGCTCTGAGCAAACCATTCCTCATTTTTTTTTAAATCTTTAAGCGCAGGTATCCCTTGATATAATTTTGCGTTGCTAGAGTGCAAGTCCCTAGCAAGACTAAAAAGCCAAATCCGCACTGCGCAGATTTGAGGATAAGTCAAGCGATGGCATTACTTGAAATTGGGTCGCAGTCATCATATATACAGTCATTAACAAAAGTTTAAGACCAGCTTGTAATTTTACTATGTTCAAATTAAAAACAAACTCAGTAACAAGAGTAATTTATGAGAGACTGGCTCAATTTGTATCTACAGATCTGTACATAACAATGTTCGCTATTTATTGCAATCAAAATAGTCCAGAGGTCAGTATTTCGTATGACCTCTTTTGTTTTTGATGACTGTTTGGATGTGCGGCGGAACATACTGATAATCACATGATTACAAAATTCCTTTTGTCCACACTTCTTTGCTAGCTTCCCTCAGTGTTTCAGTACTTCCCATAAATTATTCAATTGGATTCAGATCGCGTCTCTTCCCCGGCTACGTCGATCCTGTTAAAAACATTCTGGACGACCTTTTACCAGTGGCATTGAACATCTTCATACATAAATATGAATGCGCCTATGCAGTTGCAGTTTTACCCCCACATTAGTGCCACATACTCTGCACCCTTCTGCATTTCTCCTGGGTGCAAGAAGTAGAGTCCAACTGATCCAGATTTGGACATGGTTGCTCGAATCATCCGGCTTCGTAGGCGCTTCGTAGTCTGAAGTGTGTACTTTTCATCAAATCTCTTACCTACCAAGGGGTTTTATAACGTTTCTTTGACATAAAACAAACTGTTGCAGAATAGATTAATCTGAAAACATAACTTTGCTCCAGTTTTTACCTGTCCAAGTTTCGTCTTGTTTAGGAAGTGTCCATATCTGCAGTGAGCTGTAGTTAACAAAACGGTTTGAATTATATCAGACCAAACTCAAATCTCAGGCGATGTGAAACTTTCATAGAACTGACATGTGTACCATTTTGAAGTAGAACAGTACGTATCTTTGTATAAGAACTTGTTGGGGTGAGGGTCAGGTAGCAACTCGCTTCAACAAAGGGTCATCTCTAGCACTGGTTTTCTCTGGACGTCTAATTCTCCGTTTGTCACTAAATGTTCCTAAATTTGGAAATTCATGATAGCAATCTGCACAGATATTTTGCCACAACCTACCTTTGCACTTGAATAGCCCATATCGCATAGAACCACTATTTGGGTACTTCGTGTGGGTAAAAGGACGATGTTTTGCCTATATTCTAAACCTAATTCACTACACAATACTATCACAATGTTTGCTAATTTTTCAACGACAAACATCTTTGACCATAAATCATAATGGCTGCTGCAACAACAAATAGTTACTGAATCATGCAATTTTATATGATACAAGCTAATGAAAAAACGTCAATAACCTTGTTACAACAAAATAGTTTTAAAGTTTTGTTACTCACTATATATCGTCTACTCGAGAATCCACTAAAAATAACGTTTAAGTAACAAAAATCTGTTGGATTAATAAATTTAAAAAAAAGATCCCTTTCTTTACAAATTGCTTTGTTTACGTTAGGATACGAAACTGAACAGATATTCAAGAGTCAGAGAAAAGTCTGTATTTAAAAGTAATATTCAACTTTGCTTGGTCATCGACGCACTCAGATCTAATGACGATATGCCCCAGGGCAACGCAAGTTCGAATTCTGCCGGGGAGCGCATACTTTTCTTTAATAGGATTTCTTGAATATTTAGGCCAGGAGAAAATAAATAAATATACTGTTTAATAAATAAACGGGGCGTCTACTCAAATACGAGTATCCACTACAAATTAGGTTTCAGTAATATATATCTGCACACACACACATACACACATATATATATAAGGGGATTGAAAAGTAACTCCCTAATTTATGTATGAGCAACTTTGGGTTTGGTTAAAGAAGTCTACTATACCGAACCAAAATTTTGGAAGAACTTGAAGGATAAATGCATGAAGTTGTCTTCCATACTACAAGAGTTCCTGATGAAATCGGTTGACGCGATTCCTGGGCAGCTCGAGAAGCTGGTAGCGAAATCTGAATTTTAAATAAAACCTCATCCTAAACACTTTCTCCTCATATACATTTCTTGTAAAAATTATAGTTAATAAATAAATTATAAGTATTTTAAAATGGGGAGTTATTTTCACTCACCTTGCATATGACGTGATAAACAATAAATAGAAAACGTTTATAAATTTAATATGTTTCACTTTTATTTAGACCTTATCAGATAATGAAATATGAAGAAGAAAAGAAAATTCTAATAATATTTTTTATTTTTCTGGTATTTGGTTTTCATTGATTAAACCAACCAAACGTATACCTGTCCGCTCAAGCAGCGCCCGTGTTTATAATTCATGTGTGTATATATCATAATTCTAGTACGTAACGACATGATTTATACACACGAAAGCCGCATGACAAGACAGATGCAAGTGAGGTCTGCTTAACCAATGAAAAGCAAACAACACAGAAGTAAAAAAAATATTAGAATTCTAAGTTCCTAATCTTATGAGTATAAGATGTATATATTTTTTTTAAGTTATGAATGAATTAATACATGCGTACACGATAAAATTTAAATGTCCTTTTAAGGCTTGTAGGCTAGGCTAGATTTTAAAAAGATAATTTTTAATTATGAGATTTTTGTACGTTTCCGAGTAGAGGTTTATGCCTTATTTCCTGTTTGGATTGGTTTTCCGGTTTCTTCGAGAGACGTTTCATTCTCTTTCACTACCATTGCGTCTTAGTGGATTTATTGCCTTGCTTGGGGTGAATTGATTAAATTTTTTAAAGATGTGTCTTTTCTCATTTTATTTTCGTTCACTCTGACGGGCATGAGCGCACATATCCACATATATAAGTTCGTGTACGAAGCTCTCATGAATTCTTTTTTTTTTTTTTTTTTACCAGTGTGTAAGTGTGCTAAACTTCTATTGAACATGGTTCCTCTTATATAGCAGTAAACGCTGAACAATCTTCTCACAAATGAAGAAACTTAGGGTGCTACTGAAAGACATGAATAGACATGGTACAAAGAACAATGGTGTGCATGCAAATTTTACAAGTACACGTTCAGATTCAGATAACTCATTATAATTTCACTAAAACCATTATGCCTGATAAAATAAGTGTGCCTGTTAATACAATAATAAAATATAATAATAATAATAATCATAATAATAATAATAATAACCACAATAACAAGATGTGCTTTCTTATTGTCATGGCAGTCCCTGCAGATTGTAATGTATCATTGAAGATCTTCAAAAACTATCAAAATACAAAGATCTTGAAATGGACATCTCATAAATGTGGCACATGATGGCATTAATAATACCACTTGTAGTTGGAGCCCTCAGATTGATAGGAATAAAGAATACAGAATCACTGGCAACGCATGCCTTAAAGAAATACCAAAAATTGTACTCGCTAGTACAGCTTACATATTACGAACAGCTTTGTCTATGCAAAATGCGCGTGATCTTAGTTTGTTTTTGTTTTTTTCTTTTACAAAAAATGATCAGTGGAAAATGTCATGAAGCGATTTCTGATCTTAGGTTTCTGGTTGGGACCCAGAAGGAAATGTGTATACAACAGAAATCAAAGGAAATAAAAATAATAATAATAATAATAATAATAATAATAATAATAATAATAATAATAATAATAATAATAATAAACGTTAACATCGAGGGGCTAAATGCCGAACAACCCAGAGGAGACACAAACAGAGGATCAACTAGAAACCAGTTGTAATAATCCCACTAAGGTAAACAAGCAAATAGAGGAAGATAATGTCGAATATGAGACAGAAACAGAGATGACAAAAAAAAACATCATCAATAAATGGGTGAATCTAAATGTCTTTCGGGGAAAGGCCAACAATTCCAAAAGTAAGAAAAACCGTCAAGTGAAAAAAACCATAAACCAAACAATTTTAAAATAAGGGACGAAATGGAAAGACCTATGAACCTGACAGAAATTAAGCGTCTTATATACGTGGCCTCGGCAACGATCGAAACACAATAAGTGAAAAATTAAAAAAACAATGTAAACGAAAAAGAAAAATGCTAGTCTGAAAAGAAAAAATAGAAACCGAAATAAATAAACTACAAGGACAATTGTCACTTCTAAGTGAAGTAGACAAGAGCTTCAAAATGAAAGAAAGAAAAAGGAGACAACTGAAAGGAAGCCTTGACATAAAGAATAAGACTGACGTACCAAAAGTTAAAGAGAAGCTGAAAACAACAATTTCAAACGAAGAAACAGAATCAGGCGTTATGAAAAAAGAAACAGATTCTTCTGACAAAACAAGATCTTCAAAGATGCCAAGAAAATATATCGAGAACTTCGAAAAAATAAAATAGAGATAAATGATCCACCTAATATCCAGGAAGTCGAGTTCTGGTGTAAGATGTGTGAGAACTGAAAAATGCGCAGTGAAAGAGCGACATGGATCAAGCAACGACAGGAACAACACACACATATAGAGTGCCAAAAAATGGACGGATATCAATATTACTGAAACAACTGATGCCATTTGCAAATCCAAAAATCAGGAAAAGATCGAATAGCTAAGCTTTGGATAAAAACCTATCTAGCACCTACCAAGACCTCGCACGGGCATACAATGATATAATTATAAACCCAGAAAAATACCCCAAATGGTTCACGTGGGGATTAACAGACATACTCCCATAAACAGAAGAGACGCAAACCCCGAAGAACTATAGGCCCATAACCTGCCTACCAACAATGTACAAGTTCCTCACTTCTATCATAACCGAAATGACATACAACTTCCTTGGGAAAAACAGTTTACTACCAGCAGAACAGAAGGGCTGCAAAAGAGGAAGTTACAGGGCCAATTATCAATAAAAACAATATTGGAAGACGTAAAAATAAGGAAAAGAAATTTATCGACAGCATGGATCGACTACAGAAAGGCGTTCAACAGTGTACCATACTCATGGATAGAGAAGAGCCTAAAAATATACAGAGTACGCCCCACAACAGTCAAATTCATAACGGAGAGCATGAAAAACTGGAAGACTACACTAAATCTAAACCATATTAAACGAGTCATTAACATCGAAACCAATCAACGAAAAATGGGATCTTCCAAGGATATTCATTGTCATCACTACTTTTCTGCCTTGAATTAGCATCATTCAGCTGCCTACTGAACAGAAGTATCTACGGATACAAGTCACAGAATGACAAACTGGATCATTTATTCTATACTGATGCTCTTAAAATGTTTGCCAAGGATGACAACCAGCAGAAAAACCTACTCACCCTTGTCAAAACCTTCAGCAAAGACATTAGGATAGTGTCGTTCGGAACGACAAATGTGACGAAATCACCTTCAAGGGCGGTAAACTAACGGAAACTACAGATTTAGACCTTGATATCAACAACAAGATTAAGGAACTAGACCAAGATGCTACATGCAAATACTTTCAAATTAATGACGGAGACTGAATACAGCATTCAATTATGAAGAAAAGAATCCGAAAAGAATATTATAGCAAAGTGCATTTGATACTAGAAAGCGAACTTAATGGGGCCAATAAAATGAAGCCTATGAACACCTTAGCTATATTTGTAGTAACACACAGCTTCAACATTATTAAATGGAATTTGAATGATATTAAAAGATTGGACACCAAGAACAGAAAAATGCCTACCCAAATGAGGATGCACCACCTGAAATCTGGCGTTGATAGGTTATACGTACCAAGAGCTTTAGGAGACCAAGGTCTAATCCAATTTGAACTAACTCTAAATCTATAAGAATTGGACTCGAAGCTTATCTCACAAACACCAATGATCCTCTCCTACAAATAGTAAAACACCAAATCCACTCCATCAACAAGAAAGCTGCACTCTTCAAGAAACAGCTTAATATACCTGACATCTTACCAACAAAAATCGAAGCGAATACTATCTACGCCAAACGAGTAAAACAGAAAACAAAACAACTTAGCTAAATTACAAAAACTTGGGAGGTCAAGGCGTTGCATGACAAATACCTAAAAAGAACGAAAGAAGCAGATGTGGACCAACAGAAAACACATCAGTGGCTGAGGCGCACCGGATTGAAAGCTAAGACAGAAGGTCTAATTATTACAGCTCAGAACTAAAGCCTCGCAACCAGATCCTATCACTGTCACATAATCAAGAATGGAACTAACCCGAAATACAGGATCTGCGGAAACTATGACGAAACTGTCGACTATATTATCTCAAGATATCAGGAATTGGCAAAAAATGAATATATTCACAGACATAACATGGTAGCGACATATGTTCACTGGAAGATATGCAAGCACAAAATCGAAACTAGTGAGATATCAGCACTAACCAGACACACTTACCCAAAATAACGATGTAACTATCCCCTGGAACATGCCAATTCAAACTGACAAGGAAATAAAAGCCAACAGACCTGATATTATCATAAAAGACAAGGAATTTAGGAAGTGTATGGTTATTGGCATACCATAACCATTTGAGAGAAACATCCCCCATGAAAATGACCGTCAATTGTCCAAAGACAAGGACCTAGAAATCGAAATTACCAGGATTTCCCATGTAACATCATCATACAAGGTTCCCAGAACGGCCTCCCGTATACTAGGAAAAGTGCTATCAATTAAATTACAATTCTCCTATAGTGCCTAAGGATCATAGTTTGGAGCCGGCTCTACTGGACACAGAGCAGGAAACATAGCATACACAAATAATAATAATAATAATAATAATAATAATATTGTCCCAGGTAACATCAACATAGAAGTCGTCCAGAAAATCGCCCTATTAGAAACATCCCATATACTAAGAAAAGTGCTATCAATTAAATGAAAGTTCTCTTACAGGGACCATAGTTTGGACCAGGCTCTACGGGATACGAAGCAGGAAACATAACATACACAAATAATAATAATAATAATAATAATAATAATAATTCCACGTACCTAACATTATACAATTCCACATATATCAAGGCGAACAGAATTTTTGTTTATAAAGCGTCAAATAATTATCTTGTGCAATAATTACTGTATCATAATTTGTAAACTTCTATAAAATGATAATAGTCAGTAATAATTGACAGAATCATTTTTATCTGGTTTCTGGCGACTGAACAATAACGAAACGCCGAGTAGACCTCCGTTGAATATTGTAAATTACTCCTAATACAATAATATATTGATAAAATATATAAAAATATAACTGGGTGAATATAGTTTGAATATGAGGCCTAGAATAAATGATTTCAAGCTGCAAATAAATAAACATTTTTATCGCACCTAAAACACGCCTACAATCAGAATAGTAAGTAAAAGTAAGAAAACTAAATAATGCTTCAAAAACTCGATAACTACTCTCTGTAAAATTACTTAAGGATTGTTTGATGGATATTACTTATTTCTTTATGGTTTAATGTAACTAGATATTCAAGAACTCTAATTGAATTAAGACATGCTCATATCAGAAATGCATAAAAATGACTGTGCATGCAAGAATTTGCAACATATATATATATATATATATATATATATATATATATATATATATATATATATATATATGGAAGAATATTATATATAAATTCTTATATATCAGAACAACGTAAAACAAATGAATGACAAAGATGTAATATTATGTGTAACGAGTTTCGCCCTCGAGAAAGACTTGGGATGAAACGTGTTACAGAGAATTAATATTTTCTGTTTTGTCATTCACTTGTCTCACACACACACACACACACACACACACACAAACACACACACACACACACACATACACACACACACACACACACACATATATATATATATATATATATATATATATATATATATACGAGGGTCATTCAATAAATAAGGTGAATTTTTCGGTATAAGGACTTCTAATAAAGATAGAAGCTTACTCTTTTTTTATTATTTTCCAACGTAGTCTCCCAGCACTGTCACACACTTTTCCCATCTGTGCACAAGCTTCCGTATTCCCTCAGCGTAAAAATCTTTCGACTGATATCTCAGCCAGTCGCTCACAACACTTTTGACTTCATTGTCACTTTTAAACTTCGTGCCTCTCGTGAACGCTTTCAAGGGACCAAACAGGTGAAAGTCTGAATGCGCAAGGTCTGGGCTGTAAGGGGGATGAAGGAGCAGTTCCCAGTCCAGCTCGTTGATGGTCTGCACCGTTTGGGCTGCTGTGTGAGGCCTTGCGTTATCTTGATGCAAGATGACTCTTTCTGACTGATGACCCCTGCGTTTGTCCCAACAGATAAGCTCAAAGTCCTTGCAATGTCATCCACTGTCACCCTTCTGTCAGACTGAACGCGGTCATTGACTGATTCGATCACCTCAGGAGACCTCACTTCTGTAGGCCTCCCAGGCCTGTCTTCATCCTCAACACTGCTCCGTCCTTCTTTAAACAATTCAGTCCACTTGTAGACATTTTTTTGGTTGAAACATGTGGCACCATACACAGTTGACATTCTCCTATGAATTTCAACTGGTTTGCACCCTTCAGCAATCAAAAGCTTGATAAATGACCGCTGTTCAATCCTCGAGCATGCTTCTTGGTCGGCCATCTTTGTTAATCGCCAAAACTCTCAAAGTTTTTTTTAATCTGCAAAAGAAATTAAATCCATGTGAAAAAGAAGTAAAACAAAAAAAATAAAAAAAGAGTAAGCTTCTATCTTTATTAGAAGTCCTTATACCGAAAAATTCACCTTATTTATTGAATGACCCTCGTATATATATATAATGTATCTATGAAGGCAAAAAGGATCTTATACACTGTTCATGAAATACATTAGTTGTACATAAAAATAAATTCACCCGGAACTTTGAGCTAAAGAATGCTACACTTATTATTAAAAGAGCGTCTCTTAAGTTTAAAATTTTTTAAAAACTAATGACATTTTTACTTACATTTGCATTGATGAAGTCTATCATCAGAGGACGAAACACGTTTTCCTTTTCTCTTTATTAATAGAATTAAGACAAATAGAAAATCCTTTATAA
>OZ038520.1:11524071-11541571 GCA_964036315.1 Acanthosepion esculentum
TTTTTATATAATTAACTGTACACCAATGTATAAGTAAATATGCATAGACAACAGAAAAATATTTGATTTAAAAGAAATAAACCTATTTATCCATTTTGATGGATGAAAAACGTATTCGTACAAAAAAGAACACATCATCTTCATTTAATACTTTGTAGAATAGCCATTATTCACTTCTACATCAACCAACCTCTTCTTGTAGTTCTTAAGTAATAATTTGAAAAATTTAGTTGGTATTTTGTTCCATTCTTCTACGCATATGGTCTTCAGGTCCGGGATGTTTGCTGGAGCTCTCGATTGGATTTGAATTTTCAAATAATGCCACAGATTATCAACTGGGTTTAAAAATGGAGGACTTACTTGGCTATTTCAGAATATTTACATTATTTTTAGCAATCATTTCTTCATATATTTTGCAGTGTGCTTAGGATCATTATCTTATTGGAAGATCCAGTCAGGAGGAAGTTCAAGATTTTCAACCGAAATCATTAAATTTTCTTTCAAAATACCTTGATATGTTGCGGCATTCACTCTACCATCTATTACTGATATGTTGCCAGCACCTTTTGCAGAAAAGCATCCACAAACCATGATCCTGCCACCACCAAATTTCCCTGTTGGAACTGTGTTCATTTGTTTGAAGTCATCGCCATTTTTTCCATACATAATTTCTAGAATTATGTTCAGTTATGGATTCGTTTGTCCATAATACTCTTTCCCAAGACGATCTTTCATTATCCTTGTCTTCATGAACGAATAACAACCTGTTTTCTCTGCTTCTTTTCAATAGCAATGGAGTTTTCCGATGAGAACATGAGTTTAGATTGTTCCTATGAATTCCATTACTTATTGTCCGTTTAGTAACACAGATTCTTGATGAAAGCAAATCATCCTGCAACTCTTGACGAGTAACCATTGGATTTTGTTTAATTTGACACATTAATTTCCCCGAAAATCTTAAAGAAATCTTGCGTGGAGTACCTGTTCTTCTTTGGTTTTCAACAATTTGAGATTTTTATACTTTGCAATGAATGAACAATTGGTAGGTAAATGGAATATTCAGGTTGTCTGAGATTTTACCTTCTTTCTAGAGATTAACAATCAATTCTTTTTGCGAATTTGTCAATCCTTTATCTCTTGCCATGATGATAACCTTCTTGCACGAATATCAATTACAGAATGTTCTGTTCGTATTTTTCAGGCTAAAAATAACTACAGACAATATTACTGGAACATTCTAGAATATTACACTTGAATAATCGAGAGTATTAAAGCAATTTAAAAGTTTTAAAATTTAAAATTTGCATTGTACGAATACTTTTTCCACCCATTAAAATGGATAAATGGATTTATTTCTATTAATTTCTATTTTTATGAAAATTTAGTTATTATGCATCTGTGCGCATTTAGTTATATGAAAAGTATGTTTATTCATTAGTTGGGAATAGAATAAATTAAAAATTTGTATGTGTACGAATATTTGTTTCCTCCACTCTCTCTCTCTCTCTCTCACTCTCTCTCTTTCTCTCACTATATATATATATATATATATTCACTATACACACACACATACATATATATATATACATTCACTATACACACACACACACACATATATATATATATTCACTATACACACATACACATATATATATTCACTATACACACACACACACACACACACACACACACACACATATATATATATATATATATATATATATATATATATATATATATATATATATATATATTTATAAACTGATATCAAATATCGCTCAAATATAGATTAGAATCCTACAGAATGGTTGGGTAAGAAACAAATAGGAAACGTTTATAAATTCAACAAATACGCCAGCATCTACGAACATAAGAGCGACCTACGTTGAGACAACCCGTTAAACTCGCTCGTAACACGCAGTAACAAAACAAGCCATAACTTCAATTTTATGAACGCCACACTAATTAGAAAAGTACATAATTTCTTATGTATGAAATACTTATGCGAGGCCCTCATGCTATTTATAATCATACGTCAAATAAATTTTATTATATCACCAACATTATTCAAATCTATACTTAAAGAATCTACGATCTGTCTACCTACAATGAACAACCCGTGTAACCTAAACTCTTTCACTCTCACACAGACTAATCAACACACGGACAGATATCAGTCATAGATGAAAATGCCCACTAGACATACACGCATAGACATTATCAACCGAATCCCGCATAGACCAAGTAGAATTGTGATACACAAACACATATGAATTATGCACACAAACGCTGCTTGACAGGGCAAACACAGATGAAGTCTGCCTAACCAATAAAATTAAGCAAGACAAAAATTAAAATACCAGAATTTTCTTTTCCCCTTTATATTTATTTTCTGATGAAACTTAAATAAAAGCGATATATATTAAATTTATAAACGATGCCTCTTATCCTATATATATATATATATATATATATATATATATATATATATATATATATATATATATATATATATATAGTGTGTGTGTGTGTGTGTGTGTGTGTGCGCGCGTGAGAGAGAGAGAGAGAAAGAAATCCAGATAGAAAAAGAGGGAATATGTGTATGTGTATATACGTGTGATGAAAATATAGTTTTAAGTTATGCTATATTCAGATAAAATTTCTCAATATCAGGGGCATAACGTGTGTATGTATAAGAGTAAATACTTAGGTCAACACTAAATGGCGACAGTCTGTTTCACACTTGAACATAAATCTTCAGGCCACGTATGCTTCATTTTGGCTCGATTATTTATATATGCTGGTCAATGGTGCATTAACCAGCATAACTGTTAGGATAATACAAGAGACCTTATAGACCTATATGCACTATTGACCAGTATATATAAATAGCCTAGCCGAAACATAACACACATGGCCTGAAGACTGCATTTAAGCATGAAACAGACTGTCGTCACTTAACCTCAGTGTTCAATTTTACAATTACATACGCTCTGTTTCTGATATTGAGCACTTTAACCCATACATAGCGCATACCATAAAATTATTTTTTAACATATATATATATATATATATATACATATATATATATATATATATATATATATATATATATATATATATATATATATATATATATATTACACGAATCATTCATACGAAAATCAGATAATGAAGTTAATGATATGGCAAGAATCGCTCTCGCAAACAATTTTTAATAATAAAATACATTAACCGGAATTTATAAACAAGGATGATACCATTCATTAACGGATTCGAGGTTGAATTAAATTGAACCCGCACCACATAATTGATATATATATATATATATATATATATATATATATATATATATATATATATATATATATATATGTATATATATATATATATATATATATATATATATATATATATATATATATATACTAAAATGTTTAGATAGTGCCTTGGTCGCAAGGTCATCGACAGTAAATTTTCGTCCTGGCTCTTAAAAGATTTCACCATTCTTGAGAGATTTTCTATTATCACAGTGTGGGATATCTAATGACAAAAATGATGGAAACAAAAAGAATTTAGATAAAATCTGCCAGATTATATAGAAAAAATCTCTCGTTGCCCACACGTGTAGTTGCATCAACCTAACAGATGGAGCCCTAAAGGATGAAACGGATCACATGAAAACTGTTTTACACTTTATCATATTTTTTTTACCCCAATATTGTTCTTGATGTATAAAAATTCATATATCTTTATCTCATATAACAAACGTAAGTGTTTGTTGGAGCTCGCTGTCATTTGACTCTAGCTCCTTTTGCTCATAATTTTTCCCCTCCTCCTCCATATTTCCTTTTCGTTGTACATTTTCTGGGTTTTTTAATTTAAATTAAATCTCCGGTTGTAAGCCTGATGAGCGGGAGCGAAACCGGTTGCTTCGCCCGTTTTTAATATGTCTAGTAATATCAAGATTCATACGTTTATTGCTGTGATAAAATTTGGTACCTTAAAAATATCTTTATTTATATATATATATATATATATATATATATATATATATATATATATATATATATATATATATATAAAAGGCTCAAAGACTAATATTCCATAGTTATAATTTATTACATTGGAATCGTAATCACGATCAATATATATATATATATATATATATATATATATATATATATATATATATATATATATATATACATATATATACACACATATATATATATATATATATATATATATATATATATATATATATATATATATATATGTGTGTGTGTGTAAAAGGCTCAAAGACTAATATTCCATAGTTATAATTTATTACATTGGAATCGTAATCACGATCAATATATATATATATATATATATATATATATATATATATATATATATATATATATATTCCACTATGACAAAGTGTAAAAGTTTTCTTATGACGCTTTAAGACTTCATCGTCCTCAAATGATGTTTACGTTGATGCGACTACACATGCGCACGATTTTTCCTGAAATTATTCTTGAGATATAAACTTTTATATAGTCTTTTCCAATATATATAGATATATATATATATAGATATATATATATATATATATATATATATAGAGAGAGAGAGAGAGAGAGAGAGAGAGATAGATAGATAGATAGATAGATAGATAGATAGATAGATAGATAGATAGATAGATAGATAGATAGATAGTTTTATTTTAGTCTGATCGGACTATAAATCCTTTTGCCGGAACTAGAAATTTTTCTAGATTATTAATATGAGCTTTGGCAGAGATGAGCCGAGCGTGCTATTTCGTAAGCAGTGACTTTTTTCTAGGCATTTTGCCATGAAGGCCGGCAATGTTCAGATTTTGTCGCACTGTAGGCGTATGCACATTGATTCCGACATTGGCCAGGGGGCCTTGGAGAACCGCAGAGGTCACAGCAGGATTCGCCTGGGCTTGCCGAATTACATGTCTACTTTCTCTTGCAGTTATTTCTTGATTGAAATGCCGTCATACAAAAGGCCTCCCATTTATAAATAATTTGTCTCACGCTGGAGACGTGCACTCCAAATCGTTTTGATGTTTTTTTGTAGCCATCTACGTTATTATATGCTTCAACTATACGATTTTCCATAGCTTCATGAAGTTCTTTTGGGCTTGGTATATTTTCCTTTTAAATTTAGTCTCTAAATGCATTCTTTTGCATATACAAGGAGTTATATTTTTTGACTGAAATATATACACAGCTTACCAAAAAAAAAAAAAATGAATACGTGTCATTTTGATTTTTACAAGTGCACAAAAATTATTTGTCCTGGCAACCATGTAAAACAAAAATATAGAGTGTAAATATAAGTGTTCACTAACTTTTGGACATTTTGATTTTCAATTTTTAATTAATAATTTTATTCGGGATTGATAAAATATTTTGAAAGTTGTTTTAATTCGTTCAATAAGCGTTATTCTCAATGAATATAGATATATTCTAATTATGACTTGTTGTTTATCTGGAAAAAAAAGAGACAATTTAAAAAAATATTATCTAAGGTTCACTTTTGCGCCGAACTATACATACATATATATATATATATATATATATATATATATATATATATATATATATATATATATATATATATATATATATATGTATTTATGCATATATATGGGATAAATATCATTTTAAGTTATACTATATTTATGGGTTAATGTGTTCAATAACAGAGATAGGTCGTATGTAAATATAAAAGTCGACATATATATATATATATATATATATATATATATATATAATGTGGACTGAGCGATTGATGTGGCGTCCGTCTCTCTCTCTCTCTCTCTCTCTCTCTCTCTCTCTCTCTCTCTCTCTCTCTCTCTCTGAATGCGTGTGTGCATATTTGTTTCTTCGTGCGTGTGAATTATTCGAAAACAGGAAATGGAATGGAGTTGAAAGGAAAACCGATCGTAGAAATTTCTGATAATTTTACCCAGTTTTCTTAAAATGGCAATGGAGACCTGTAGTTAAAGCTTGCCGCAATTTTTAGCCAAAGCGTACCACTACCAGTTTGGCTTAAAAGGTGCTTTCTCTGATGGCAAAAAAGGGGATGCAGGTTGAGTTCCTGTCGCAGGCTCAATTTCTCAATCTATGATGTTATTAATTCAATTTTGTAAGAACCCCTCCTCAAAAATACAAAAACAAAACAGTGATAGCAACTTAAACACGTGTATGCACTACAACTAACGTTTATAGCAATAAGAATATATATATATATATATATATATATATATATATATATATATATATATATATATATATATATATATATTGGGCACCGCGAGGTGGTGTAATGGTTAGCGAGAACAATTACGACTGAGTAGTGAGTAGTGAATATATATTTTTATCATATTATATATGTATGTATATATATATATATATATATATATATATATATATTTATATATATGTGTGTGTGTGTGTGTGTGTGTGTGTGCGTGCGTGCGTGTGTATGTGTGGGTGTGTATATACGATATATATCGATTTAATATAATCTGAAAGACAATATATATCAGAATGATGTGTGACTTCTACTCGTATAATATAAACCAGTAATGCCTTTCACCTGATCAGGTCATCGGCAACTAAACCAATTTCTTCAACAGAATTTTTTAGTGAGTTGGATGGCTAGATTTTCAGCAGCATTAAAAACAAGAGCTTTCAAAGGACAGATGAACCTCCTTGTAAGTTCAACGTCCATCTAATAGAGTGGACAAGACTGGGTTCTATATCGATGTACGTAACTAGTGCAGAGATGGCACTGCATTGCCTCCTAGTCAATGCCGAGTATGGATGGTTTCCCAGAAAGAAACAATGGCCAGGTATCCGTGACCAAGGAGAGCCTTTAATTTGGAGGATATCGGCTGTGGTTTAACCGGAAGAAGGGTGGTCTCCGCCGGGTCTACTTGCCATGGACAAGCTACGAATAAATGAATAGCTCTCCAGGTTTCAACCCAGATAAAGTGAAGGTAACTGGTTAGTGGCTCACTTTCGCAGCGACTATATGGCCACACCCAGTCAGGTGACGATGATGATGACGATGATGGCGATGACGATGATGATGATGATGATGATGATGATGATGATGATGATGATGATGATGATGATGATGATGGTGGTGGTGATGACGACGACGACGACGACGACGACGATGATGATGATGATGATGGGAATCTTATCAGTGCAATCTGCTGGCTTGGTCAAAATGTTCGTTCTGTTTTTAATAGCTACTTGGTAGTATATGTTATTAAATTCATTCAAAATATTTCTTTCTGATTATATTGTGACAAATTATTTCCTTTCTCTTTTTTTAATATTTCTCTAAATTGTTTCTCTTTTATGTACCGATTGGGGTGCAGAAAAACTTATAACATTTTTCAGCATATTGTATTTTTTTCCGTTTTACTTTAAAAAAAAAATTTTTTTTTTAAATAAAAACGCAATTCACAATTTACACAGCAAAAATTTTCCTTTTAGGCAAAGGGTGTGTGGAGGGATGAAAAATAGATAATATTACAACAATATATAACGTAAGAGATAGTAGGGCAAATGATCCTTTACAAAATATATCAAAGTCCAGTTTTTTTCTAAAGAACATGATGCTATTAGTATGGTAATATTGGACGGTAATTCATTAGTATGTGCTTCTTCTAGATAACCAAACGATATAGTAGAGTAAATTCTTGTTCTTTAAATATCATATTCTATTAAATACCAGCTATGGCTCTCCAAAGTGTCCTTTTTTCGAATTCCTATGACTTGGGAAAATAGTAAAGAAATTTCCTGTTATCTTCTCAATTAGTAATTAGTGTCTCGATTTGACCAACTGATACATCGATTGATAAAAATCGTCCAGTATAATATTCTATGATGATAAACTCTTTACTTTTTGGGAGTGGGGCGGGGGTCAGATCAAGATTCCTAGTTCAACTCTGAGAAGTTTTTACTTACCTGTTATATTTGCCAGTTATCTCACCTTGCGGATTATCGTTTATTGTAGTCTGTCAATGTAAAAGATTTCATTACTTTGACAGTTCATTGACACAAAAGATGAAGTTTTTTGCCGAAAAAGATAAAACGTTATCGGGGTGAGGAAATGGAATTATAAAATCTCTCGAAAGAAAGCAGAAACTAATGAAGCAAAATAATACAAATTATATTCAATAAACTTTAATGTCGAAAATACAAAGAAAAATTAACTTTATTTTTAATTAATACCTGGAAAACATTTTATGTTTACTGTTGGTTTGAAATTCATGATTGATCTTTCCAATTAAATTTCTAAATACGATTAAACAATCTCATTATGTAAGAAAGCTTCAGTTTGCAAGGACAAAGTAAATTACTTTGCTAACGACACTAAGTTACGTTATAACACTGAAAAAGCAATTACAAAATACACGAAGCTATTTACTTATTTACATACCGATATCTAAATATGCAAAGAATGCAACATTCATATTGGAAGAACATTCATTTCCAACCTTACGCACCACCCTCATGAAATATAATTGTAACGGGTGTTGTTTATTCTATAATTAAACTAAGAAGACAAATGTTGACAGAATTTATTGTTAATATGTAATCAATTTAACACTGTTCTGCTGTATAAAAAATGGATGCAATACCATCAGAACAATGTCTTTAACATACAACTCAAACATTTATACAAGTTCTGATGATGAACAAAGACAACAAATAAAATTTTGTATTCTGTAAAACGTCCAAAATAACCGCGAAGGAAAAAAAAACAAAAAAAAAAACAAAAGATAAAAAAAATAAACAATTTTTATTCATATATTTTCTTACAAAATCTATTATGTAAATTATTTTCAGATAGAGTGTATCTGTGACGGAACAAAATGAATAAAAAGAGACAAGAGGAAATACTTCTTGACCGACGCGTTTGCCTTGATAGCCTTGATGCAATCCTTCTGAGGACGAAACGTGTCGGCTAAGAATAGTTTTTCCTCTTGTCTTTTTTATTCAGAATCTATTATACAATATGATAGATATACTTGTATGTATAACATACAAATACGGTGGGGTGTATCACAAGCTTATACGACCAATGTTCATCACTTACTTGATAAATACAGATTATGTCGAAATAAATATTAAATGTAAAAAAAATGACTTTATAAAAGGACTTCATTACACTTCATTTATCTGTGAGTCTTTTGATCTCTAGCCGCTTCGTTTTTCTGATTCAGAAGTAGTCACACGACAAATTTATGTAAACAAGATGACATTTTTTGAATTGACTGACCAACCGCAAAATGACATTTTAACCTGTTTCAGAGTATTCAAATACGAAAGTGTATAAGTTTACTCAGATCAACAGCAAAGGATTGAAACTTTTCTTTTATACTACAGAATTTATTTTCTATTACTTCCGCTAATTTTTTATTTTGTTTTAGATTTAAATGAGAGTAAAGCATGTCGGATCAAACAGTCGTTTTCCTTACAAAAGAGGGACAAAGATTCGATCCTTATCGGAGGACACATTTCCTTTTCTAAAATCTCTAGTATGCGCATACACGTAATAAACACAATTTAATAAATGTAAAAAGTGCGTCTATTTCAAACACGAAGTGTCCTCTATAATAACGCTTGAAGTAATATATATATATATATATATATATATATATATATATATATATATATATATATATATATATATATAGATAGATAGATAGATAGATAGATAGATAGATATAGATATATATATAAAGTGGACATTAGTATCCACTTTTATATTTACATATGCTCTATCCCTGATATTGAGCACTGTATATACTCATAATTAAAGTATACTTTAAAAGTATATTTTATCATATATATATATATATATATATATATATATATATATATATATATATATATATGATAAAATATACTGTGTATGTATATATATATATATATATATATATATATATATGTATATATATATAAAATATACTGTGTATATATATATATATATATATGTATATATATATAAAATATACTGTGTGTATATATATATATATATATATATATATATATATATAATGGTACTGAAGAATTCTTGGTTGGAGCAATCAAAGACTTCAAACTCTGATATTTGATCACATTCTTAGATTTTTTGGTAGTTGGTCACAGTAGGAACTGTTTAGTAGAGCTTAGTATATATCACATGTACATATTTAATTTAATGTAACTTCTATTTAAATAGAGTAATTTAAGCCACTCAATTACAAACATTCAAGCATTCAGTCCTCAAAACATACTAACATTGAAAAATTTGCATATCTACGCTTATATAACATTAACAATTACGAAAACTATCTCTTTGCAAACGCAATATTGTAAAATATTTTAAAATCACACCGAGTTACTAATACGCATGCGTGGACACTTTCGCGCTCACAAAATGCACCTCCGAACTGAGAAAAACATAAAATGTGGGAGGAAAAAAAGAGAAAAAGACACCTCTTTCTAAAAAGAAATTTATAATCACACACAAGAATAAACACGCTCAAAACGAAATGACAACATCAAACAGTCAAATAAACAAATAAATAAATGTTGATGATGAGGACGATGAACAAAACAGTGAGGGGTGGGGAATGAAACGGCGGAAAAGGCGTGCAAACGATCTGTTCATATTCACATATGCGTACCACACATAATTAAAAAGAAAAAAAGAAAAAAAGAAAGTTAGATCAAGACCCTCGGGCAATCAGATATGTACATACACAGTATATTCACTCACTTTCTCTTTCCTTTTTCTCTTTTTTTTTTTGTTTCTCTCTATATTTCTCTCGCTTTGAGATAATCAATGACACACACACACACACACACACACACACACACACACACACACACACACACAGTGAATGTCGAAGGTTACATTAGCCATGCTCACACAGTAAGAAATCATATTCATACAAAAATAATAAAATTTATTCGATGTTACAAATAACCGTTAGAACTGGACATTCTGTTATTGACATAAACTGTTACAAGTAGCTGACACACACACACACGCACACATATATATACACACACACACACACACACACATATATATATATATATATATATATATATATATATATATATATATATATATATATGTAATCAAATATGCACAAATATATATTTAAATTTAAAATTCCAATAGTATTAACATATCGAGCTTACGCATGCACGTCTCGCATGTGTCTCTTTTTTTAAATATATATATTTATATATATATGTATATATATATATATATATATATATATATATATATATATATATATATATATATATATATATATATATACAGAGAGAGAGAGAGAGAGAGAGAGAGAGAGAGGGAGAAAGAAAATTAAAAGTAAAAGTTTGACACTTAACTGATTGATGCTACCTTCAACATCCCGACTACAGAGTTTCGTAGAATATATATATATCTATATATATACATATATATATATATATAACATACATACACACACTCGCATACACACACACAAACCCACACACATACATATGTGCATTCTGTTTCAATGATTCATTCTCATTTAACGTCACAAAAATCTTTCATCAGCACAGTAAAATATTCCTTTTAGATTATTCTCATTCTGACTTTCATCTCATCGGAATAGGCAAACTTATTTTTTGTAAGTCTGTTTTTGCAGAAAAATCTTGCAAAATAGTTTTTTTTTTTTAGAGACAAGTAAATGTTCCCAGCTATGGGTTAAATAGCAAGGCAAACTGGGTTTTCTAGCTGTGCTTGTCAAGTAGCCTATGCGAATGATAACTCTCTGTTCAAAACCGAATTTATGTTCGCTTAGCATAATTATATGTAAGTTCGCTTAATATAATTGTAAAACAAACCATAGGTTGTTCCAGTGGATGTTGAAGAAACACAAATAGGCCGGAGCAGATGGATATGATTGGAAAAGAGCAACTATGTTGAGGATTAGAAATTGCACTGATTTACAGTGTACCTTCAAGTCGAAACAGTTCTGATGATAAATAAATATTGCATTTGAAAACTTGTCATTTATTTGCACCCAAATACATCCGACACTGGAATCAATCTTGATCATAATATGCTAACAGTAACAAATATCATCCTCATTAGCAAACACGTATACGATACAAGTAGCACACTAGAAATACTAACCTTGTACTAATTCAAAAAGGTAAATTAAAGACAAAGGTTATCAGGATCACGTGTCCCGTAACCCCTTTTTCGTCGGAGGTTCGCCACATGTACTTTCTTAAAGGCGTGGTAACCGCTCAAAGTAGAGTCTTAATGAATGCAACGTATGATATGAATGTAAGCGGAAAAAGTAAAAGTGGATAACTCTATACAGATATACAGGATTGATAAGTAAATGTTTTGAATGCAGTGATTACCTGACGGAGCCTATTTCTTTTCAGGCTGATTTTGAATTCAGAATTGTCCTTGGAATGGTAGTCCTACTAAGAAAGGATAGCCCGGTCTGATCTGCTTTTAACCCGATAGCAGGGGAAAGATGGTGTTGTGTTCTTTTCCCCAAAAATTTACGTACGAGTAAACCTATGTTCTTATCTCACAATGTCGATGCATACGTAAAAATAAAAACAATATATATATATATATATATATATATATATATATATATATATATATATATATATATATATATATACATATATATATTGTTATAACCTAGAAAACGTTACTGAATGAAGAATAGCCAAAACGGAGGTTGGAAATGAAATGGTAATCTTTATAATATCAACAAAATGCAATACTCGCCAGCAGCGCGAAGTAGGTAAACCACTGCTAGTGGTGGACTACTTAGACAACATATTACCCGCACTTACAATAGTGAACGAACGTATTTATGAAGATTGGGACATACCCATCATTGTTCATAGGTACGGTATATATATATATATATATATATATATATATATATATATATATATATATATATATATATATATATATATATATATATATATATATATATATTTATATATATATATATATATATATATATATAAAATATTAGTGGTCAATATACACATATATATACATATATAATTATAATAAAAATCCAGGTAGAACTCAATTATATATATATATATATACATATATATATTTATATATATATATTATTTATATATATATATATATATATAGAGAGAGAGAGAGAGAGAGAGAGAGGGGGAGAGAGAGGGAGAGAGAGAGAGAAATGAGAAAGAACAGATAGAATAAAATTCCACTGTTCGTGGCATTAATTTTATTTTATCAACTTTTCAAATTACGAAAATTACGAAAATTATCAGATAATTCCCGTAATTTGTAAAAGTTGATCAGTAAAATTAATCGACACAAAATATCTGTTGTCTTTAATAATATTTGCCTTAAAGAAAATTTGCTGCCTAAATACACAATTAGATACCACCACTAAAAAATTAGCATATATTGATAAATAAAATTCCTCAAGCTCAATAAAAAAACAAACTTTTATCGTCAAAATCTTTATGCTCTTATTAAGGGGAACGACTAAAGGATTTTTATTGTTAAATTATATTTTTTATCCTTTTTAGAACGTTCAAAATTTTGGTTAAAATCTTATTTTTTATTTATTTTTTCGCGCCAACGCGGTGGCCAAAGGTTAGTATAGGAAATTTTAGCGTCATTTTCCCGGTGAAAAACACGTTGATTTGGAAATTCTTACAAAAATCAAATATTTTTTTTTACTTCTGTTACTCCTACTTATTTAATTTTATGAGATTTAGAAAAATTAAATAATGTGCTATTTTATGTTTATGTTAAAAGCAAAAATCCTTGAAGAATTTAAATTGTCCAAGAACCCAGAGTTACAGTAAAATAAAAAAATGCCATAAAATTAAAACATTATTTAATCAGAAAAATTTTAAGTGGTTTCATGAAGAAGATATATTATGGACATAATTGTTTTAAGAAAAAAGAATTTCGATGAATAATGAATTTTTACAAGAATTGTTTTCGTTTTTTAAAAATATTTTAGAATATTTTCCTAAGTTTTTAGATTACTTAGCAGTTAAAAGTTATATAAGGAAGACGCCCACGTTATATTCTTCAAGTAATTTTTACAGATATGTCCACCGTAGAAAAACATTACATAAACTTCCGACTGTCATTCAAGCTGTCCAACTGCTAGCACCTAAAATAAACACCTAGTGCCGTCTTAAAAATGCATTTCTGCGATATTCTAAACTTAAAGTAATACGTGTTTCAAATTAGATTATATAAACTTTAAATCAGGTAATATTCCTCAAATAAAGTTTCAGTAATGTGTATTTTATTTTAGAAATATGTTTTAATAAAGAGAATGACGTTACGATGATAGATGGCATAAAGTGGCGCTAAAATCAATGAATGATATTGACTTCAAAACTAAAACTCGATCCAGACAATTTAGATCAGTTTTAAAATACAGCAATGTATTTTGTTTATTGGAAATACTTAATTTAATCTATTAGATTGAAATTAAAACTAAAATAACATAATCAAGAAATATTTTTTCATTTTTAGAGATTCGTATTTAACACTAGGTATCACGAATCTGTGTAGGTACATACACACTTGGATTAACAAAAATACTTTGAATAAATTTCAACCTAACATTAGAAATATAATTAAAGGACTAGAAAGGATTACTATAAAAATAGACATGATATTATTTAATGAAACATGCATGAATGAAGATATACTGCCTAGACGCACTCTCTCTCTCTATCTATCTATATCTATATCTATCTATATATCTATCTATCTATATATATATATATATATATATATATATATATATATATATATATATATATATATATATATATATATATATATGATCAAATTTATAACCTATGCGTGTTATAAGATCACTACAAAACGTGAAATTGTGTTTCGACATTTCTGGTATCTTCTTAATGGATGGTTGTTCAACCCATCAACATCATTACTTGATAAGACACCGGAAATGTCGAAAGAAAATTGCAACTTTTGTAGTGATCATATATCATGCATATGCTATAATTTTGAATAAATACTATTAGCTCTACTTGGTATTGAGCACTTTTTAAGAATATTGTTTTTTGTTAGTAAAAATTTTTTTCCACGTGTACCAACCCTGTCCTCGGATATATATATATATATATATATATATATATATATATATATATATATATATATATATATATATATTTAGGCAGCATAAATATACACAATAAATGAATATATATATATATATATATATATATATATACATACATATATATATATATATATACAGTGTATATTTAGGCAGCATAATATACACAATAATTATATATATATATATATATATATATATATATATATATATATATATATATATATATATATAGTATATTTAGGCAGCATATTTTCATTCAAACGGGTTTGGTAGTAAAAAAAATGCACAGTTGAAATGTTTTAAATTCACAGAAACACATGTACATACTCACAGGTTACCTCCTGAAGATGGTATAAAACGAGATTAAAAGTACTTGGGAAAATAAAAACTATTCGAAAGAAAATTTTGGTATTTTTCTTACTCATTTTATAAATCTATGAAAAAAAATTTAATCCGCGTACGAAAATTAATCGATATGTCTAAATTATTTAACCCAAACCTGTTTGAATATCTATCTATCTATCTATCTATCTATCTATCTATCTATCTATCTATCTATCTATCTATCTATCTATGTGTGTGTATCCGCGCGAGCGTGTGTGTGTGTGTGTGTATGTGTGTGTGTGTGTGTGTGTGTGGACAGAGTGAGAGAGATTGAAAGAAAGGAGACTAATATATGTGTACGAATACACCAAAAGCCAAAATATATTAATATTCATGCGTATTCATTAATTTTTTATCCGAATCGTTTTAGCTCATATATGGGAATACATATCAGTACATATATTTTTATCATTTATATATATTTTGCATATATAAGCTTCTCTTCAAATAGATTCAATATCATTTTTCAAGTAATATATATATATATATATATATATATATATATATATATATATATATATATATATATATATATATATATATATATATATATGTATGTATTATTCACGGAATCGGTAATAATGGTTTCACTTATTCGCGAATATCAAGATCACCAACAATACTGTATCCAGTACTTTTATGAAAATAAAACCTACTTCGCAAAATATATTTCAAAAGGTAGAATATGAATAAAACATAAGATTTAGAACAAGTCTTTAAAAATAACTGTCTTGTGGTAGGCGGTCTTCCAGCCTATCTAACACGGGTAACCCGACTCTATTGTATATTTAAAAGTATATGCTTGAATATACTTATAAACTTATATAAATTTATATACTTATAAACCTATATACTTGAATATATAGGCGTTAAGTCATACACTTACATATGGCCAAATACAGTAATATACCAGGAAAACACGTACGGACTAAGGTATATACTATCATACATCAACTTATACACATACTAATATTTATAGGTTTATAGGTATAAGTAACGCCTCCATACATCTGTGAGTTATGCTGAAATCCGCTTATGATTTGGACACAACCGCACGCATAAGGGTGAACACATTAACACATTGTACACAGAGACAGAATAAAACAGAAAACTACGCATAGACATACAAGACATTAACTAATATACGCGTATATAGAGAGAAATATGGACACGGTGGTACACTGACAGACGTGCGCGGATACAGTAAGACAAACCCGTATTCAGCATTAGAGACAGGAGGGAAAACCAACGTTAAACACTGTTAACGAGTAACAAAAGAGCAATTAGTCAATTAAGCGTAGAGAGGCCGCCATCATGGCGGACGTAAAATGGCCACCGGCGGAAAACAGAGAGACGAGTTGAGTGTGTAAGAGGTTAAAAAGAGAAATAGAGGAATAATAGATAAATGTGAGTAGTAAGAAAGAAAAACAGGCCTGTTATAGAAAGAGGGTAAAAATAGATCAGCAGTGGGAGAAGATAGAAAAAAGTAGAAAAGAAGTTAATATAAACGAAATAAATAAATAAAGTAAGCAAATAAGCAAGCAAGAAAGAAGATTTAAAAGAAAGAAAGAAAAAATAAAGAACAGAGACGAAAAGAAAGAAAGAATGGAGGCAAGAAAGAATTGATGAAAGAAGAAACAAAGAAAGAGAATTTGAAAAAGAAAAAAGGAAAGAAGAATGAAATAACAGAGAAGAAAGAAAGAAGAAAGAAAAACAACAGGATTTAAAAACAAAAAATGTGTAAGAATGGAAAGAAAGAAAGAAAGAAAGAAAGAAAGAAATATATAAAAAGAGAAAGAAAGAAAGAAAGAAAGAAAGAGAAAAAGAAAGAAAGAAAGAGAAAAAGAGGGAAAGGAAGAAAGATATAAAGAAAGAAAGAAAGAAAGAAAGAAAGAA
>OZ038520.1:11546571-11561571 GCA_964036315.1 Acanthosepion esculentum
ATTTGCAAATGGCATACACATACTCACTCTCACTGAACGTGAGTATATGTGCCTGCTGGTCTGCGTGTTTGTATGTGGATTTGTGTGTGCTTGTGCCTTTTTGTTGTATTTCTCTTTGACTTCAACAAACTATTCATATCGTTAACATTGAAGCTATGAATATTACTACAAAATCGCGATACAATTAAATATATTTATAACTATATATAACGACATACAGGAATATAATTCATTTATTAATGATATTATTATTATTATTATTATTATTATTATTATCATCATCATCATCATCATTATTATTATTATTATTATTAATATTATTATATGTATTTATTTACTCATTGCTCTGTTTATTGTTATTTTTCTATTGAATTCCCTTCAAAGCTTTCATTTCATATTAATTTGGTACACTTTTGTATTGGAAAAGGATCTTGTTCCTTAGAGTTGGCATCGCAGACTTTGATGGATGGACAGGTTGAGATTTACTTTATTGCACTGGGAGGGTAAGGAAAAAAATTAAAAAGAAAGAAAGAAAGAAAGAAAGAAAGAAAGAAAGAAAGAAAGAAAGAAAAGATGGTTCGTAAATTCTTGTTATTTGCGCTTCTTCCAAAAAAGCTCAATATTTGTCTGCTGCTGTTCCGTCTTTCTTGGCTTCCATATTTTTTTTATTTTATTTTCAGTTTTTTTTTTTTTATTATTGTTGTATTATGCAGCATTCGGCCTCCTTTCTTTCTTTCTTTATATTTTTTAAGCAGCAAATTCATATTAATATGAAAATGGTGCATTTCGCTATTGATAAAAGATCTCTTTCTTCACGGGGACTTTGGAGATTTCCAGGCACAGATGCGGTTAACTTTATGGAAAAGAGGAACGTTTAGATGTGCACTTCCAGAGAGCACTTTTTTTAGAAACATTGTTCTATATCATTTTCCAATCATTTTAATATTTCTTTTTTCTTAATCCACTGTATTTTCTTCTTTTATTTTTTCTATCTATCTATCTATCTATCTATCTATCTATCTATCTATCTATCTATCTATCTATCTATCTGTCTGTCTGTCTGTCTGTCTGTCTCAGTCTCTGTAAATATCTATCATAGTCTAGTTCTCTCTCTCTCTCTCTTTTTGTCTATCTATCTATCTATCTATCTCAGTCTCTGTAAATATCTGTCACAGTTTAGTTATCTATCTATCTATCTATCTATCTCAGTCTTTGTAAATATCTGTCACAGTTTAGTTATCTATCTATCTATCTATCTATCTCAGTCTTTGTAAATATCTATCACAGTTTAGTTATCTATCTATCTATCTATCTATCTGTCTGTCTGTCTGTCTCAGTCTCTGTAAATATCTATCACAGTCTAGTTCTATCTCTCTCTTTCTCTATCTATCTATCTATCTATCTATCTCAGTCTCTGTAAATATCTGTCACAGTTTAGTTATCTATCTATCTATCTATCTCAGTCTCTGTAAATATCTGTCACAGTTTAGTTATCTATCTATCTATCTATCTATCTATCTATCTATCTATCTATCTATCACCCGTTCTCTCTCGCTCTCTGTCTATCTGTCTCTCTCTCTTTTATCTATCTATCTATCTATCTATCTATCTATCTATCTATCTATCTATCTATCTATCTCTGTCAGTGTCTCTTTCTCCCTCTCTTTCTACATCTCTATATTTTAATTCTATATAATGTCCTTTAATATTGCAATATAGTGCTATAGTATATTATCGCGTGAAAATTGTTTTCTCTAACATCTATCTGACCAACTTCAAACTAACACATCAGATCATTTCTTCACAAGCAATTGTCATCCATAGCTCTCCCCGGTTCTTATATTCTGGTTCTAGTGTCGTCTATCATTTGATCGATAAAGATTCTAGTTGCTCCACCCCTTGACTTTGTCCCATAATAAAGTTTCTCTACCATAAGCTAATGCACAGCTTCACGTCTACATCTCCAGCAATGGGGGTCACTAAACCGTAACTGTCTTTCATACATTGTGACCGTAAGCTTTGTATTAAAAAGTTCTGAAATAGTTGTTTATTGGGAATATGTTGTTTCCAACTGGCATTTAGCGTTGTTCTCAGTCGTCGATGTACGTACATTTTTATTTTATTTTTGCCACTGGTCTCCAACATGAAAGCTTCATAAACAAAAATAGCCAATCTTAGCTAAGTTTGTTGCACTGGAAATAAAAATGATATCCAACATTTTCGATTGGGTTTAGATTACAAGATACGGTTCTAGTGTTATATGAATATTTCATCAAAATTGTTGTCCTTGCCATATTAATTATTATTATCTTAATAACCTTATTATATTAAATTATTCGCCTAATAAACTAATTATTATGCTCTTTTCCACTCAGGATTTCACACATTTAACTGACCTGTGAAAAATGTCTCGTGAATGTCTGAACAAAGCTGATAACTTCTGTTATGTATGAGGTGAAGTGACTTTTGCATCTCAAAAGCGAAATATGACAACTTAACAACTTAGCAACTATATTTTGGAAGCAAAATTGGAAACCCAAAAAGAAGTGGCTACCAGACATATGCTGTAATACCCGTGCAATAAACCTCAGTCAATGGCTAACCAGGGGAAAAAAGCCTTTTTGCAGTGCCCAGGATTAGGGGAGAGCCTGTCGATCATGTCAGTAATTGCTTCTGCGTGGTAATGGTAAGAGACTATCAAAGGTAAAGAAATCTACTGTGAATATCCAAACATTGCATCGGATTTGCGTCCTGTCCCACATAAAAAAAAAAACATACCAATCCCAGAAGCAACGGAATCGGATAAAATTAAGTCAGATAATGGAGAATATAATGAAACTTCATAGCCTGAAATATAAACTTCATATGACCAAGATTATTATCCAACAACCGTCTCTGAACCAAACCTCATAACACAGTAATCCAAAGGACTCGGTCGGAGATTTGGAGCTCTCTAAAAGTAAGACAGAACTGTTAGGTTACAACAGTGGAATCTATTAGCTGTGAGCGCCATAAGGATTTAGTCGAATTCTTCTTTATGGAAGGTGCTTTGGTACACTGCTATAGTATTAATGGTCTTATGAAATCACTTAACATCAGTTACAATTCATAGGAATTGAGGCTGTCTATTGATTCATTGAGGTAAAGCCTCAAAGCTGTCCAGTTACACAATGGGAATGTTTCATCTTCAATCCCAATTGGTCATGTAGTCAACATAAAAGAAACTTACAGAGATCTGATTCTAGAGAACGATGCTGAGAATACCGTGGATAGAGCATGTGAGCAAGAAGAAAGTTCTACGGAAAATGCGAACAAAAAGACATTTGTACTTAACATAAGAGAGAGTTGAAATTTCTAGGTTACATGATGAGGAAGGAGGGCTTGGAGAATTTGATACTCACAGGACATTGAAGGCAAGAGGGCAAAGTGGGGGGTCTGAACTGCTATCTAATATCAATATTTCTATATGGCACTGGATGCTGGACTATTTCCCTACGGATGAAGCGGCTTGAAGCAACAAAAATATGGTTCTTCAGTAGGATACTGAAAATCCCATGGGCTGGATATTTGTGTAACGAGGGGGTTTCAAGAAAAATGGAAGCAAATATCCAGCCCATGGGATTCTCAGTATCCTACTGAAGAACCATATTTTTGTTGCCTCAAGTCTCTTCATCTGTGATGAGAAACATTAACTGTTGTAGAGGAGCACAATTCTTTACATACAACGTGTGAAAACGAGTGCAATAGCCTGCCATCGTCGGCCATCAACGAGGGGAGGTAACACAGTTTCGGTTGTCTAAAGTGGTACTGTAACCCTTGGCGCCACCTGCAGCTTTTGCCAGCGGACAGTGTACTGTTTTTTGTATACGTATCGGTCTCTTTCGATTTCTTTTTACAACTGCAACTGAAATTGTTAACGTTCGTAGCGACCATTATCAATGACGTAGAATGGAATGTAAACAGATGTGTTTCACGCCGGAAGTAGCATTGTTCTCCGAGTATCGTTTTATTTAACTTTAATTATTTTGGATCTTGATCAGATCCAACTCAATTGCCTGTTGACCTGTGGTCTGAAGATGATGTGAAGCACGCTTTAGTTTCTTTGTTTCACACGGAATTTCCATATTTCTTAGTATTTTGCCTAGCTTTATGAAAGCATATTTCGCTATTCTAATACCCCTTCAAATTTCGATGTCTTTATTTTTCAGTCCCAGATAATTAAATTTTCTTAACTGCTTGTTTTCGATATCTCCAATTAATAACTGTTGAGTCTTGACTCATTGTTGAATCTCGACTAATGCCTGGAATAATAATGCAACACAAAATGTACTTAGAACAAGAATGTATTATAACAAGAAAATGTACACAATATTTACATATAGTATTTCTGTATATTTCTGGGAAGACGTTCCTGGAGAATGTGTTGACCAAGTCGCAGTCGGGCAGAGTCTCTAGCTGGATCTCTGTATTCGCTCCTCTATCTTCCGGTACCAACCATTATTTATATAGTCGGTAGTCACCTATGCAGATTAGGTGGATCCTACCACAACAATAACTTATATCTTTGCTTTGCTACCTACCTTCTCTAAGAGTTTCCCTTCTGTGTTTGCTCCCAAGTCTGTGTTATCTGCATATCTACTGTTGTTAAGACTAATAATATCAAATCCTATTGACATCCATTTCTCTCAGGGTCGCCGCGCCGTAAACGTTTAATAAGTCCGGTGAACGGTTTTTTTTCATTGTATTTTAGTTCTAGTTATGGCAGTAAGCTATATTCAGCAGCAAGGCCTCTGATCGAGAGATTGGATGTTTGGAGGTGCATGGACCCACCTCGTAATTGTTGTTGTTCTTAGGTCCACCTTGGCCCGGGGTGGTAGTACCTGTTAGGGTCTCAGCTATGGGCAAATAGTGAACCCCCAAACAAAACAAAACACTATGAAAGTAAAAATACCAACAACATCTTTATATATAAATAAAAAAAATTACCAACAATATATATTTATAGTAAAATTATCAACAATACCCACAAAATAACACTGTAGCGACTTTATCCAAATTCTTTTAAAATACTACCAAACAACTTATATGAACTCTTTCATGGCATTAATCCATATATTATCCTACATTTTTTTAAAGAAACAGAACTGTATTCCAAAATATAACTTCAACAAAACAACATAAAACACACATCACTCTGCCGCTAGTGATTATGTTCACATAGATATGTATATGCACAAAAGCTGAATATCATTTGCCATGAATTCAATTGTGAAAGCAGAATAACATATCGTTATTTATTACTTCAAAACTCCCAAGAATGTTAAAATTTCGGCATTAAATGACCCATAAGGTGTTGATGTTCCGCTAAACAGACAAATCAATCATTCATTGTGTGATCTCAGCATTTTATTTGTTTCTTAAGACATTAATCACAGAATTATGCGTTTTCACTACTTCCTTACCATTCTTCATTTATTTTGGCAATCATATTATAAATGTCATAGCCCATATTAAGAGTTGAGGTGAGATTATGCTTCAGTATCATTTAGATAAGTTGTGTGCAAAATGCTGGCCATTTGGCTTTCTAAATGGTACGACTAATTCCATGAGGTAAATAACGTTTATTAAAATTTTGTTTTATTTGCTTCGTTCTCACTTGTTCACTCACACACTCTCTCATACATAACCACATGCATAAATAATGTTTAAGTGCAATGTTTCCTTCGTTGAATGTAACGGTTTCTTCATTTTAAACCATTGACGATATTCACTAACGGAGATCATCTGTATAAACATCCCCTGCTTTAGAAACAGGAAACGTCCATAATATTTTTTTTTCCTCTGGAGAAGAAATATATTTTATATTTTTTAAAAATATTTTTGTATTTTCAAATGAATAAATTAGAAACAAATCACATGTAGGAACGTGTGTTAATCACAATGTCATCAGCGATAATATATACCAAGACTCCAATATTTTAATTATAGAAAAACGTTTTATCAAAGAAAAAAAAAGTCAATTGTCACCATTTCTAAGGTAGAGGGTTATGCCTATGGTCTTGTAGGGAAAATAACCGAGACACCTTCAATAAAGAAAATTACCTTGTATATTTTTAGTCGTGCGGCCCACTAGTTGTAAAAGGTTGCCGACCGATTATCATATTTTAAACACGTGACACGACTTAATTTTAAATGCAATTTACCTATAAAGATGACATTTCAAAAAAATTCCTAACTTCACATTTACTCAAGTTAAACATGTGTATACATTAGTGTGTACTCTTATTTATGATTTACTGAACTTAACGACAGGAATAGTTAGCCAGAAGCGATAAAATTGTCCTGATTTGAAAGAAGATTGTCTACATTGTAGTCTCTTTGTTCTAACAAGACACAAAGACTAAACGCCTGTCTTTGGCTTTCATAAATAATTCGGTATTCTACCACAAATACTCTAGGGCCTCTGGGACAAAATAAACGTCCCCTAACTCATTGTTTTTTTTTAATGAGAGCTCATAAGGGTCACACTGATTATTAATTGTTTTTGCATTTTTTACGGATATTTATTTAAAATGCAATGTTGGCAAGAATTCATGAACTTCGAAATTTTCTTATAGTATTAAAAAATGTTTTTAATCATTTTTTCCCCCACCGTTTATTGAAACACGCCGTTTAATAGAATTTTGTATTTTTCCAAATATCTGTTTAATTACTCAGAGTAATTCTAGGGTGGCTAGCTAATCTAATTTGCAGATTCTTGTTCAGGCTCATTTGTGTTTATTCAGTAATCACAGAGTTTACCTGTGGTTTATACTGCAACTATATTGAGCAGTCCTTAGATACAGGTTATGGCAATATAGTGAATAACCTGGCGTGATCTGTGGTTGAACAATACCCTTTCATATGTGTGTGTGTGTAAGTGTGTGTGTGTGTGTAAGTGTGTGTGTGTGTGTGCAAGTGTGCGTGTGAAAGTGTGTGTAAGGGTGTGTGTGCGCGTGCGTGTAAGTGCGCGTGTATGTGCGCCCGTGTGTGTGTGTGTGTGTGTGTGTGCAAGTGTGTGCGCGTAAGTGTGTGTGTATAAGTGTGTGTGTAAGCGTGCGTGTGCGCTTGCGTGTGTGTGTGCAAGTGCGCATGTGTGTGCGCCCGTATGTGTGTGTGTGTAAGCGTGTGTGTAAGCGTGTGTGTGTGTGTGTGTGTAAGTGCGCGTGTGTGTGCGCCCGTATCTGTGTGTGTGCAAGTGTGTGCGTGTGTGTGTAAGCGTGTGTGTGTGTGTGTAATCATAATCATCGGCCATTGCTAACATAATGTACACCTTTCGAAAATCATTCCCTGAAGACCACATGATTGTGCCATATACATCGCCGTGTGTCTTACCAGCAAAACCCATGCACATCTCCCTCCATATCTTCATATCTGGTCCCCTTTCTACTATCCTTTGGTCACTAATCAAGCAACATTTTTTTCCCATCTGTTATCTCTTCGTCTTGGCTCTCCACCCTGCTAATCTCTGTTTTATTCGTTTAATCATCAAGTTATCACCTGTCCTATATGGATGTATTCCTGAACATCTTCCAGTTCTTCGTATATTTTAAGTTCTTTTTTTTTAGAACGTCACAGTTGAATATTACTTTTTATATTTTTATTTTTCATTTACTGTTCATTTTAGAATTTTATTAAAACATTCCGTATTTAGGTCATTTAGCAGTTTTTTGTTTGTTTGTGTGTGTGTGTGTGTATGTGTGTGTGTGTGTGTGTGTAATTCAGCCGATTTTCCTGATTGGTAAAATGTCGACAGCAAGTTTCATGAGGGCTAATGACAAAACAACATTATTATAAAATTCGTAGCATAATATATAATATATAGTAGAATATGTAGTATAATATAGTGAGCCTTCCTATTGTGAACGATAAATGAGGGTCATCATCGGATGGTACCTTCCGTTTTACACTTATGCATGCTAGCAGGGGATATTGTGGAGAAAATCAGGTAAGGAAAATACATTTAATTTGTGCTTTCTTAAGTGCGATATTAGCCCAGCCTTACTGCTTGCAATAAAGCCACATTGACAGATGAAATTTGCTAAAACGGGATTTTGATGGCATCTCTACTTCAGAGCTTGACGAAGCTGATCACGATGCTTCTTTCTACTGCCTTCAAAACCCTTTAACTTAATGAAACATGTCTTATGACATACTTTTCAGTTTGATACTTGGGCTTCCCGAGGTTTTCAGATCAAAGTTTCAAGTTGTCTTTCAGTTTGCCAAGAATAGTGCAATACTGGAGAAATGTAGCAACATCACAGGCATTGAAACCATTCTAGCAAAGATACAACTTAGGTGGGCTGGTCATTTTGTGAGAATGGACGAGCATAGGCTTCCAAAAATGGTACTGTATGGACAACTACCAAACTCCAAGCGTTAAGTTGGTCGACCAATCTTACGCTGCATAATATAATATATAGTATAATAAATAGTATAATATATAACATAATATATAGTATAATATATAGTATAATATATAATATTATATATTGTATAATATATAGTACAATATATAGTATAATATATAATTTAATATATAGTATAATATATAGTATAATATATAATATATAGTATAATATATAGCATAATATATAATATAATGTATAGTATAATATATAATATAATATATAGTATACAGTATTTACATTAGTCGGACTATTGTCCTCATCTTTGTCGCCATATTTGTCACAACCTTTCGGCCGTTGTACGCTCCGGCCTTCTTCAGGTGGTTGGAATTTCGAACCGAACCCTTTATTTCGATCACTGGGGTAGACTGTTCTAGTTCCACGAGCCATGGAGTATAAAGGAGAAACAGGCTGCCCCCTCAAGGTAAGGCTTCAAGAACACCAGAAAGCTGTAATGCGAGGGGAAGTAGAAAAATCAGGCGTGGCTGACCACATATGGAGAGAGAAGGGAGATCACCGTCCCCTGTGGGATCAGGTTGAGATCATAGCCAGGGAACACCATTGGAAAATTCGTAAACTTAAGGAATCAGCACATATGCTAGGCCACAAAAATCTCCTGAGTCGGCCAAGCATAGAAATAAATACAATATGGGAACCAGTAATAAGGAATGCCAGAGAACAGCAATGATAACAAAAAGTTGCAATATGAGATCTGGTAAAAAACATGCAATGATAACAGCAAAATTGCAATATGAGTACTGGTAAAATCGGTTGCTGAAAAATTAGGTTTATAATACTCAGAAATTCATACCCAGATGTCCTCAAGGACACATGGTACAGTGGATAAAGGCGTTGGTTAGATCCAGTGACAGACCCAAAGAGTGTGAGTTCAATACCCGGTTCAGGCAGTGGCGAACTTTCAGAGGGAAAATTGCCAGGAGATAATTGATAACTGACATCCATCAAACATGGCTCGTGGAACTAGAACAGTCTACCCCAGTGATCGAAATAAAGGGTTCGGTTCGAAATTCCAACCACCTGAAGAAGGCCGGAGCGTACAACGGCCGAAACGTTGTGACAAATATGGCGACAAAGATGAGGACAATAGTCCGACTAATGTAAATACTGTACATAATACCTCATCTCAGAAATATAGACATATATAGTATAATATATAATTTAATATATAGTATACAGTATTTACATTAGTCGGAATATATATAATTTAATATATAATATTATATAATATATAATATAATATATAGTATAATATATAGTATAATATATAGTATAATATATAATACATAGTACAATATATAGTATAATATATAATATAATACATAGTATAATATATAGTACGATATATAGTATAATATATAATATAATATATAGTATAATATATATTATAGTATTATATATAGTAAAATATATAGTATAATATATAGTATAATATATAATATATAGTATAATATATAGTATATAATCTTACCAGGAGTCTAATGACAAACGAAATGCAGAAAATCAGGTCTAAACATTGTTCATCCATGTTTAGTCTCATTCCTTCCAATTTACATTTACCGAAGATATTTTCAAGGTCTGTTGTAAATATTTTAAGTAAAATTGTATCTTTTTCTGGTAATTTATCTTGAATTACACCGATTTAAAATTTGCGACAGTTGACAACTTCAAAAATGAAATATGCTTATTCTTATGTATTTTGGCATAGCGAATTCCAAACTAAGCTTAAAATTAAATGATTGGCTCTAGATTTCGAAATATTTAGTGACTTATGTAATACACATGTGTACAGCGGATGTTCCCGAGAAAAACAATGTTGCTTTTCAGAATCTGTTTTGATGTTCTGTTCTACATAGACTACCATCAAGATGGTGATATATGTGTCTATTGAATAAAATACACCCAGAAAAGTATATACATGCGGAGTTATTTAGTAACCTTACGTCGCAATTTAACTTGTCTTTTGTAAACTGCAAAAGGATCATCTCTAGTCACAGTCCAAAAATAATCAGCCAACATCGATAGACTCCAGGTGCTCTGATATCGTCTCCATTTCTGCAATGTCTGGATGAAATCGTCCACCATGCTCATCACGGACAGCACCAGAATTTTGGTGAAAAAGCAAAATGCGAGTCTAAGAAGAGGATCTTCAATATGTTACAACGAAGATGTTTGTATGCCTTCAGGGGGGTTTCCACCTGTTTTCAGTAATTTTCTGCTCTTTCATTACCCGGAATGTTGGTTATCGCTGATTTGAATGCTTTCAATGCAGTTTTTTTCTGTGAAAATTTTAATCCAAAAGAAACGTACGAATCTGTGGACCAAAAAAGATGCTTCCCTTTATCTTGCACTTATCTTGGAAAATCTGTTCTGCACATACTTGAATACAGCCTTTGTTTTATCCACAGAGTTCATGACATTTTTCATTAGACTCAGCTTAATGTGAAAAGGTGGCAACGAAATTTTCTTTGACGCAACTAGTGGAGAATGCTGAACATTTTTCCTCCCAGATTTCAGTGATTGTCGTTGTGGACAGTTTCTCTTGATGTAATGAGAAAGTTCTTATTAAATCAAGAGAAACTTTTGTAACTGGACAGCTTTGAGGCTTTACTTCAAAGAATCAATAGACAGCCTCAATTCCTATGAATTGTAACTGATGTTAAGTGATTGCATAAGACCATTAATACTATAGCAGTGTACCAAAACACGTCCCATAAAGAAGAATTCGACTAAATCCTTATGGCGCTCACAGCTAATAGATTCCACTGTTGTAACCTAACAGTTCTGTCTTACTTTTAGAGAGCTCCAAATCTCCGACCGAGTCCTTTGGATTACTGTGTTATGAGGTTTGGTTCAGAGACGGTTGTTGGATAATAATCTTGGTCATATGAAGTTTATATTTCAGGCTATGAAGTTTCATTATATTCTCCATTATCTGACTTAATTTTATCCGATTCCGTTGCTTCTGGGATTGGTATGTTTTTTTTTTTTTATGTGGGACAGGACGCAAATCCGATGCAATGTTTGGATATTCACAGTAGATTTCTTTACCTTTGATAGTCTCTTACCATTACCACGCAGAAGCAATTACTGACATGATCGACAGGCTCTCCCCTAATCCTGGGCACTGCAAAAAGGCTTTTTTCCCCTGGTTAGCCATTGACTGACGTTTATTGCACGGGTATTACAGCATATGTCTGGTAGCCACTTCTTTTTTGGTTTCCAATTTTGCTTCCAAAATATAATTGTTATATTTCACTTTTGAGATGCAAGTTTTTTTCATATTGTTATAAGTTTCTGAGTTATGAGGTTTGGTAGAGAGATAAATGTTGGACAATAATTTTGGTCATATGACATTGATGGTTCAGGCTCTGAGGTTAGATTGTCTCGATTTCATCCGATTCCAGTGATTCTGGGACTGGTAGGCTTTCACTATGGGGAACAGGACACAAAACTGAATGGAATTTTTGTATATTGCATTCTCCATTTCTTTATCTTTGACAGTCCATTATCAGCTGGAGGCATCGCGCGGATATAGCAATCAGTGACATCATCGATCGACGCTCCCCAAATCTTGGGCACCGCAAAAGGCATAGATTTTTTCTTCCTGGTTAGCCACTGACTGAGATTTGTTGCACAGTTATTATAGGATATGTGATGTGGCCACTTCTTGTCTTGGTCTCTAATTATGCATCCAAAATATAGTTGGTAAGGTCTTTCAAAACAGGTGTTATATTTCGTTTTATGAAATACAAGAGTCACTTCAACACACGTAACAGAAGTTATCGGCTTTGTTCAGACATAAACTGTGCATTTTTCAAAGGTCAGTTAAACGTGTGAAAACCTGGGTGAAAAAGGAGAATAATAATTAGTTTATTAGGAGAATAATAATTAGTTTATTAGGAGAATAATTATATATAATAAGGTTATTAGGATAATAATAATTAATCTGACAAGGACAATGATTTTGATGAAATATGTAACACTAGTACCGTATCTTAAATTCTAGAGTTAATCAACAATTTTGGATATCATTTTTATTTCCATTGCTACAAACTTATCTAATATTGGCTATTTTTGTTTGGGAAGCTTTCATATTGTAGTGCATTATTATTGTATAACTGTTATCGCAATAGATTTTATGAGATAACGATATATAAATTTTAATATATCAAGAAGAATTTTGTGCCGGGTCTTCATGCAAACTATATAAAATTTTGAAACATTTTACGAGTCTTTTGTTTCGCATTAAATGTGAAATAATTAGGGTATTGTAGGAGCTTAAAATATTTTAAATGTATTTCTCTTTTCATGTAAATATTGAGGGCTGCAAATTCTGAGTGCTCTTAAATAAAATCCGATTATTATTCCGGATTTTATTTTGTTGTCATGGTAGCAATAGAAATTTGTGAGATCATTTATATTAGTTGACTTGGATGATCTTATCACAATATGGAAAATTTAATAACAAAAGTGATAAAAACGAAAAAAAAAAAGAAAAAGAAACTAAATGAAATCACCTTAACTATATACCCAAAAGCCATAAAAAAATGTATCTAAATTTAAAATATCAGCGTCTCCTCTCCTTCGAGCGCATGTGTAATCACATCAGCATTAAGATCACTTTAGTCAGATTAAGTTGTAAAGGACACACGAAAATCCTTTTCCACTTTGACATAGATTATCCTAAAATAAATTTTATATAATTTACATGAATACTTTGCTCTCTTCTAAACTAAACTGTTCATAGTCGAAACTGAACACCTCGCTCGTATACGATGTTTTTTTTAATTATTTATCTTTTAACTGTAGAAGTTTCTAGTCTACTCTCAGATATTTCCCATGCGTGATACACGCTTAGGCGATCATGTATCTTTCGATACATGACTGACTAGGCAGATTTTTTCCCGCAGTAGGTTGACATTTCTTTTTGCAGTAAACCAGTTGCCATCCAAGCCTATAGAAACCGGTCTGTCCTGCTATTTACCCATAGCTGGTCGGAGAAGAAGATGATTCATACCTTTCCCAAGGGTACTGGCATATAAGTGAATATAATGGATTCGACTAGAATTCGAACTCGGCTCTCCGATTCCTCAATCCGAGCCACTATCCATTACTCCACCGTACCTCCAAAAACTTTCCTATTCGTGTGATTGGTCTTCATTTTGTGTATTTGTCTATTTGTAAATAGCTTTGAAAATAATTCATATATGTTCACTTGTAATGTAATAAGGCAACAGTCGCCAGTTACATTATTATCTTCATATTTTTTAATGAGGTCGAATTTCTATTGACAATGACAATTCACATTTATGAACTGAAGTTTTCAGACACTTTTCTTTATACTCTGAGAAGGTAATGCTGATAATCCTTTGTATAATTATTCGCATTTATATTTTCAAAGTTCTCTTCGTATATCTTCCGCCACATGGGGCTTTTGGGGTTTTCACATTTTGACGTACAAACCTTATTTCATATCGGAGCATCATTAGTATCTGCTGAAGTGACTCTTGGCAAAATCTTCATGTTTTAAGCGTAGCGTAGTAATCCTTTGCTATTGTTTACTTGTTTGTCTACAGTTTATAGTTACCTACTTCTGTTTTCCAATACGAGCAATTGGTAATTATCTATGTGGATTGTCAATTGAGCATATTTCCATTGCTTCTATTTCCTGATAACTTTCAAGATCATATTTGTTTTTTGAACCTCATATTTTTATTAGTTTGTTCTTTTTTTATCGTATTGTTCACCCAATTTAAGGCTCAAAAGCCACCCACAGTATAAGTACTGAATAAAGTTGTTTTAAATGCTTTGATGGAGGAACTAGGAATAACGTAATATGAGGATATGTAGGATAGATAAAAGTTGACCCTAAACTTGAAGAGGTTAAAATTGTAGGGATCAGGAAAGCATCATTTCAGGAGCTTGTTCCACAAAGTAACAGTTCAGGGTAACAAGGTGTATGAGTGGAACTTCCTCCTTACCAATGGAATACAATTAGAATCAGGATGAGTCATGACATGGCAGCTCCTCACTGTGTAGATCTGTATTGGTGGCGCTAAGGATTATAAATCGTGTAAATATTTGCCATAAAAATAGCGAGTCCCATAACGACTATATTTCTCCTCTTTTTTCACCGGTTTTAGAGTTATCTCCCTTTCTTATTACTATTCCTGTCTTTGCTCTCCTTATTTGCTGCTCCCTTAATTCTCGTTGCTAATTTGCTGTTCATATTTACAACGTTATTTTCCTTATTCGACAAAGCCGGGAATCTGCTTTGCTGAAATTCGTTATGCTCGCTCTGACTTTATTCAAATATTTTTTGACTGTGGGAAAAGCGCTGTAGGGTGAAAAATAATCAATAATCCACAGGTTAAATATAAAGAACGAGACATAGACATTTTAATAATAACAGAATTTTTAAAATATTAAAAAAAAAAAAAAATTTTAATTTTTTCAAAGTTTTAAATCTGTTTCATCAAACTCAATGGAGAAAAGGCATAAATTAATACTCTATTTTGGTCTTAACCGGCTG
>OZ038520.1:11564071-11596571 GCA_964036315.1 Acanthosepion esculentum
GTATGGGATACAGGTTCGATTCCTGTCGGAGGACGAATATTTTCTATTAAAAGTTCTCGGGTATTCAGGCCGGTAAATGTTCTTTAATACTGTTTATTATAAACAGAGCATTTGCTTAAATATTTGTATCTATAAAAAAGAATGTATAAACATAAAAATGTCTTAAAATAATTGTCGAACTTTGTCCATTTCATAATGTGTGTGTGTGTATAAATATATATATATTCATCTAACTTAAATCTAATATAAATATGTCTCCATTAACCATGTCCTGAAGAAGATCTATTTGACCGAAACGTCTGACGTCGACAGAATAACAAAAACAAAACAAAATAAAAACAGTAAACTCACATATTCAGATTTTGCTTTGTCTTTTCCACATTTTCATCATACCGTCGGATCTACATCCACACATTTGCTTATATATATATATATATATATATATATATATATATATATATATATATATATATATATATATCACATCTTCCCCTTAACTTTTGTAATCGCAAGGCGGTCTGAATGCAGAAGCCCCACGAATTCTTTCCTACAAAGGTCTGTCAACGGCAGGCATCAGCACTTCTGCTACAGTCATACCTGTCCATTGTTTGACATTGTCCAACCAGTTTTTGCGTTGGCGCCCTCTCCCGCGTCAACCTTCAACGGTGTCTTGTTTGAGGGTCTTGCACAGGCTGTCATGCCTTGTAATGTGTCCAAACCACGCCATTTTTCTCCATTTCACAGTGACGAGAAGAGGTTCCTGGTGCCCCACAAAACTTTCAACCCTTTTCCACACAATCTCTTTCTTTTTATGTCCCCAGTAGAATGCCAAGGATTTTTCTCATGCATTTGTTCTCAAACGCTTGGGTCCTTCTCTCTGTTTCTGCAAACAATGTCCACGTTTCACATCCATATAGGAGAATGGAGACAACCAGTGATTTGTAGAGTCTGTACTTTGTTTGAAGGCTGATTTTACTCCTCCATATTCTTGGCAATTTGGTCTTCGCATATGCAATTGTATACCCCCAACATATATATATATATATATATATATATATATATATATATATATATATATATATATATATATATGCACATTTCATTGAATACGACAGACAAGGTGCTTTGATTTAGTTTTTTATACAATTTCTCATGCGATCTAATCATTCTTTTCTTTTCGGATGATAAATTATATAAAAACTGTCCGAATGTTCTTTTTATCCGAGCGCTTTCGGCTATACATTTAGCCATTTTCAAGGATTAAATATTTTAACTGTTAAATAAAATATAGTTTGTTGTATGTATGTTTTATAAAATGATTAAATATTTAAACTGTTAAATAAGAAATAGTTTGTTGTATATATGTTTTATAAAATGTTTTCATTTTTCAAAACACGGTCAAAATATTGTGTCCATGTTCAAAGTTAATATTATTAAATGTTGTTTTTTTAATTTTTTTATTAATAAGCCTTCCATTATTTGTAGCCTTTTTTGCGTATAGACGATGCTATTATATTAGTGTTGTCAACAAGTATGTTACGAATAGTGTCCGGTAGGTCTCCATGAATATTTAAATGAGATCTAATTGAGCTATGGTCAAAAAGGTGTAGAGTGAGTCTGCGTGTCAAACATGTTGTAGTGTGGCCTATATAATTATTTACGAATTTTGAGTGATCAGGAATACAATTCCTTAATTGGCATTTAAATTCGTAAATAATATTTGCCCTATTTAATTTTGTTCTAGGAGGTGAATTTTTAACTATAAGGTTAGAGGTTTTAAATTTGTATATATATATATATATATATATATATATATATATATATATATACAAATGATCTTCAATCTGTTGTTAATTGGGGCAAAATGGAACTCCTCCTTTAATCGTCCGAGAGGACCATATTTGCCTTCCAGTACCGCACAAGGTTTTCCCCTAGAGTGTAGTAGAAGAATTATACTGAATCAATTGCTAGGCCTGCTGCTAGGAAAGTTGGTTTGTTCGAAACAATATTTCTCGCTAGTATCTATGTTACAACCTTATAAGTCTAATATTCGCCCATGCATTGAATGTTGATGTCACTTCTGGTCTTGTGCTTCTGTTGTGTATCTAGAGATTCTTGACAAAACCCAAAGAAGAATCTGCAGTGCTATCGGTTCTGACCAGGCATCTCAACTTCCGTCGCTTTCCTACCGCCGTAACTTAGCTTCCTTATAACTTTTCTATAAACATTTTAATCCTAATTGTTCTGAAGCGCTTTCCTTTTTGGTAGAATGACTTTACGAATTTTAGCGCAGTACTAGATTGGCAGTTAGGGTTAATATATTTTATGGTTGAAATTGTTAGATTAAGAATAAAGGACAATAAAAGAACAGAAATAAAGAATCAGAAGATTATTGACATTGCATTTAAATATTGTCTTGTTCTGATTCTTTAATTCATGTTCATTTATTGTTCTTTACTCTTAATCTAACAATTTCACACATATATATATATATATATATATATATATATATATATATATATATATATATATATATATATATATATATATATATATATACAGGTAAAATGAGAAAAAATAGAGTATAATTCCAGTGTTCGTAACATTTAATTTAAAAGACAGCTCAGTACAGAGTATACCTAGATATTACTTATTTTAGGATATTAAAAAAAAAAGCATGCTAAAAATCGCTACAAAGTTACAAGTATGTTTCAACACTATAAATGTGCCTCGTTGGGTGATGGTAAACTACCGGCAAGTGAAAGATTATTTTCATTTCAAAAGTAGAATGCTTCCTCTTTTTTCTCGGGAAAAAAAAAACAGAATTAAAAATAGGCTTGTGGGCTTCAATCGAATATGATCTACACTAAATTCAAACTTTCCGAATTTTCTTTATAAGTCATGGCACGAAGTTGTCTGCATAAAAATCCTAGACAATTTCATTATGAACAGATACAAATGTTTACATTATTTCGTGAAATGTATAGAAGTCTGGCGTTCAACTTTCGTAAGAAGCGAAAGCGAAAGAGATAAGGAAGTGATTTGACATCATGCTAACTAGTTATATACTTGGTACACTTCCCACATGAATTTTTTTGGTTGATAAATAAAAGGCCCTTTAAGAAACTGGTAAACAACTAAACCGTTTGAAAAAAAGCAAACAAAAGACGGATCATGAATAGAAAACTACTTTAGCAAATTAATATGCAACCGTTAAGTAAAGAGCATCCATATAAGATGTTAATAATACTAACTAATCAATGTTAAGATGTTAATAATACTAACTAAACACCTGTATATTCATCTTAGATGCTAAAAATACTAACTAAACATCAATATTAAGCTATATTAAATCAAAATGATTCTTACACATAGATTAGTAAGCCATATAAGGTGCACCCCAGTTCATCTACTGATTATTATTATAAGAAAAAGTATTATCAAATTCAAAATTTAAATATATTGTAAAGTAAAAGGTAGACTATACCTACAAATTACAGTTAATTCACTTCTTTGGTTTAATAAGGCGTTTTCGTCAGAAAATCTGGTAATTTCTCATTTTTCATGTTAGCATAGAAAATAGGGTTCATTTAAAGAGCTACATTTTCTACCTTCTTTTAAAAATTTCCATTTTGCCTTAGGAGTTTTATTAGCTTCTTTTAAATTCCAAAAATATTTAAAAAGAGATGTACTATTTTTATAAGTACTATTGGTGAAGGACAAGATATGTTGATACCACCTTGTCTTAAAAGAATTCTTAGTGCTAACAATATAAAATTTTTCAACAGTCGGACTCTCTATTGTAGAAATAGTAATTAAATAAACAAAAGAGTTTTTAAACATCTGTTTCGTAATGGATATTCGCTAGAATTATCCCAATTACATTGGACAATATTATCAACAGTATTTTTCTTAGAATGTGCATTATTATCGAAATTTTTAAATTGGTTTAAAATTTTATTATTGTGTTTCTTTATAATCTTCTCAAGATTATTGGTGCTGCTATAACTTAATTTTAGCGTGTTTCTGTTAAATATTTTATTAAGAGGGTTATCTTTAGGGAAATGTTTATCAATTAAATGGAGGATCTTCTGGCCTAACTTAGTACTGGCTAATTGGTCAAATGGGGTGGGTACGTACCAAATGATATTCCTATTCCTATTTCTTTTTGTAAAATCAGTATTATCATATTTTCTATACTTGATTTCAGCGCACTTGTATCACTATTTTTAAAGCATTATTATAAACACCTCTATATTTATCAAATATATCTTTGTCAGTTGTTGCTAATCCTACATTCTATAGAGGAGCGCATATGTTTGATTACAGATGGGGAGTGGTTAAAGTTGGCGTATATATATATATTGGGTTAGCATTCATTTTCATATAAGGTTGGAATCATTAATTATTAACAAGATCTAGTATAACATCAAGAAAAATCTACTCGTTTAACCTTAAGATTTAAGGTTTTTATTTATCTATGCAACATTTTCCTTAATTTGCCAACCTTCACCTTCATTTTAGTAGAATGTCTTACTACCATAAGACCATCATTTCTGTATAACCCTATATTATCAACATTAGCATCAGCATAAGTGCTAAGATTATATAGGATAAATAAGCCGACCAGGTCAGAAGACTCTGCAGAATCTAATTATCCTTTAGAAATATCAAAATAATCATCAGAATTTTTAATCCAGTTCATTGTGACTGATGAGAACAGATCTTCTTCAAGTTATTATATTTACATCTTCACTGGAAATATTAGAGTATTCTTTGGTAAATTTCAAAGCTAAAATAAAAATATCCTTGGAAATAGGAAGGTAGAAATCCACGATATCAAATTGGATAAAAGGACAGCTTCTTTTATTGTTAATTACTTTGAACTAATTAATGACATCTGCGGCACAACTCCATTGTAAAAGTCCAAAGCCTCGTTTAATTTGTTTATTGATTCTGTTCAGGATAACTTTGCTAATCCTTCTGATTTCTGGTCTTGTAGGGTTGATAATCCTCGTATGAAATTTGGTCTCAATGTCTGATTTATGATCTTTAATTAGTATTTAATTAAAAAGTCTGCTATAGTTATGGAATAAAATGCTCAATATCAGAGATAGAACATATGTAAATGTAAAATATAAAAGTGGACATTGAAGTCAACACCTGGTGGCCTGACGATTGCGTTTAGCATGAAACAGTTTGTTGCCTCGGCACAAAAATGTGTAAATGGATCATAGTCGATTTACTTGAGAAATATGCTGAAATTGATTGTTATTTAGCATTTCAATAAATACTCTCGCAAATTAGGTACCTGTAAAATTTCGCTAAAAATAAACGTACATGATGAAAAAGGCGACGAACTTTAAAAAGTTTCATCGCCAAAATCTTTGTTATTATTAAGGTACGGTTGTAAGATGGATTGTGGAAAAAATGGTTTAAAGTCAACTTTCTTAACAGCGGGCCTAGTAATTGATTGAAAACTTTGTGCTTTAGTTGCTGTACGATTACCGAAGTTAAGCAACGTCAAGTCTGATCAATACCTAGATGGGTGACGGCTTTGAAATACCAAGTGCTGTCAGCTTGGATGTGTGGACAATGTAGACGATAATGGCTCGGAATTGTTAATTGGAAAGCCGAGTTCTCAAGTCCAGGTCGGTTCGTTATATCCACTTACGCACAAATGCCCTTGAGAAGTGTATGAATCAATCTCTTCTCCTCCTAGCTATGGGTTAATTAGTATGACTTGTATTACTAAATCATTATTATCTCATTGTGTTGCTTTTTAGAGATTAGAATCAACCATGATGATTCTAGGCCCCGAACTTTATAAAACAAAGATTTATCGGCAAAATCTTTGTTATTAAGATAAGGTTTTAAGATAAATTGTAAAAAAATGGTTTAAAACCAACTTTTCTAACAACAGACCTATAATTGATTCAATATAATTGTTCCACTACGTTGTGCTAAATTGTAAGGAAAAATATTTTTGAATATTAAATTGTGTTTTTAATCCTTTTTAGAACATTCGAAATTTTGCTTAGAAATTTTGTTTTTTCTTGTGTCAACCTGTGATCATAAATTAGTATAGGAAATTTTGATGTCTTATTACGGTGAAACTGATTTGGAAATTCTTGTTTGTTTGTTTGTTTGTTTGTTTGGGGTTTTATGGCATATCAACCACTATGGGTTATTTAATGCCAGATCCAGTATTTACTAGATATATAAAAAACGTATAGTTGGCAACATCATTGTTTCAAAAACTATCCCTGGCAACATCATTGCTTCAAAAACTTATAGCTGGCAACATCATTGTTTCCCATCACATTTTAGGGGTAAGGTGTTAGTATATTTAGTGTAGGGTTTGGGAGGGAAAGTTAATTGTAAGTTGTAGTTGTTTTGGGATGGGTTAGAGGTGATGGGGCATGACATGACCAGCCGATTGATCGGATCGACAGCCTTTTGGTTGGACGTAGTTTATCGTCATACCCAGGACGCGGACACACCTTGGGATTTCACTATTTGCCCATAGCTTGGACCCTAACAGGTGCTACCACCCCGGGTCAGGGTGGACCTGGGAACATCAGCAATTAAGAGGTGGTTCCACGCTTCCTCAAAACCTCCTGATCAGAGGCCTTGCTGTTGGACGCAGTTTAACGTCGTACCCAGGACGTAAGGAAATTCTTGTAAGAATCAGATAATTGCCGTATTTTATTGAGACTTAATCACAAATGAATAACATTTATTTAGGAATGTTTCTTTTATAGAAAATTTATTTTTTTATATTTGTTACCGTCCCTCCTACTTATTTTTTATGAAATTTCGAGAAATTCACTTTTGTAGACATTAATGTTTACATTAGTGTTGTGGTAGGATCCACCTAATTTGCATAGTGGGGTACCGACTATATAAATATGGTGGGTACCGGGAAGACTGGAGGGGCGAATCAAGAGATTCAACTAAAGACTCTGCCCGACTGCGACTTAATCAACACATTCTCCAGGAACGGTCTTCCCAGGAATATACAAAAGACTATATGTAAATATTGTGTACACTTTCTTGTTTCAATACATTTTGTTCTAAGTACATTTTGTGTTGCATTATTATTCCATGCATTAGTCAAGTTTCAACAATTAGTTATAAGCACAAGTCCTTGGGGAATTTAAATCATTTTTTTTTTTGTCAAATAGGAATTCCACTTACATAAATTCTTATCTGAATCGGAAAATAAAAAATGCAATAAAACTAAGACAGTATTTGATTAGAAAAGCTTTTAAATGCTTTCATGGATAAGATATATGGACACTATTGTATTAAGAATTTTCTTTTTGATGAATAATGAAGTTTTACAATAATTTCAATTATAATAATTTATAAAGTTTTAAATCGTTTAAAAATCTTTAATTATTTGTACCTGTTAGGCAATATTTTTATTAAATAAAAATTACATTTACTAATCATAAATAGAAAAGTTCACTACAATTCAACGACCCCAGTATATTAAAAAGAATTTTTAATTTTTTTGTGTGTATGAACGTGCCAATTTTTGCAAATATGGATGTCCATACACGACATTATCAGAAAATAATAGCGGTAACTACAGTAAATTTGAAATTTACTGGTCATTTTCTAATATTTCTTTAACAAGCGTCTTCGTAAATAAGCCAAAATACCTTAAAAGTCAATAAAATATTAGATTACTTAGAATATTTTCCTCGTTTTTGAAGATTACTGGTTAATTAAAGAATTATATAAAAAGATATTCACATTGTATTCAAGTAATTTTTATATTTATGTGCCCTTCAAAAGACAAAAAGTTTAGCTATTGATAACTCTATCTCATAAGAACATCCACTTCCGTATTAAAAAATACTTTTCTGCGATGTTTCAAATTAAAAATAAGTAATATTTGTTTTAATTCTGATTAATTAAACTTTAAATCGGTTAATCTTTTACAAATAAAGTTTCAGAAATGTATATTTTATTTTTGAAATAAAGAGAATTATGTTGTGTTGACAGATTTGTTCACATGACCAATTTTAGCGATTTTACATAAAACAAAAACAAATCATTCCAATCAATTTAAATTTCGTTTTGAAATACTGTAAATTATTTTGCGTATTGAAAATATTAAATTTAATCTATTTCCCTGAAATCGAAACTAAAATAAGTTCTTCAAAATAGATTTTTTATTTTTAAAATACATCTTAAACTTTAGGTAAATCTTTCCATTGTAGGTAGTATTTTAAATATGGACATACTTTTTATCAAGATATATATGAATAGATACAGAATATATGTCCGTACAAAAGTTAATTTTATACAGACGAAGAATACTTCAAATATACTGAAACATTCATACGTACACGAATTCACATGAAAAAATATTTTTTTAAATATACAAATATTCCAGGACGCATGCGTGAAAATTTTTATTAGTTGATACTAACACCTTGACGCAAGCAGTGTACACGTATACGCACACGCACACAACAAATGCATGCACATGCAAACAAGTGTGCATCTGCTTTGCAAACACAGACACCAACCAGTTTAAACACATAGGTTCATAAACACATACATATTCATCCATGTTTTTATTTAAACAGACGCAATTTTATATTGGCACACACAAAAAGCGTAAAACACCCCACTCGTTTGAGTTTGCCCCACCTCTCAAAATAGAATTTCCCAAACTACTTTGATCTCTCAGACATTAAATTCACATAAACACAAATTTTCCGTTGCATTAACGTTTTAACCCATCCAACACCCATACACACCCGTTTTCCTCTTCCTAACACCTCCCAGAGCACCCCACGAAAAAACTTTTTAAAAGCGGGTCAAAGTAGCTCCCTTCCTTCCTTTTCTACATCCTTCATATCATATCCCCACTCAATCACCCTAACCCCACTCTAAATACTGTATATACGAATGCTTATCATGTCCCTCTCTTTCTCTATTTTTCTCTATCTCTTTCAATCTGCGTCTTCTCTTTTACCAACACTAACAGTGAAACCAACACCTCACTTCTTCATACTTATTCTTTAAAAGAAGAAGAAGAAGAAGAAGAAGAAGAAGAAGAAGAAGAAGAAGAAGAAGAAGAAGAAGAAGAAGAAGAAAAAGAAGAAGAAATGAAGGAACGAAAGGGATACAAAAAGAACGGCTAAGTTATAATGTAATTGAATTTGACGGACGCCGTGTTTTGGGGGTCGGGGTATGACGCCATATTGGCGGCCATGTTTGTTTGTTGTCGGGGTTGTGTGTTATTGGGTGGCGGCTTGGAGGTGGGTGAGAGTAAAGAACGTGTGTGTGTGTGTGTGTGTGTGTGTGTGTGTGTGTGTGTGTGTGTGTGTGTGTGTGTGTAGGTATTTCGTATCTTTGTGACCGTATTTCATCATTTTTATTTAATTCGTATGTGTAAGTCCGGAAAAATACTTAGAAATATACGTATGTATTCGATGGTATCCGCGAACGCATATTTGTACATTGTTACAAATGTATATATTGCAATGTGTTTATCAAAATTATAACTCCACTATTAATATACTGGTATATTTCAATTTATATGCATTTTTGTGGGTATTATCTTCTGTAATGAATTCTTACATGACACGTATGAACACTTTAACAAACGCTAATATTAAAAGAAAATTCCAAGCGTTAAATGGTCGTTCATATTACGTTAAGATGTATGCAAAATAATAATAATAATAATAATAACAACAACAACAACAATAATAATAAAAACAACAACAACAATTATAAAGAACAAAAGAAATAAATGTGAACCAAACGGAAAGCTCATCAGTGGCTGAGGAGCACCGTGTTGAATGCTGAGACAGAAGGTCTAATTATTGCAGCTCGCAATCATATCCTATCACTGTGATATAATCAAGGATGGAACTAACCTGAAATGCGGGATCCGCGGAAAATATGATGAAACTCTCGACCATATTACAGTGTCTCAGGATGTCCGGAATTAGAAAAAATGAATATACCTTCAGACATAACAAGGTAGCTTAAGAGAAAAACAAAAAATTATTTTGATAAGTCCAGACCACATACTAAGAATAACTTTGTCCATGTAACGCTAGTGATTTTATGGTAGTTGTGAAAACAAATCATGAACTGTAGCCATAACAACACACCACTACCTGCCTTAGGTCTTCCTGCAGACTTGGTAGGTAGTGTGACCAGAACAGAAATCGAAATATAACAATAATAATAATAATAATGATCTGTAACGATTTTATGGGACTTTACTATACACACAATCAGAACAGTCAAAACTAATCGCCCTGACATCGTGATTAGAGACTGCAAAGAAAAAAGGTGTCTCCTTATTGACATGGCAGTCCCTGCAGACTGCAATGTACCTTTGAAGATCTTCAAAAAGCTATCAAAATACAAGGACATTGAAATCGAAATCTCAAAAATGTGGAGCATTACCAATTCCACTTGTATTTGGAGCCTTCGGATTGATTGGAAAATATTCCAATAGACACTTTGAAGGAATCCCTGGTAGGCCATGCCTTAAAGAGATACAAAACAATGCACTCACGAGTAGAGCTCACGCCTTATGAATGACTTTATTTATGTAAAATATGTGCGATTTAAAAAAAAAACTGCTTAGTGGAAAATGTCATGACGCATATTCTGACCGCAGGTCTCTGATCGGGACCCGGGAAGAAATGAGTACACACCAGAAATAAAAGGAAATAATAATAATAATAATAATAATAATAATAATAATAATAATAATAATAATAATAATAACCCGGTTACGGAGATAGGACCTGTTACAATTCTATCAGACTACACAATACACACTGACAGAACAATCAATGTCAACCGCCCAGACATTGTTATTAAAGACCACAAACAAAATAAGTGCCTCCTTATTGATATGGCAGTCACTGTAGAGTGCAATGTATCTTTGAAGATATTCGAAAAACTGTCAAAATACAAGGACCTTGAAATAGAAATCTCAAAAATGTGGCACATGGGAACATAAACAATTCCTGTTGTAGTTGGAGCCCTTGGACTGGTTGGAAAAGATTCCAGTAGACTAATTGAAGGGATTCCTGGAAGTCTATGCCTCAAAGAGATACAAAAAATTGTTCTGACAAGTACAGCCCACACTTTACGAAGGGCTTTATCTATGTAATTATTTTTTTATTTATTTTTTTATTCTTTCTTTGCAGTGGAAAGTGTCATGATACCATTTCTAACCTTAGGTTGCTGGGCGGGACCCGGAAAGAAATGTGTAAACGCCAGATATCAAAGGAAATAAAAATAATAATAATAATAATAATAATGCACAAAAACGAGATAGCATAATAAATAATGCAACAAATTAACATGGAAGTTATACATAAATAGACATGAGTGGGTGGGAGCGGTACCTCTTTATGAATTAGGCAGATAAATAGCATTTGATCATATAAGTGAATAGAATATGCATACAATTCAATGGGATCACTAAGTTCAAAACAAGTTTAAACCAGTTTTATGATAAACAAAAAATTAAGATTTATCAACTCGCACACACCACAAGATGGATCTGAAAGCCAAGGAGAGCTGAAAAAATAGTCTGGACTTTTGTAAGAGAACTGAAAGAATCATGCAATTGAAATGAATTTTTTTTTCTGCTGCAGAATTGATATTTTTATTGCTTGAGATACAACTATTGTCACCAGATTCCTATCTTGATAAACTTCAACAAGTACAGAAAAAAATCCTAAAACATGTACATGTAAATTTACTATTCATTATTCAGTATAACAAATATTAAAAACAAAAGGTTAAATACTATGATTATCAAATGCTATGAACAAATTATTAAATATGATCACCAGATGTTACGAACAAAAGATCATATACTATGATCACCAAATGTTATGAAGAAAATATTAATTAATATGATCACCTTGTATAACGAATTATTGATAAAAGATATGGTCACCAAAAGTTGGAAAAAAAGACCAAATAATATGATTATCAGATGTTACCAACAGATCAAATAATATGATTACCAAATGTTATGAATTAACGGTCAATGAAAAATAGCCCATATAATATGATTACTAATTGTTACGAAGAAGAGCTCAAATGATATGATCACAAAATGTTCCGAAGAATAACTCACATATATGATTACTAATAATTAAGAAGAGGTCAAGTGATATGATCACTAAATGTTCTGAAGAATAGCTCACATAATATGATCACTAAGTGCTAAGAATATTGATAGGATCAATAATTGCACTGAAAAATAACCCATATAATATGATTACTAATTATTAAGAAGAGCTCAAATGATATGATCACTAAATGTTCCGAAGAATAGCTCACATAATATGATTACTAATAATTAAGAAGAATAGCTCACATAATATGATCACTAATTGTTAAAAATATTTGATAGGATCAATAATTGCACTGAAAAATAGCCCATATAATATGATTACTAAATGTTCCGAAGAATAGCTCGCATAATATGATGACTAATTGTTACAAAGAGATCAAATAATATGGTCACAATATTTTAAGGACAAGGCTTCAAATTATATGACCCGTACTATCAGATCTTGTTAATATTTTCTGGGGAACTATATTTAGGTGTGCACCGTAATCTGGATCATCGAGTCAATAAGAACTTCACTAGGGTTAAAAATGTTTATCTTCACCAGGATTAAAAATACCTTAAATGTATCCCTAAAATTTAATACAATTTAAAATTTTTCCCTGCTTTGATGTTAAATTTCTCTTTGCATTCATCCATTTGTTTTCAGTAGATTTTAAAATTTCACACTTGTTTTCTCAACGCATTCAACGGATAATTATAAAAGAAAACTCTTCTAAGTGCGATCAAGGTCTCCATAATTTTCTTTGCTTTGTAGCTCATAATAAATTTCGCTTTTCTCTCTTAAATCTTGTTCTGCCATCCATTTACTCAAGCTCTCTAGGTAGGTTATACGTTGTTTTCCTCTGTTCATCTTACCTTCAATCTGTCCTGTAAGTATCAAATTTCCAAAACCTCTTTCCTCATTATGTACCCAACATATTTCAAATATCTCTTCTTGCTGTTAAATATGTATCCTTTTCGTTTCCATTTTCTCTAAAACTTTGTCGTTGCTTATATACTCGGTTCATAGTATCTTCAGAATCCTTCTGTAGAACCACATTTCTGTTGCTTCAAGTTTTTCATTCATCTATGAGTTTGTCCGGCATTCAATGTCTTATAGGTTGACTGATATTAGATAAGAATGTGGCATTCTTTTTTTATTCTAACGTAATTTTCCTGTTTCTTAATACTTTGTTTAGATTTTTTAAGGCACTTTCGCTATCCTAATGCTCCTTCGGACTTCAGTATCCCACTTCCTGTCCTTTGTTAAAACACATCTCAGATATTTAAATGTCTGTACTTGTTTGATTTTGGTATCTCAATTTGGTAATTTGCATTTTGCGTTGTTTCTTAAGATCGATAATGCAGAAATTTAAAAGGGGGTCTCCATTAAGAAGTCTGCTCTGATCTAGCAATACCAATTTACTGCATATAATCTTTTGCTGCATTTTTAGTTGTACAGCTTAGTAGAGTAAAATATAAAGGGTGTGGTTTGGTTACTTTAACGATATATTAACTGTTTGTTATTTCATTTTCTTGGGGACTTTGAAATTTTTTTCACTATGAAAATGTATGGCTTGTAATGTTTTTTTTAATTTTCAAGTTTTGACTAGAGTTTGGGGGTCACTATTTGACTACAGCTGGCACCCTTGGTCAGAGTGGACCTGGAAAAAACAGCAATTAAGAAGTGATTTTACAATCCTCAAAACCACCCGATCAGAGGCCTTGCCATACCCAGGATGAAGATATAAATAAACTGCTCTTAGCCATTATATTGATTGGAGGAGATACCATTTTCCTCCAAAATGAAATATCAATAGTTCTAGTTTCTGTTAAATATCTGCTAATTATTCCAGATCATTAACAAACATTTAGGAAACTTAATCAAAAACAACTAGAATTATGTAAATTATTGATTTTTTTTATTGATTCGTTTTCTACAGCTTATCAACCCTTTGTAAAATATTGTAAGAATGTTTTCTGGGAGATAATGGTTTAGTGCTACAAGTTCTACTAATTAACCCATAGCTGGGGGAGACAATAGGTAGATTCATACCTTTCCTAAGTACATTTGTGCGTAAGTGTATATAAAGAACCCAAGAGGAATTGGAACTCGGCTCATTATCCATTGCACCACTGACCAGGTTCGATGTTACTTAACTTCGTTGATCGTACCTTAACCGGTGTTTCAGCGTGATGAATTATAATTTACTATTTAGTAACCTAACAAGTTCGTTAGACTGCATTGAGTGCGTCCAGTTTTTACTAGCTTAATTACAAAAAGATTGCATTTGAATTTTTTACAATGGTCATATTAACGTGTGTTTTTTATTTGAAAAAAATCGACGTTCTTTTTTTAGTCATTGTAACATTGAAGGTAAAAGAAGACAATATTTTTCACGTAAATGAAAAACTCAGATAAAACAAAAATGGTTGGTGCACTTTATATGGCAAGTAATGTCAATGATAAAAATGTTAAGAGAATTTGCAAAGTTTTGTGATTAATATATCTCAGTAAACAATAGATAGATAGATAGATAGATAGATAGATAGATAGATAGATAGATAGATAGATAGATATGAATAGAATGAGATAGATAGATATGAATAGACTGAGATAGATAGATAGATAGATAGATAGATAGATAGATAGATAGATAGATAGATAGATAGATATGAATAGAATGAGATAGATAGATATGAATAGACTGAGATAGATAGATAGATAGATAGATAGATAGATAGATAGATAGATAGATAGATAGATAGATAGATATGAATAGACTAAGATAGATAGATAGATAGATAGATAGATAGATAGATAGATAGATAGATACTGTTTTTTTTTAACAGGCGTTGAAGTTTATCCCTTTATTCCTGCTTAAGATTATATTTCCGGTTCCTTCTAAAGTCTACTTCAAATCTATACTTCTAACATCTCCCCAAAAATTCTGAAATTTTATTTACTCTTTCTTTCTTTATTTTTTATTTATTTCTTTTCCTCCTTTTTCACTTTCAGTAGTTCCTTGCGTCTTAGAGGCATTATCACCTTGTTTGTGACGAACTGAAAAAATTTATCTATGATAAGTGTAAAATGTACAGGGAAGGAAAGATTAAACAGGGACAGACAGTGATATGTGCGTACAGACCAATCAGTAAACGACAACTTCTATCCTATTGCAATCACTTTCGCACAAATTCCCTTGAGAAAGGCATGAATTTAATTTTCTTCATCGATACTGAATTCTAATCGTGAAGGAGACAACTGAAAACCACACTAATATCTTAGATATTGAAGAAAAGAAGCTGTGGAAAACGATGATCGGCTACGCGCTGAAGGAATATGGCATTAAAAATGTTCTCATTAAATTTGATTTTTTTGTATAAGCCTGACATTCTTTAAGTATTAGTATATATCAATATGTTTGTATTCGTTTATATTATGCATGAATTTGTGTATATGATGAATGTTTGTGTACGCGCGTCCATTTGTCTGTGTGTGTGTGTGTGTGTGTGTGTGTGTGCTTGTGTGTGTGTGTGTGTGTGTGTGTGTGTGTGTGTGCTTGTGTGTGTGTGTGTGTGTGTGTGTGTGTGTGTTTGTTTAGGTTTTGGTTCACTCCTGCCTTTTCAGCCACTAGAGCCCACAGGAATCACTTCTGGCTATACCAACATGGTAGTTCGGATCAAAACAGACGCCACTTTCTATCCGCTCGTATTAAGTGTAATCATGACCTCAACGAGGCTAAGTCGTTGTTCGCTGATAAAATGAGACTCTGTATAGCCTCTAACAAGTTTGATTCTCGTGATTACTAGCGGTTTTATATGAGTGTTTTAAGTAATAATAAATCTTCAATCAGTTTGAAGTATTGTCATCTACAGTTGATAAAGCAGAATGTTTTGCTCGTAAATTCTCTTCCAACACCACTCTCGACATCAAGAATAACTTTTGCCGATTTTTCATCTAGAACAGACATTTACTGAGTAATATGGATATAACTCCGTCCATAATTTCTGCTATCATCTCTAAACTGGATCCTCACAAAGTATGTGGGATTTATGTTATCTATGCAATAGTCTTTAATAAATGTTTCCTGAACTGGTTCCTGCTCTCTCTAAATTTGTTTGCCTGCATATTGGAAATCTTCTTCTGTAGTTCTTATCTTTAAGAAATGAGGCGAAACGTCTGATCATTCTAACTATCGGCTTATTAAACTTCTACTTCCTTTTGGCAAACTAGAAACCCTAATCAACTCTGAATTGGTTAATCATCTCATCTCGCAAAGTCTTCTTTCATATTAGAAACATGGCTTTCCAACATGGTCAACTTCTGATGTGTTATTGGTAATTGCTGAAAGACTCTATCGAGCATTTGAGAAGAATAGTGAAGCTCGGGATGTTGCGTTGGATATCTCGGAGGTGTTTGACATGGTTTAACTTTTTTTTCACAAGTGTTTTAGTATTCTGGAACGAATCTTTTATCTGATTCAATCTTTCTTATCAAATCGCGAAATGAAAGTTGTTTTGAATGGCCACTCTTCTAGATCTGTTTGTATAAACGTGGGTGTTCCCCAGACTCTACCATTGAACATAAGTTGTTCCCAATTTTCATCAACTACTTTCTCGATATTATCAGTTCTCCACTCTGTGCCTATGCTGATAACATAACTAGTTACTCCAGTGTATTAAGTCCTATCGGGCTTAATAGTAAATAAGGAAATAGTAGTGTTAACTAGCAGGTGATCAATTATTAACCGGGGTAAGAAATGGTTTATAAATTTTAACACCTCCAAAACAAACCAGCCTACTTGTAGTCATAATAGAACCATTTTGCCATTCATCAGTATGGCTGATGCTAACCTCCAGGAGAGCGACTCATTGACATGAAGTGGAATAACGATATTAAATCAGTTGCTGCGTATGCTACCAGGAAAATTTATTAATTGGGTCGTGTTAGGCAATTTTTCTAGACGGAATCTGTCTTGCACATTCATAAATTCATCAATTGTCCGTGCATTCAGCATTGATGCCGTATCTGATCTGGTGCTGAGAAAGTCCAAAGAAGAGTCAGTGGTGTTATCGGTCCTAACCTGGCATCTCGGCATCAATCATTTTCACGCCAGCGTGACGTGGGTACCCCGAATCATCTCTCTCTCTCTCACTCTATATATATATATATATATATATATATATATATATATATATATATATATATATAGAGAGAGAGAGAGAGAGAGAGAGAGAGAGAGAGAGAGAGAGAGAGAAATGATTCAGGGTACCCACGTCACGGTGGCGTGAAAGTGATTGATGCCAGGTTAGGACCGATAACACCGATATATATATATATACATATATATATATATATATATATATATATATATATAGAGAGAGAGAGAGAGAGAGAGTGGATGAACAGATAAAATATTATCTTAGAAGTCTTAATACTAAGCAAATAGAACATACTACTTGAACTAATTCCAAAATTATTAATCTCTATTATCGTAGTCAAATGCATACCAATTATAAACACGACGAAAATATATTAAAAAAACTAGTTAACTCTAATATAACTACAACAGATCATAGCAAAAAAACTAGGTTAATCATATACTACACTACATCTAGCATATCCAACTTAACTATTCAGAATGATTCTTCCCCCCTCCCCGTCAGCGATTTGCAATAAACTAAAATAGTGTACAAATTCAAGTGCCCTTTGGAAGAATGTATCTCCAATGGATTAAATAATATTTATGTTGGTCACACCACAAACTCGCTTTCATGACGCTTAACTCTACATTTAAATGATAACTCTAACATTTTTAGACATTTAAAGCAACATGCCTGCCCGCGTACTCAATTCCGGAAAATCATTGTTGACAACACAATTATACTTAAACGTGAAAATAATAAACAAAAATTTAAAATCCTTGAAGCTATATACATAAAACAGTTGAAACCTAACCTGAACAAAATAAATTATGAAATCTCCACAAACATTCTTAAATGCCTTTAATCTATAGCAGAAGCGATTGGTTTATACCAATGGCTTCCCATACTTAATACTTCACTCTCGCATGGTCATGTGTGACGTCACGACCTACGACGCGTTTTTCGCTTCCTTGGCTCGTAAATAAGAGTTTGTCGTTTCTTTGAGCTTATTCAAACAGCAACGGCAGGCCATTATTGTAGTTTCGTATATGTGTTGTTTGATTTATTAAAATTGTCATCTTTGATAATGGCTTATGTAAGCCGAAAGCTTAGATTGGATTCAAGCATGTGTCAATATGGTGTTTTCCTTTCCGTCTTTCAACGATAATGTGATTAAGCTTATCAGACAATAAGAACTTACTTAAAATAAATAGACAAAACTTGTCTATATTATTTAATGAAACATGCATTAATGAAAAATTGCTGCCGAAATAAATATATATATATATATATTGTCGCAGCAATTGTTCTAATGGGTTATCATCATTGGTAACTCGACCGCAAGAATTTAAGCATACTGGCGAATATATCTAATCATTTTACTGTTGAAACTGATAAAATTGAATGTCACATTTATAGAATACTCAAAATCTATTCAATTCAGTAATAATGGTTTGTAAGATTTGTCCATGTCTAGGGATATCTAGTCTTCTTCTTATTTAGTACTGCTTAGTTATATTGCTCACCCTGTTTCCACTGGGTCTAAGTCTACACTATCCTGCCTAGAGATTGAGTTCATGATTACTATGTTATCATTATTTATATTCAGACTAATGTCTTCATCATCACAATGTTTTGCCCATTGTGCTCTCCAACCTTCTTCAGGTGTCTGTCAATCCAGGTAAGCTTCAGAGAATTTTGACCTGAAACCTTTATTTAATCTGCACAGGTAGATTGTTCTCATTCCACTGTCCATGTCTAGAGATATCTAGTCTTGTTCTTATTTAGTACTGCTTAGTTATTGCTCACCCTGTTTCCACTGGGTCTAAGTCTACACTATCCCGCCTAGAGATTGAGTTCATGATTACTATGTTATCATTATTTATTCTCAGACTAATGTCCTCATCATCACAATGTTTTGCCCATTGTGCTTTCCAACCTTCTTCAGGTGTCTGTCAATCCAGGTAACCTTCAGGGAATTTTGACCTGAACCCTTTATTTAATCTGCACAGGTAGATTGTTCTCATTCCACTGTCCATGTCTAGAGATATCTAGTCTTGTTCTTATTTAGTACTGCTTAGTTATTGCTCACCCTGTCTCCACTGGGTCTAAGTCTACACTATCTGGCCCAGGTATAGAGCTCGCATTTACTAGGTTACCGAAAGAAGACCGGATAGCATAAAAACTGAAATGTTGGGATAATAACAACAAAAATGAATGGTATACTATGAAATCAAATAATATAAATTATGATAATTTCTTACAGTAGAAATTCAGACAGAAATTAATTCCCCCCTCCACACCTGAAAATAGATAAATTTTTACAATTTCTGTCACAAATGTATACCGTTTTTTCTCTCTTTCATATATATATATATATATATATATATATATATATATATATATATATATATATATATATATATATGAAATTCGTGTATAAATCCTACCCTTTAGACGATATCACTATCATCAAGGATATTTCGATAACTGAAAGCACATAAACAAAATGTGATAGTAACGTTACGAATATAAACAAGACCCGTGCATAGTACACCCAACCCCCACACAGATCTCATTGAGTACCCCGAGCAGTGCTTTGTGACTCTCGCTATCTTATCAACATTTGATTATTTTTCTACCTACATATTTTTCTACATGTTAACTAAGCACACCTTAGAAAAGATGAAAAAATTTTGCGGATTTTGACGTCATTCTTGGATCTTTTTTATACAAATCCCTGAATTTCTTTTGCTCTTGTTAAGATCTGAACACTATAAAAATCACTATAAAAACACTATATAAAATTCACTATTTTTATCTATGATTCTGAATGTGTCAAAATTATTCAACTTTCTATCAAGAGAATTGACGATAAAAATTGCCGCAATCATTCTTGATTTATTTAAGATGAAATGATCTATCATAACATTTCTATAATTTTTATTTACATACATTGTATTTATTTTCAATTTTTATAGTTGGATTGTTCACCCATATTGTATATGATCCATTACTATACATAATTAGATTACAATAAAAATTTGTATTTTATATGAATACTATACATATGAATACTACCTTAAGAAAATTGAGATGTAGTTGAATGGAGGCCCGGTATTACAGATTCGGAGGGAGGGGCGTATCATAGATAGGAAAGGGGGTGGCGAAACCCTTGCAACGGCCCCGAGTGTAATCTACAAGTGTGAAAAAAAAGAACCTGAAAACATTTATTTTGCACTCATTCACCGCAAGTTTAATCATTCATTCATTAAACTCATTTTATTTATTTGTTTGTTCTTGTTGTTGTTGATGCTGATGTTCTTTCTTTCGTGAAATGCACTAAGTGACCTGGATTTGTCATTGTTCGATATTTTACAAAGCGCCGTTGTCGTAGAAGCAAGATACAAATGATTTACATGTTCGATACCTTTAGTGTTCACTCCCACAAAAACACACAACGGTGAAAATGAGTAAATTCACAAGGATCTACACAGATTCATCATGTGTATGAAAACACATTTTTATGTGTGTTTATGGGTGTTTTTTTTATGTGTGTTTTGATATCCACTCCCAAATATACACACACTAGATGCGCAAAAATCGCTTTATTGCATATATAAAAGCTTAAAAACTTTTACACACACAGATATATATTTAACCCGATTTTTTTTCCATTAGACACACGGTACAATGGCATACATAAAAATCGTTCACTGTATAAAATTACTATTTCTTATGGTCACGATTCTTTAGTATGTGAGCGATCAAGGCTCTCCACAAATTAATTTTCTTTGTTATTTGTGAATTGTCATGACGCCTTAACAAAGTCAATCATGGAGTGGTTTTCCGTTTCTTTCTCCACGGTTTTTAATTCAGAGTAATCCTAAGTAAGATTGGCCATCATCAAAATGTAGAGAGATCTGTCTACACTCGTATTTACCTACAGCTAAATGATAAGAATAAATAGTATGATGACGTTCCTAAATGCATTTGTACGAAAATGAAGGCTACAGACGAAGCTGAAATTTATTCACATAGCCCATTTACCGGTAACTGCTATGATACCACCACATTCTACTAAGATATATATATATATATATATATATATATATATATATATATATATATATATATATATATATAGTTATCGGTTTTAATCCATTTCATAATATGTTGTTAATGTTTACGTTAAAGTACGTTTCGTGAGCAGATATGATCGTCCGAGAAAGATCCTCGAATCTATGTTGTTTATAAACAGTAATTTGGACTTTTCTAACCAGATGCTTGTCTGTAGCTAAGTGCTATAGCACGTCATATCACCTGTCCTGGACATGACGATAAACTACATCCGCGTTCTGGGTAAGACGATAAATTACGTCCAACAGCAAGCTTCTGATCGTGAGGTTTTGAGGGGCGTGGAACCACCTATTAATTGCTGGTCCTAGGTCCACTCTGACTCGGGGTGGTAGCACACGTTAGGGTTCCAACTAACATGTAAATAGTTAACCCCTAAACTGGGGTCAAAACACCATGTAAGTGTAAAAATATGTTTTAATACCAGAAATACTTGGTAAAAAAATTTTATTACCAGCAATACATTTTTGAAAAAAAAGATATTATCAGCTATACATATTTGAAGAAAAAATATTACCAGAAATAAAAAGAAAACGTTGGCATTAAATAATCTATTGAAGTTGATATGCTGTAAACCAAACCAAACCAAACGTATAGGACACAGTTTCGATTACTATAAGAGAACGTATATTATCTACGAAATTTCTCGAACATTCAGGCAAGTAAATGTTAATTAATAACACTGTTTATTTAAAAAAAAACAGAGCATTTTCTCAAATAAATTATGTCTATTAAAATGATGTATAAACAGAAAATATTTATTAAATCGTTGGTTTTAATCCATTTCATAATATGTTGTCATTGTTTACGTTAAGGTACGGTTCGTGAGCAGATATGATCGTTCGGGAAAGATCGTCAAAAACAGTAATTTAGACTTTGCTAACCAGACGCTTCTCTATAGCTGAGTCAGATCAATTGACAGTTCCGTATAGGATACAGGTTCGATTCCTGTCGGAGAAGCACATATTTTCTACGAAATTTCTCGAACATTCACACACACACACACACATACACACATAATGCGGTGATGACACTCCACAGTTTCCTCTCCTGGAGATCTGTAAATTACCATGACTTAAGAAAGATAGTAGGGTAATTTCTCATTGCCTTCTCTATGGTTTTGAATTCAGAGTAGTCCTCCTAGATTTGCTACCACCCAAAGCTAGACAGTCAATTCTACCCTGCTATTTCCCCAACAACTTGGAATGGAAATAAATAGATTCATGACTTAACTATGTGATCGCAACAATTCATGTCTGAAATTGAACTCGGTTTGCCTATGCATTCTGATAACGATTATGCTACCCGACATCCTAACAAAGATACATATGCTTACCCACTTAAATTAAGCGTGGCTAGACTCTTTCATTTGAGGAAGTAACTCGTCCAAATTAGTATACGAAACACATATCTGTTCAGTTTCGTATACGAAACACATATCTCTTCAGTTTCGTATTTATTTATATCTGCGGTAGACCAGTTGCCATCAAAGGCTATAGAGCCCAGTCTGTCCTGCTATTTACTCATAGCTGGGGGGGGGGGAGAAAAAGTGAATTCATACCTTTCTCAAATGTATTAGCCCGTCAGTCAATCAGTCAAATATGTGTTATGTATGATACACGCTTAGGCAATCATGTATCTTTCGATACATGATTGATGAGGCAGATTTTTCTCACAGTAGATTGCCATTTCTTTCTGCAGTAGACCAGTTGCCATCCAAGGCTATAAAACTTGGTCTGTCCTGCTATTTACTCATAGCTGCTGGGGATGGGGAAGAAGAGGATCCATACCTTTCCCAAGGGTATTAGCACGTCAGTCAGTCAGTTATCTGCCATGCGTGATTCACGCTTTGGCGATCATGTATCGAAAGATACATGACTGACGAGGCAGATTTTTTCCAGCAGTAGGTTGCCATATCTTTCTGAGGTAGAGCAGTTGCCATCCAAAGCTTAAAACCCAGTCTGCCCTGCTATTTACCCATAGCTGCAGGAGAAGAAGAGGATCTATACCTTTACCCAAGGGTATTAGCACGTAAGAGAATGTAATGGATTCGACTGGAATTCGAACTCGGCTCTCCAATTCCTCAATCCAGATGATGAACACAATGGTATAATATGTTTCGATATCTTAATATGTGAATTTTAAAATAAACTATGCATACATGTTCTCACCTAACCCCAAATGCGTACATATGTACATGTTTATTTTTCCCAAGACAGATAAAAATAGTATACATTTATTTAATTGTAGAAGCGTCAATCGCCCACTCCAGTATTATTTATGTAACCTTTCCATAAAGCAAAGTTTTACCCAATCTTCTGTGTGGACAAATATTCACATGTGGTTTAATGTATTCTGTGGATAGCATTTTTCTTAATGATACGAGCACTGGTAAAATGTATTGACCCGTTAATTTTAATCGTATTAATCTGACTTTTTTAATTTTAATAAATTAAAATTAACATTAATGCTATTTAAATTTCTTCTTCTTCTTCTTCTTCTTCTTCTTCTTCTTCTTCTTCTTCTTCTTCTTCTTCTTCTTCTTCTTCTTCTTCTTCTTCTTCTTCTTCTTCTCCTCCTTCTTCTTCTTCTTCTTCTTCTTCTTCTTCTTCTTCTTCTTCTTCTTCTTGCTGATATTCCCAGGTCTACCTGGGGTGGTAACACCTTTTAGGTTCCCAGCTATGGGCAAATAGCTAACCCCTAAACTAGATTCAAAAGAGTGTAAAAATAGACTAACATTATAAACGAGTGTAAAATAGGTTTTTATACCAGAAATTATTATCAGAAATATATTATTACTAGCAATACATTTTTGAAAATAAAATATACATTTTCTGAAAAAAATATTAGCTAATATATATTATATAATATATATATTATTAATAATTAATTTTTGAAGAAAAAATATTAACAGCAATACATTTTTTGAAAAAAAATATTACAAGCAATAAATAATTTTTTTGGCTTTAAATAACCCATTGAGGTTAATATGCCGTAAAACAAAACAAAAAATCCTCTTCTTCTTCTTCTAATTATTATTATTATTATTATTATTATTATTATTAGCTACAAGAAATATTGTCTACAAACCCCTCGCATCAAAAAATGTGTGTAATTACCTTTTCTTTTCCTACAAATAATCGTCTTTCAAAATTGCTCTTCCCCTGGAGGGACGCCCAATCCAATAAGTGCCATAGAATTTGTTTTTAGAAGGATAAAGTATTACAAATATTCACAAGAGTTTGGTGAATGTTTATGAAAAAGCTTTATTTGCACACTAAGGAGATGGGTCTATAGAATTAATGGCAATCCCACAGAGGAGAAAATGACAAACCCCAATCATAATGTTAAAATTTATGCTTAATGTCACCGCTATCAATTCTGACTCTTGTGCGAGCACATTGCCAAAATTCAGATTTGCTTTAGCGCGGCCATTTACATGACAATACAAAGCTTCACAACAGCTTAATGACTAGACAATCAATTACAGCGCTTGGTTGGACAACCATGCGTCATCCAACTTACAGTCCAGACTTGGCACCGTTTGGGTCCATGAAGGTGGAACTCAAAGAACAACGGTTCTCCAATGATAATAAAGTTAAAGAGGTGACTTTTTACATTGTTAAGAAAGCATCCAAGAATCTTCTATATAGTATGTGCAAAAGTAGGTATACAATAAGACCAGTATATTTATATAATCAATACAATACGTTTTATGTGCACGTTTTTCATTAATGTATACCTACTTTTGCTCCCTCTCTATATGCCTTCATTCAAAGGTTTAATACCACGAGTGAGAAAGAAGAAGACTATGTGGAGATATGTCTATATTTCTGAGATGAGGTATTATGTACACTATTTACATTATTCGGACTATTGTCCTCATCTTTGTCACCATATTTATTACAACGTTTTGCCCTTTCAGTATCTGTCTATATTTCTGAGATAAGTTATTATGTACACTATTTACATTATTCGGACTATTGTCCTCATCTTTGTTGCCATATTTATTACAACGTTTCGGCCGTTGTACGCTCCGGCCTTCTTCAGGTGGTTGAAATGTCGAACTGAACTCTTTATTTCGCTCGCTGGTGCAGACTTTTCTAGTTCCACGTGCCATGTCTAATGGATGCCAGTTATCAGTTATCTCCTGTTAATTATCCTCTACAAGTTCTCCACTGCCTTAACCAGGTATTGAACTCACAACTCTTTGGGTCCTGTCACTGGATCTAACCAACGCCTTTATCCACTGTGCCATGTATCAAAGAGACTATTTTGTTAATTTTGGTATACTTCGTGTGTCTCTACTGTTGTAAATGAAGAAGAAAAAATATTACTCTTTGACTGCTTCTCGTACTACTTTTAACGTGTTAATTCTAAATAAACTCATACATATAGGCATATATTGATACACAGGCATACATTTATATACAATGAATAGAAACAAATGAATACATGTAATCACACATACAAAGACTTATACAGTCAAAAAACGTAACGATGATACTTAACCAATGACAGTCTATCAACATCTCTCGAGTTAATTGAATTGATGATTGAGTGATCAGCTGATTCCACTATAATTTTTAAATCGATAAGATCGATAATTCAACGTCAGAATTCATTTCTCTGCCATAGCTGCTATGTTTTCAGTTGTTGTTTTTTTGTTTCCTATACTATCTTGTTTAGGGAATTTGATTCATTGTTTAACTTCTCGATTTGTGCGAAGAATCCAATGTCCCTCTTCTTTGTTCTTCAGGGTGAAATATTTCGATGAGTAATCTCTCAAGAAGGCAATGGAGTATCTTATTCAGTCATATTCTTCCAGTTTCCCAATGTTTCAAATTTTTTTAACAGTTTCAATGATGGACAGCTCACGCGAGAAGCACATTTCAAAAGTTTCAGTTTTATTCGCCAAGTGAGAAGAAAACTTTGCATTTAAAAACTAATTGTCGTGTTTTTTTGTTTTGTTTTTTTTTGTTGTTGTTGTTTGTTTATTTTATTCAAAGTGTAAAGATTAAATTCATATGATCCAAAAGTGGGGACCAATAGATAAGCAACAAAAAAAAAGTTTGGCCCATAGTAAAAGACAACCTAAGTCATAAATACAAATTATATTCACGTAGATACCTTTACGTATGCAGGCACAAAGCTTCAAAGAAGCTTAATGAATAGACAAGCAATTAATTCCATTGGTTGGACAACCATTTTTTATCAACCCTACAGTACAGTACTCAGGGAACAACGTTTCTCCAATGAACTAAAAACGGTTTCTTACGTGTATGCTTGTGACGTTTTTAATAAGATCCCCTAAACGTAACATTTACACTATATATATAGATATACATAAGTAAAAGGTTTGTCACTTAATTCATTGATGTTACCTTCAGCAACCATTTAGGTACTACTTTGGCTGACTTTTACATGTCTTACATTAAAAGCAACGTATTTAAAACAACTGATAAACCTGAAGGTACGTGCATGGCATTTTCGTTTTGATTTTTTTTTAAATTAAGATAAAATCGTAAACTTAAAATTCAACTTTTGAAAAAAAATCCACACTAATATTCACATCTGGACGAGAAGATTCAGCAAAATTGAGAGACGATAATAGCAAATCGATGAGTTATCATCGATGACGTAGCATGTTCTCTGTAGATTCGGATCATATATATATATATATATATATATATATATATATATGTGTGTGTGTGTGTGTGTGTGTGTGTGTGTGTGTGTGTGTGTGTGTGTGTGTGTATGTGTGTGTGTGTGTATGTGTGGGTGTTTGTCTGTGTTTGTATATATATATGTGTGTGTGTGTGTGTGTGTGGTGTTTGTGTGTGTGTGTATATATATGTGTGTGTTTCTTTGTGTTTGTGTGCGTATATATATATATGTGTGTGTGTGTGTGTGTGTGTTGTGTAGAAAATTTAGATAGAGTATATCTGTAAAGGAGAATATGAATAAAGACAAAATGATTTTATTTTGTAACAAGTATTTACAAATACTTTATTTTGTAACAAGTATTTATAAATACTTTAAAAAAAGTAAAATCCTTGTGTTTGCCTTAATAAAGTACTTCAGAGGACGAAGCGCATCGGCTAAGAAAAGTTCCTTTAGTCTTTATTCATAGAGAGAGCGCGATAGAGACCGACAGAGAGACAGAGAAGCGGTGATAAAGAGTAGAGATATATGTGCAGAGTGAGAATTAAAACTTACATTAAACTTTAAACTGAAATTTCCCGCTAACCACGTCTATACCAATGGTGCTATTTGTACCCATTTATTTTTCAGCTATATTGAGACAATTGCTTTACAGAAGGTTAAATAGTGCCTAAAAGTGTCAGCAGCATAGAAGGTGTGCCCTTACGCATGTTTAAAGTATTAAAAATACACAGGCAATTACATGCAGAACAAAAAAACGGCGGGAGACGGGAACAACAAAAATTTAAATCGAGACTTCATTACCGCTTTCAAAACCAAAATTGCAAAGGACCTAACAACATAAAAGTGGATTATACGACCTTCAGAACGCCTGTGTATGATGACCTAAGCCTTAAATAACACACAATGGGGTCAAATCTCTTCCTACAAAATACAAGAGGCCAAAAAGAATCATATGCTGCCTAAAGAATCATACGTTTACTGTTAAAATATTCTCTGACGAAAAAAATGTCTTCTACAAGCTTAGAGAAAAGATGGGTGTTCATGTCTGGTAGAATGTCTGATACTATGTTTTGGCATGCATCAAGACCTTGTATTCAAAGGGCAAAGTGTTTATAAAGGGCAAACTTTGCTGATTCCTGGTCAGAGATCATCTGGTCTTCTTCCTGACCTGAACTCGCTACCCAATGACATGTAGTACATTTTCAAAGCTGCTATCAAAACGGGATGACTAAGTTGTCCAAGGACATTATGGTTGAAAGTTATGTAGCTTTTCAAGTTCATATCAAAGACAAGAAGTGGAAGTAAGGGAAACCACATTGAATAAGTTTTTTTTAATATTATTTATGAGTTTCATTAATATATTTTTATTAATTGATCAACTTATGCATAATAAATGTTTTTTCGAAGGTTGCATCAATGTTTCTTCATTTATATACACTCAAATCAACACACACACATATATATGTGTGTGCGTGTGTATGTGTAGAATGAATGTGCACGTCGTGTGTTAGCTATCGGCACAGAAAGTGGAATTAACATGTTGAGTTCGAATTCAGGCTGAGTTCGTTGCATTCGCTTTCACTCAAATACCACAAGGAAAGGCATGAATCTATTTCTTCTACACACAGCTATTGGTTAAATAACAAGGCAGACTAAGTTTTCTAGCCTTGGTTAACCGGTCTAGGACAGTGGTTCCAAGCCGATTTAGGACCATGCGCCACTTTGGTATTTCTAAAATTATAGTTGGCCCCCTGTAATATTTAATTCTTACATGTATGCCAATTACACGTGTACGTACATACACACAAATTAGTTTTATGTATGCACACTGTATATGCATCGCATGTATTAACAGACATTAACACTCTCACTCAGATTCACTAGAAAACATTTCACTGTTAATAACTCATTCTCGAATTGCCCCCTTATTCTTTTGGTATAGTAAACTGAAGGGTGTACATCCTACGCATGTCTCACCAAAATATTACCATACCCCACGTTGGGAATCATTGGTCTAGGAGATAGAAAAGCTCTGAATTCAAAACTGTGATTGACTAACTTGTAGAATTCGTGGAACACTGGGGTATTAGATCTTTCAAAAACAATGACCGTTCTATACCAAACTTTGTCACTAGAATCAAATCGTCACTGCTGCTAGTCTGGTGATTCGTTTCTGAAAATCTCTAGCGAGATCATACAATTACACATTAAAATTAATCGTGTGTGTATATCATTATTGCGAAGAAATGCGTAAAATTTCACACAACACAAAATTCCCTCATTCTCCTTCAATCTCTGTCTTGTCTATCAGTCTGCCTGTCTGCCTGTCTGTCTGTATGTTTCTCTCTCTCTCTCTCTCTCTCTCTCTCTCTCTCTCTCTCTCTCTCTCTCTCTCTTGTCTATCAGTCTGCCTGTCTACCTGTCTGTATGTATCTCTCTCTCTCTCTATCTCTCTCTCTCTCTTGTCTATCAGTTTGCTTGTCTGCCTGTCTGTATGTATGTTTCTCTCTCTCTCTCTCTCTCTCTCTAGAAGAGTGATCCACAGGTAAGAAGCGCGAGAAAAGAAACTATTAGAATAGAACTTACGGTTACATCTAGTTATTTCAACAGTAAAATGACGAGACCTAACTGCCAATCTAGTAATGCGCTTAAATTCGTGAAATGAAAAGCTCATTGGAACAATTGCCATGAAAATATTTCTAGAAATGGCAAGAGGGAAGCTATGTTCTGGAGGAGTGGGAGGGACTAAAGGTGAAATGTCAATGTCGGGACGGGACTAATAAAATTGCAAATTCTTTTTGGGATTTTGTCCGTAATCACCAGATACATTGCAACAGACCAGACGTAACACCAGACCAGAATTGGCAACAATATTCAACGTACGGACGAATGGTAGACTTATAAACGTGAAATAATAATAATAATAATAATAATAATAATAATAATAATAATAATAATAATAATCAAGCACATATACTAAAATACTATGTTAGCCCAAGATGCAGATTCTGTGACAAATATCCAGAAATCATTGATCATCTTATATCAGGTTGCACGATATTGGCACCCACTGAATATAAAACCCGGCATGACAGAGTGGGCCAATATCTGCACTGGAAAATTTGCAACTTCTACGGGAAGGAAACTGGAAGAAATTGGTACGAACACCACCCTGACCCGGTTACGGATTTAGGACCTGTTACAATTCTACGGGACTACACAATACACACTGACAGAACAATCGAAGACAACCGTCCAGACATTGTTATTAAAGACCACAAACAAAATAAGTGCCTCCTTATTGATATGGCAGTCCCTGCAGACTGCAATGTGTCTTTGAAGATATTCGAAAAACTGTCAAAATACAAGGACCTTGAAATAGAAATCTCAAAAATGTGGCACATGGGAACATCAACAATTCCTGTTGTAGTTGGAGCCCTTGGACTGGTTGGAAAAGATTCCAGTAGACTAATTGAAGGGATCCCTGGAAGTCCATGCCTCAAAGAGATACAAAAAATTGTTCTGACAAGTACAGCCCACACTTTACGAAGAGCTTTATCTATGTAATTATTTTTTTATTTTATTTTATTTTTTTTGCAGTGGAAAGTGTCATGATGCCATTTCTAACCTTAGGTCCCTGGGCGGGACCCGGAAAGAAATGTGTAAACGCCAGATATCAAAGAAAATAATAATAATAATAATAATAACAATAACAATAACAATGATGATGAAGCTTAGTGATACTCATTATTTGCAAATAAATACAGTATAAATTTTTTAAATAGAAAGAGAGCTGACATCGTGTCAAGGTCACCAAAAGCCACATTTAAATGCATATATCATAAAAATTGTATGGAATGCTATCATATGTGTGGGTAAGTTTTAAAAATCATGATGATTTTTATAATTTCTTTTACGAAATTAGTAATTTGCATGTGTCTTTTTAATTCCATTTTTCACATTTCAGATTATAATGACCCTTGTAAATTAAATATAACACTACAAATTTTATTTTTAAATCTCCACATATGCATAAAATCTCACTCGAGTAAACGTCGCCTCCAAATGCAGATTTGCGAAAGAAATCGTCTACCCATTAGTTTCCTTTAAATGAAATAAACTTTAAAAAAAAAAAACTAAACGCATTGTTATACTTTGCATGTAAATTTTGCGCTTACATTTACCAAAAAAATCATTTTTTTTATTCTATTGTTCACTCAGTACCTATTGCGAAGAATTGGTCAATTCTGTGGATACGTTAAGGTGGATTCTATCTTTGAAGATCTAGACTGCTGGAATTAAAAATAAATCTCGTTTGAACACCTGTCGTAAAATTGGCAAAAAGAGGAAAGGCGAGCATGTTTCGTAACATTTAGTTCTTTACAAACATTTGTAATCGTATATGAATAGTGTAGATGAAGAAAATCTATAATATATGCTGTGTAAGTAGTCCACTACTAGCAGTGGTTTGCCTACTTCACGCCGCAGTACTTTGTTGATGTTATAAAAATTACAATTTCATTTCCAACGTTCGTTTTGGTTATTCCTCATTCAGTAACCTTTTCTAGGTTACAAAAAAAACTGTATGGATTTGCACATATAGGCATATAATAATAAAACTGTGTAAATAGTGTATGGAAAAAATTGCAATATATATAAACATACAAGTATAGGATTGGTGTATATGGAATAAATTCCAGTAAACAGAAAATACTACTCTTAAAACAGTGCTCAATATAGAGTAGAGAAAATATAATTATTTATTCGAAAATTATAACATAAATATGTTAAAAAATCACTACAAAAATAGCCATTTTGTTTCAACACTTCTGGTGTCTTATCAAGTGATGGTGTTGAACCTACATTCTACATTCAACATGTAGAACCTAATTCTGCATTCAACATGTAGAACCTAATTCTACATTCTACATGTAGAACCTAATTCTACATTCAACACCATCACTTGATAAGACACCAGAAGAGTTGAAGCAAAATGGCTATTTTTGTAGTGATTTTATAACATATTTATGTTATAATTTTCGAATAAATTATATATATATATATATATATATATATATATATATATATATATATATATATAATTGTGGGCTATCTGTCGCTACTTTCTAAATAAACTGTCCACCTTTTTCACAAATACAGATGTGTACAAATTTACTATTTGTTTCTTAAATTAATTTTATTTCTGCAAATAGCAAACACATTAATCGAATTATTCAGGTATAGCCTGCAAGATGGCGTTGAATTGTTTGACTCCATCAGGTATTTACCTTCTCCACGTGAACTCGGACAGGTAAGTCTCAAGATGGGGTCATGCCGTTCCTCGGTGACGCTTGTTCCTCCATGTTGATGTTCACCACAAACGTTCGATATTTTGAGTGTGGACTCCAGTATCTGCAACAA
>OZ038520.1:11601571-11614071 GCA_964036315.1 Acanthosepion esculentum
ACTCTCTGTTTTGTGTGAACTTATTTTAAAATCCAATGGTCCCCACTCAACATCAAAGATCCCAACGAATTTTTCCTTACATACAGTTTTGTCTTTCTTTCATTTCAGCCTGAAGAAACCGAAGAGAGCAAACGCTCTCGGTGAAACGCGTCGTTTATATATTTTCTACTTTGTCTCATCATATATATATATATATATATATATATATATATATATATATATATATATATATATATATATATGATGAGACAAAGTAGAAAATATATAAACGATATATATTTTCTACTTTGTCTCATCATATATATATATATATATATATATATATATATATGATGAGACAAAGTAGAAAATATATAAACGATGCCCCTTGAGTGTGTTCCTACCCAACCGAATTCATAAATAATTACATTGGTCACCTGAATACATGCCTACCCAAACGCCTTACGTTACACCTATCCGACCACAGCTCTATTAGAATCCATTTAAACAGACACACAAACTTAGCAGACTTCATCCGAAACAAATTAGTAGAAAAAAAACAAACATAACTTCATCCACCTGTAAAAAAAAATATTAAAAATAATGGAAGCCTTAATAATAAAAATGAAAAAACCAACAATTAATAATATTAACTACAAACACGGTCACAATGTGCTGTGTTCGGAAAATAAAACATCCCCATAACTCTAGAAACATACACACAATCCACACACCTAATTAAAAAGTAAAAATGAAATCATCCTTGAAAATGGATAAAAATATAGCCGAAATCGAAATTTGGACAGTTTCTACACACTCTGTGTCCAGAAAAAAGAAAACACTTGTTTGAACACAAGAGAAATTAAATAAAAAGCTTAATCGTACTACCTTGACTGTCGTCTTTAATGAAACATGTATAAATGAAGGATTGCTGCCTAAACATACACACAATATATATATATATATATATATATATATATATATATATATATATATATATATATATATATACGTGTGTGTGCGCGCTTGAGTGGTTGTATACCAAGAAAGTATCGAAGTAAGTTTCTTTGTTTATTTTTATTTCTAAAATGAAATACTGTCAGTAATTATTATTAATTTTTTACTAGTATTTTATTCCTTGTATGTATTGCATTTATTCTTCGTATTAATGAACTTAAGTTGTCTTCATTCCTTAAATGAAAGATTTTTTTAAGTATATTGTTAATTTCTTTTGTACTACGCCTTTTTTTTTTCATCTTAATTTCTCTTGATTTTTATCGCAACTCCTCTGATCACCAATCTACAGTAAAATTCATAGATCCGAAATAATATTTCGGAGAGATTCGAACTCGCTCTCTCTCTCTTCTTTTCTATTTTTTTAATCATTTCACCCCCAAGCAAGGCGACAACGCCGCTAAGGCACAAGTGAAGAAAGAAAATGAGAAAACGTTAGCACGGCGTAAAGACAATAAAAGAACAAGTTTCAGGAAGATAGATGATGGTGATTGATATCGCATTGAATTTTTTTAAGATCGTAGTTGATAGGAAAGCAAGAAGCCGGAAGAGAGTTACATAAACCAGAAGTTCAAGAGAAGAAACTGTTAGAATAGAACTTACTGTTACATCTAGCTATTTCAACATTAAAATGATGAGACCTAACCGCCAACCTAGTATTATGCATAAATATATGATGTTGAGGTACCAAAGAGGAAATGTCATTTGAACGATTACCATGAAAATATTTCTATAAATGACACATGGAAGTTACGTTACGTTGGTGGAAAAATGACTAAAGCCGATATGCCAGATCAGGTTCGATAACTTTACAAATTCTTCTTTGGATTTTGTCAAGGATCATGTGATATATAGCAACAACACCAAAGTAGATGTGGCTATAAATCAGTGCACGGGTGAATAGTAGATTTACGCGCACGATGGATTCTGGCGAGAAAGATTGCTTAGCACGAGACAGTGAACCAATTTTTCTAGCAGCGGACCTAGCAGTAGTTTCAATATAATCTCCCTACTTCATGTCAGTGGGAAAAGTGAGACCAAGAAGGCTCTGTTGGAATTTAGCTTCAGCCATGCTGATGGAAGGTAAAAATGGTTATCTAAGATGACTAAAAGACAGCAATTTCGTTTTGGTGGTATTAAAATGTACAAGATATTTCCCATCTCAGTTAACAATAGACTGAAAGTCATTTTCGAGCCATTGATAATACTAAAATAGAATGCATTACTTTCGTATCTATCTATCTATCTATCTATCTCAGTCTGTTCGTATCTATCTATCTATCTATCTATCTATCTAAAGGGAGCGTTCTGAATGTAATGTCTCCAATGTATCCTCACAAAGATTACAACTGATGCAGCGAATAAAATACCCCCACTAGATAGCGCATGTCTTCATCTACAAATTACTATTAAAGCTACGTTGTCATTTTTGCCAGCAAGGCACAAGAGCTTGCATACCGTACTCTTAAATATCTGCACTTCACTGGTTTCCGTAAAATACTCACAAGTGGAAGTCTCACTTGAAGAGGAATCGAATGACACGCATTCGATTTGAATGCACTTTATGTCAGACATCATTTTGTCAAACTGCCTCTCAACTGCTATATGTAAATTGATAAAAATCGGGTGCTGTTTGGAAGGTTCAGCATCTGTCATACCACGTATGTTAGCCATTGATAATACTAAAATAGAACGTATTACTTTCGGAGCGATTATCATATATTGGAGTGAGATGTACAGTATGCCTGCCAAAAGTATTTTGGTACTTCCGTGAAATATTTACCTATAAATCTTTATAAAGGCATGATAATGAAAGTGTAGACAAACGCCTGTATGGATTGGTGATTAATTATCTTTTTGTCTCTGTCGTAACCTAGAAAAGGTTACTGAATGAGGAATAACCAAAACAGGTTGGAAATGAAATGGTAATCTTTATAACATCAACAAAAGACAATACTCGCCAGCGGTGTGAAGTAAGTAAACCACTGCTAGTGATGGACTGAAAGTTATTTTCGAAGTTAGCTGCCAGTTTTATCTTATCGTATCTATCGGACTTACTCTTAAGACAGGAGTAAATAGTTGTGTCATCAGTATAGATTTGGGAACAACGATCTTCCTGATGATGGCACCGGGAAGATCGTTGATGAAGTTAAGAAACAAAGCAGATCCAAAGATAGAATCCTGGTGGACACCCGCATTAATGTGGAAGACTCTCGAAGAGTGATCGTTTAACACATCTTTCTGTTGAGGGGTCTCTCCTTTTTACACAAATGTACTCACCCAAGGTTTATATATACTACTACCAGTGAATACCCGAAGTCGGACACTCAAGTAGTAGTAATAGTAGAGTCGAGTCGGTCAAGTAGAAGAGTAGAATAACGTAGCGGCAAGAGTCAGAGTTACGAGCCCGTAGACTCAGTAAGAAGTCATACAGCGATACGTCGATACCAAAGACATTATATATATTTGTCAACTAACCCCACATTCCTGGAACTACTAACCTGTATTACCAGTTTGTATTATTACGTTAATACATTTATTTCCTATATTCATTCTTGGCGTTTGTTATTATTTGATACCGGATTTCATCTCGGAATCCACAACACTTTCATTATACGATTTGTTAAGATAGACTAAATCAGATTATAATTCTATTGGAGAAACCATGGTAACATGCTAAACTCTGTCAAGCGAGATATTTTAAACCACAGCCGACGCTTCACGTTTCTTACCTAAAGATTGACAAACGCTTTCAGTAATAACCGCTAACATATCGGTAGTTGACCTAGAGAAGCGAAATCCATATTGTTTCTTTGAAAGAAGACAGTTTGAAGTGAGTTCCTTAACTAATTCGATGCAGATTAGATCCTCTAGTGCTTTCCCAGAGAGAGGTAGAAGACTAATAGATCAGATGGTTCACAAGAGTTCTTAAAACACAAACTACATAAGAAGATTTCTAACAAGTTGGAAAGCAGAAAGAAATTTGTTGTGCAGTTTAGAGAGAACACGAGCCAATTCAGGTGTATGTTTATTTAGGACAATTGCAGGAATACCATCAAATCAACTTGCCTTGTGGGAATTTTTGTTTAGAGATAATAGCAGAAACCATTAACGGAATTATATGTATAAACTACAGTAAAGACTCGGTTTTTGGTGGAAAATCAAGCAAAGATATCCCAGTTAATAATAAAAAATAATAACAAAATTTAAGATAATATTAATTTTCTTTTAAACAATTTAAGTTACATTATATTCTTAAATTATCTTCTGAAATCCTAAAAAATATTTTAATTTTTAGGTAAGGCATTATTAACGATCGTATTTCTTTCATCTCACATTAATTTACTTTTTCGCCTTATGATCATAATATTAGGTTATCTTAAATTCTTAAATGAAACATTGTCAGCCATTATTAATTTTGGACTTGTATTTCTTTCATCTCACATTAATTTACTTTTTCGCCTAATGATCATAATATTAGGTTATCTTAAATTCTTAAATGAAACATTGTCAGCCATTATTAATTTTGGACTTGTATTTCTTTCATCTCACATTAATTTACTTTTTCGCCTTATGATCATAATATTAGGTTATCTTAAATTCTTAAATGAAACATTGTCAGCCATTATTAATTTTGGACTCGTATTTGTTTCATTTTAATTTTAGTTGCTATTACATCTAGATATTAAATAACTTTGAATTAGATGAAATACTGCCAACTATTATTAATTTTTGACTCCTACTTCTTTCATCTCGATTTCAGTTGCTTTTTTTTTTTTGCAAACCCGTAGAATGACGCTCCAGGATGTTGTGACAAAAATAAATTTTAATTAAAATAAAAAATACTAATTAAAAAAGTATTAAAATAAGGTGAAGGATAATTTTTTTTCTGATAGTCTGTATACAGTTCATTATTTTATATCTTAAAGTAAATGGTAATGCACCATAATGTCATGTACTGTCTTTAATGCCCAATGTTTCTTAAGCGTGTTGAGATGGTGTTATATACCGTACCTATGAACACTAATGGGTATGTCCCAATCCTCATAAATACGTTTGACAATATTGTTAGCGGGAGTAATATGCTGTCTAAGTAGTCCACCACTAGCAGTGGTTTACCTAATTCATGCCGCTGGCGAGTATTGTATTTTGCTGATGTTTAAAAGTTAAAATTTCATTTCCAACCTCTGTTTTAGTTATTCCTCATTCAGTAACCTTTTCTAGGTTACAACAAATAGATATTCATTTTTGTCACTTCATTGGGGTTTAACAAAACTTTCAGTCAGTTAAGTGCCATATGTGATGAATGTTTAGGTGACCATGTCTCTTTCGATGCATTGTTGATGTGGCAGAAGATTTTCTTGCAATAGGTTGTCATTTCTTTCTGCAGTAAACTTGTTGCCAAAAAAGACTATGAAACCCAGTCTGTCCTGCTATTCTCCCATGGGGGAGAAGAGATGGATTCATATCTATTCCAAGGGCATTTGCACGCAAATGAATGTAATGAACTTGACTGGAATTCAAACTTAAGCGTGTTGAGATAGTGTTATATACCGTACCTATGAACACTAATGGGTATGTCCCAATCCTCATAAATACATTGGACACTATTGTAAGTGGGGGATAATATGCTGTCTAAGTAGTCCACCACTAGCAGTGGTTTACCTACTTCACTCCGTTGGCGAGTATTGTATTTTGTTGATGTTTAAAGGTTACCATTTCATTTCCAACTTCCGTTCTGGTTATTCCTCATTCAGTAACCTTTTCTAGATCACGACAGAGACAAAAAGATAATTAATCACCAATCCACACAGGCGTTTGTCTACACTTTCATTATCATGCCTTTATAAAGATTTATAGGTAAATATTTCACGGAAGTACCAAAATACTTTTGGCAGGCATACTGTACATCTCACTCCAATATATGATAATCGCTCCGAAAGTAATGCATTCTATTTTAGTATTATCAATGGCTAACATACGTGGTATGACAGATGCTAAACCTTCCAAACAGCACCCGATTTTTATCAATTTACATATAGCAGTTGAGCGGCAGTTTGACAAAATGATGTCTGACATAAAGTGCATTCAAATCGAATGCGTGTCATTCGATTCCTCTTCAAGTGAGACTTCCACTTGTTGATATTTTACGGAAACCAGTGATTGTACATACAATTAAAGGTGGGTAATATATTTCAAAAGTGCTGAAAAGTGCCGACAGCCTTGTATAAGAAAGCTAGGCCAATAGTGCAGATATTTAAGAGTGACGGTATGCAAGCTCTTGTGCCTTGCTGGCAAAAATGACAACGTAGCTTTAATACTAATTTGTAGATGAAGACATGCGCTATCTAGTGGGGGTATTTTATTCGCTGCATCAGTTGTAATCTTTGTGAGGATACATTGGAGGTATTACATTCAGAACGCCCCCTTTAGATAGATAGATAGAGAGAGAGAGAGAGAGAGAGAGAGACGAACAGACTGAGATAGATAGATAGATAGATAGATAGATAGATAGATAGATAGATAGATAGATAGATAGATAGATAGATACGAATATACTAAGATAGATGTATTTACGTGTAATATTACACATGCAAATAAAATTTAAATTTATATTAATGAACATAAAAAATCTTGCAGCGATTACTGTACCTTTGAATATATATTGCTGAGAAATGTATTCAGATACACTTAACTAAATATATATATTCATAAGATTACCTAAAATGCACATAAAAGCAAATATTATCCCGCAAATGATTAAAATCGCATGCATAATATAGACAATATTATATGAGCTTATAATCACGTTACGAAGTAAGGCTATTAAATAACGAGACTTGCTTATGTAAGTTGAAGCATAACGCGCATGCGCTAACCACGCAGTAAACATTGACTATTAAATTAGCATAAAAACCCTGAAAATTTCAGTCTGTTCTCATCTATCGTTCACTGTTAAGAATCGCTTTAGGTAGACATTTTTTACGTGTCATAAATACAGCCAATTCAAAAATTGAACAACACATCAATTTGACATTTTTGCTGAAAATGAATAAAAAAGCCACTAAATCTTCTTGTATGTTCACTGAAGCTGATGAGGAAGAAGGCACGTGTATTCGACTGGCACAAGAGATTTTGTGAAGGTCAGGATGACGTCGGCAATGATGAATGTTTTCGACGCCCATGCATGTCAAGAAACGGTGAGAACGCAACAAAATATCGAAAAAAAAATATTTCGAAATGATCGACAATTCAACATCAGAGCGAGTGAAGAAATAGTCTCTATCGATGAAGAGGCTTGTACGAAAAACGTAACAGCTCTGGCTGCTTCTCGTGGGTGCAGGAGTACTACATGTTTCTATGCAGTGGGATTGGCCTGACAGATGCAACGCACATCACCGATCTCTATTATTAAACATCGAACATGTCAACAAACTCCTACATCCAGAAAACATTACAAGACAGCAGAAAAATCAGTGAATTACTATTTCCTATTCAGCCTTACCGGATTCAGAGTCAGACAAACATTTCTTAGACTGTTTCTTAAAGCATTATAAAATTGTTTCTTAAAGAATTAAAATACTCTTTCTTAAAGTATTATATGGCTTTATCTTAATGACTGTTTCTTAAAGCATTATATGATTGTGTCTTAAAGCATTATGAGACTGTTTCTTAAAGCATTATATGGATGTCTCTTAAAGCTTTGTACGATTGTTTCATAAATCATTATAAAAAATTTTCTTAAAGAATTAAAGTACTGTTTCTTAAAGCATTATATGGCTGCATCTTAAAGCATTATAAGACTGTTTCTTAAAGCATTATATGGATGTTTCTTAAAGCTTTGTACGATTGTCTCTTAAAGCATAAGACTGTTTCTTAAAGCATTATATGGATGTTTCTTAAAGCTTTGTACGATTGTGTCTTAAAGCATTATGAGACTGTTTCTTAAAGCATTATATGGCTGTTTCATAAATCATTATAAATATTTCTCTTAAAGAATTAAACTACTTTTTCTTAAAGCATTATATGGCTGCATCTTAAAGCATTATAAGACTGTTTCTTAAAGCATTATATGGCTGTTTTTAAATCTGTTTAAGACTGTTTCTTAAAGCATTATATGATTGTTTCTTAAAGCATTGTAAGACTGTTTCTTAAAGCATTATATGGCTGTTTTTAAATCATTATAAAATGGTTTCTTAAACCATTATATGGCTGTTTCTGAACGCATTATACGGTTGTTTCTTAAAGCATTATAAAATTGTTTGTTAAAGCATTTTACAACTGTTTCTTAAAGCATTATTTAACTTTCATAAAGCATTACATGACTGTTTCTTAAGACATTATAAGATTGTTTTTTAAAGTATTATAAGACAGTTAAAGCATTATATGGCTGTTTCTTAAAACATTATATGGCTGAAACAAAACATTATATGACTGTTTCTTAAAGCATTGTAGGACTGCAGTAAAATCAGTGAAATAATGTTTCATGTTCAGATGTACAGGATTCAAAGTCAGCTAAACATTTCTTGAAATCTTCCTTAAACCAAAGATCACCAACTCGTTACTAACCATGTGAGGGAAATTCCTGGGTTTGTAAAAAATTCCTTCGCTACATATCTACAAAACAAATGCACACAGAAATCTTCATACCCCTCCCATCACTATTAATATTTTCTAATATTGAACTTCAGTAGAAAAGGTTTGAGAAAAAATCCATAAACATTATATGAATCTGATTTCAAATTTTCACACCATCAGAATTTATTCAACTCAGTCAATTCAGACTGCAACTTATATGAAAGAGATTTTCGCTACTGAAAACAACTACAGACAGCAGCTTCAATAAGTTATCATCCACTTAGAAGTTAAGCTCAAACTAACCAAAAAGGATTTGGAGCGATCGCAAAGTTGAAGTATCTTAGAAGTATCTACTGCGTGCGATGGATACATTGTCGCTATTTTATATTTTTCATTTTGTGCATGCACCTTGTTTGTTTTTTATTTTGTCGACTACCCAGTATAGTAGGGTCAGTTGGGCACCGTCTGAGAGAAAAAGAGCACCATGACATAATTCACTCTGTCAGAAATTTGAAAAAAGGCATGCCGCACTGCTTGGCATTCGCGCCAGAAGCTTCAATACGAACATTTCAGAGTCAATCTGAGGACAGTGCAGAGGATTTAGAAAGAGTTTGATGAGTCTAATGGTGATTACAAAGTTACGGCAGCTTGGAAAACTGATCGTTCTAAGAAATCTCCCGAATTTGTTGGTGAGGACCTCAGAATACAACCTCCTTGATTATTATGCATGGGTGAGGTTGAGCGAGGGACCAACAGAACTCCTTGTAACACCAAAGATGAACTGAAGGCAAGGATTATGGCAGCATTCTTTAACTTAAACAAGGACACCATCCAGAACAGCTGCAGGAGGACGTGAAGAGTCGTCTGGAAGCCGTAGTTGAAGCCAATAGTGATTATATTTTATAAATTTACTCTTTCGTATTTCAAGATATCTTTGCGTAATTTTGGTAAATATATCTTTTAAAACGAGATACCAGTGTTATTTTAATTTTTTGCGTAATTTAAAGGGACTCTTTATCCATCTCACCCTGTATTGTTGCTCAGTTACATTTACATATTGTTGTATGGATCAGTTATAACAAATTTAGTATAGAAGATAAGTAAAATATAGTATAGGTCCTTTAGTATAGGAGATAAGTAAAATGAACATAGAATAGGCTGTGCTATAGATAGCTCCATCTAATGCCACAATCTGTTACAAAACCAAAACATTAACCTCAGCCTCATCAGATTAAGATTCTTTCATGCTAACCTACCGTTTATCTTGAAATTGAATATAACAAAGACCAAAAAACGCGTGTTTAATACGAAAAAATATAAAGGAATCTAGCTATTGAAAAGAAAGCCTAATATTGGGTTTATTAGATATACAAATATCGATGGTTCTCAGTGAAACAAGAATGTAATAATGTCGGTCACAGCTAATCTTTCCGTCAGATCTGTAAACAAGTTCAGTTTCAGTATTCATTGTATATTTGACCAAAATGTAAGTCTCATACTAAAAAGCAAAGGGAATTCTTGACAAGATATAAATATATTACTTACAAATAAAGTAAGTTGTCTTATTTTCGTTTTGTTGGTAAAAGAGAATTTTCACAGAGCGCAAGTCCAGATACTTTAACAAGAAAGGTTTACGAGCGAAAGATGCGATGACCTTCCCATTCAAATAGGATACACATTAATTATCTAGGACATAATTGGACAACTGAATTATTTATGGTGTTAGAACGCCAACAGCTTTAGCAAACTGTTACACGTCTTAAGCGATCGGGGTCTGATGATCGCTTAAGGCGTAAAATATCATGCAGTGTTGATATTTACATCCACTCTACGCACATACACACACGCGCACACACATATACACGCACACACACACACACACACACACACACACACACACACACACAAATAAACTTATATAAAGTTAAATACAATTTAATTGCTGCAAACATCCCTGTAGAGTAGTTCGAACTCGCTGTTAAAAACCGAGCAAATTGGAGAAACACCTGCTACTGAGGTATAACTAATTTTGAAAAGAATCGTTTCAACCATCTGAGCGAATCAAGAACCAACACTAAATTACCGGCTAATATATCTGCCCATATGACGGTCGACCCTTCAGTATGCCCTTCGTGTGGATTTGTTTGCAAATCCCGTGCAGGATTCTTGTCTCATACGAAACATAAATATAAAAACTGAACTGATAGTCACTCATACGTCGAAAACGTACTATATGTGCGATATATATATATATATATATATATATATATATATATATATATATATATATATATATATATTAAGCAGAGTTCGAATTCCAGTCGAATCCGTTACATTCACTTACGTGCTAATACCCTTGGGAAAGGTATGAATCCTCTTCTTCTTCCCCCCGCCAGCTATGGGTAAATAGCAGGACAGACCGGGTTCTGTAACCTTGAATGGCAACTGGTCTACCGCAGAAAGAAATGGCAACCTACTGTGAGAAAAAATCTGCCTCATCAGTCATGTATCGAAAGATACATGATCGCCTAAGCGTGTATCATGCATGCCACATAACTGATATATATATATATAGAAAGAGAGAGAGAGAGAGATGTATGTATGTGTGTGAGAGAGAGGGAGAGAGATGTGTGTGTATGTGTGAGAGAGAGAGAGAGAGGGAGAGAGATGTGTGTGTATGTGTGAGAGAGAGAGGGAGAGATGTGTGAATGTGAGAGAGAGAGGGAGAGAGATGTGTGTGTATGTGAGAGAGAGAGGGGGGAGAGAGATGTGTGTGTATGTATGTGTGAGAGAGAGGGAGAGATATGTGTGTGTGTGAGAGAGAGAGAGGGAGAGAGATGTGTGTGTGTGAGAGAGAGAGAGAGGGAGAGAGATGTGTGTGTGTATGTATGTGTGTGAGAGAGAGAGGGAGATGTGTGTATGTGTGAGAGGGGGCAGAGAGATGTGTGTATGTGTGAGAGAGAGAGGGAGAGAGATGTGTGTATGTGAGAGAGAGAGAGAGGGAGAGAGATGTGTGTGTATGTATGTGAGAGAGAGAGGGAGAGGGAGAGAGAGATCTCTTTTTCACTTTTTTTCTCATTTTTGTTCCTTTTTGTGTCCGGTTTTCACGAGAGAATTTACTCTACTCCAGAGAAGCTATAAAGGATTTGAAATGTGAATCTGGTTTCTCATTTTCCTTTTAACGACATCGTTAAATTCCGCTACAGTTACCTCGCTGCTAACATGCCAGCTGATTCTATTCTCCACTCTTCAAATTATAATTCCATGTGTTCCCGCTTTCGCACATTCAATTCGTTCTGACATTACCTCAGATAAATAATGGACTATTCCTTTTTGATTACGAGGAAAAACGGTAGATGTATCAGAAGCGCTGACTCATTTTAATGAGCAAAAGTAAATATGCGTAAACAGAAAGAAAGAATGGGGAGATAGAGGAAGCGATAATGTTATCAGATGTTAAAATCTGTTTCAGTTAAATGCAAAATTTTGTCAGTTTTGTAGTTTTGCATTTGTACCATCTTTAAATAATAACTCGCATTCCATAATTATGATCGCTATTGCAAGCAGACAGAATGTATGGTTGTCAGCAAAAGTAATAGCTCCACATGCAAATTAAAAATTAGATATGCCAAATCAAGCAAGTACAACAATTTAAACATCTCAGAAGTGTTTTAACAGAAAACGGAAAATGTGACACCGAAATCTGAAGACGCATTGCAATAGCGAAAGTTGTCTTTCAAAAGCTAAGCAAAGTATTAAGAAACAAGAAAATTTTGTCATTATTGTGTTGAAAGACGGACTAACATTCTGTACACCTATTAATGAAACAAGGACTCGTCAATCCGATATGAGAAGAACGTCTGCTCATGGAACAGTGGCAAAATGTGGTTCGCAAAGGCGTAGTGCTTTTCAGTTGTACGCTTGTCGCA
>OZ038520.1:11619071-11624071 GCA_964036315.1 Acanthosepion esculentum
ACGCACTTATAAAATATAGATTCTCTAATAATTAATGTAATCATCCACATCTGGTTCTTGACGAGTGAGGATTTACGAAACTCTAAGTCGACCTCCTATAAGTATTGAGAACTTAAATTACATCTGATAATAAAAATAACAATATATATATATATATATATTGTTATTTTATATATATTATATTATATATATATATTATATATATATATTATATATATATATATATATATATATATATATATATATATATTATATATATAAAGAAATATAGTCTTAAAGTGTGCTATATTTATGGGATAAAGTGCTCAATATCAGAGATAGAGCGTGTGTAAATATAAAAGTGAACATAGAAGTCAACAATTAGTGGCGACAGTCTGTTTCATGCTAGATGCAATCATCGGCCCGACGATTGCATCTAGCATGAAACAGACTGTCGCCTCTAAGTGTTGACTTCTATGTTCACTTTTATATTTGTATTATATATATATATTATATATATATATTATATATATATATATATATATATATATATAGAGAGAGAGAGAGAGAGAGAGAGAGAGAGGTAGATGCCTCCAAAGAAAAGCGATACCTAAGTCTTAAAATGAATTTTTAAAAATGTGAAATCTTTATTGAAGAATTTTTTTAGTTTTAATTTATAGTTAATAGAATAAATAATAATATTTTACTATATTTCAAAATGAATTCAAATTTATTGCAGTAAGTTTCTTAAAAAATAGCTAAAAATGGTTGATTTTAGCCATATTTATAATTCTCTAAGTAAATAAAATATAATAAAATATAATTTTCTGAAACTTTATTGAAGGAAGATTAGCTGATTTAAACTTTAATTAATCAGATTTGAAACATTTTACTTTTAAAATATCACCGAAAAGCATTATTTTAACACGGATGTGGATCTTCTTATGAAGCCTTGACAAATATTTCAGTAGACTTGCGTTTGGAATTTTTTCTACTTGGGACATATCTGTCAAAATTACTTGACGAATATAATGTGAGCGTCTTTTTTATATAATTTTTTAGCTATTCAGTAATCTTAAAATTTAAGAAAATATTCTAAGTAATCTCATCTTTTATTGAATTTTAATTACATTGGCTTATAGTTACCGCTGATAATTTCTGATATTGTTGTGTATGTATTCACTATTTACAAAATCGGCACGTTTGTACACACACAAACATATTCAAATTGTTCGAATATTGTGTATCGCTGAATTAGTAAGCTTCTCCATTTATGATTAGTAAATATAGTTTTTACTTAATAACAATATTACCTAACCGGTACAAACTAATACAGAATTTTAAAAGATTTATAACTTCATAAATTATTCTAATTAAAATTTGTAAAAAATGCAAACAGTTCGTGGAAAAATACATTATTCATCGAAAGAAATTATTTTAAAACAATAGTGTCCATAATATATTTTATTCATAAAAGTAATTAAGAGTTTTTCTAATTAAATAATGCATTAACTTTATTCCATTTTTTATTTACGATTCAGAGCAGATATTCGTAACTGGGGATCCAGTTTTGCAAAAAAAAAAAAATGATGATTTAAATTGTCCAAGGACTAGTGCTTATAACTAATATAAACATTAAGCTCCATAAAATGACTTTCTCCAAATTTCATTAAATTAAATAAGTGGGCGGTGGGGTAACTGAACTGGAAAATATTTATAACAAGATTTTCTAAGAAAAGTAACGTTTCTAAAGTAATTTCTTTCATTTGTGAATAAGACCTGAAAGTTTCCTTAAAATCCGACAATTATTTGTTTTTTTGCAATAAATTCCAAATTAATGTGTTTTTTAACCGTAAAAGAGACGCTAAAATTCCCATACTAATCTTTGGTCACCAGTTGACGCAAGAAAATAAATTTAATAAAAATTTCATAGGTTCTAAAAAGGATTAAGAAATATAATTTAATAATAAAAAATCTTTCGTTCTTTCCTCTTAATAATAGCATAAAGGTCTTGACGATAAAACTTTGTCCTTATTAAGTTTGAGGCATTTTTCATCATATGTAAGCATATTTTAGCCGATCTTTAGAGGTACCTATATACTTTTATATTTATTTACTAAATTAATTAATATTTGAAAATTTTATTGGTCTAATTATAGTTGATGATATCACGTAAATTCTATCCACTTACCGTTTTACAAATACCCGTTCTTTTTCAATTATTGCACGACTTTCAGGCTACCATGTTTTATATATATATATATATATATATATATATATATATATATATATATATATGTATTGTAGATTTTCAAACTCGAATCTGATCGATTTGAACATGAACACTGGCGTCACGGCATCGCACGCTCCAAAGCATATATTCAACTGTTTATAAATAGCATAATTTAAAAAACATCTTTCGGTCTACACATATTTCGTCTTTTATGATATAAAATATAAGCTGCGCACTCTAATATATATATATATATATATATATATATATATATATATATATATATATATATATATTAATATATATATATATATATAGATCTATATATATATATATATATATATATATATATATATATAAATATATATATATAGTTGTAATGTATGCTAAATTTATGGGCTAGAGTACTCAGTTTCAAGAATAGAGCGTATGCATATATATAGTTTTAATATATGCTAAATTTATGGGCTACAGTACTCAGTTTCAAGAATAGAGCGTATGCATATATATAGTTTTAATATATGCTAAATTTATGGGCTAGAGTACTCAGTTTCAAGAATAGAGCGTATGCATATATATAGTTTTAATATATGCTAAATGTATGGGCTAGAGTACTCAGTTTCAAGAATAGAGCGTATGCATATATATAGTTTCAATATATGCTAAATTTATGGGCTAGAGTACTCAGTTTCAAGAATAGAGCGTATGCATATATATAGTTTTAATGTATGCTAAATTTATGGGCTAGAGTACTCAGTTTCAAGAATAGAGCGTATGCATATATATAGTTTCAATATATGCTAAATTTATGGGCTAGAGTACTCAGTTTCAAGAATAGAGCGTATGCATATATATAGTTTTAATATATGCTAAAGTTATGGGCTAGAGTACTCAGTTTCAAGAATAGAGCGTATGCATATATATAGTTTTAATATATGCTAAATTTATGGGCTAGATTACTTAGTTTCAAGAATAGAGCGTATGCATATATATAGTTTTAATATATGCTAAATTTATGGGCTAGCGTACTCAGTTTCAAGAATAGAGCGTATGCATATATATAGTTTTAATGTATGCTAAATTTATGGGCCAGCGTACTCAGTTTCAAGAATAGAGCCTATGCATATATATAGTTTTAACGTATGCTAAATTTATGGGCTAGAGTACTCAGTTTCAAGAATAGAGCGTATGTAAATATAAACGTGGACATTGAAATCAACTCAGTGGCAATTGTCAGGCCATATATATGTATATATCATTATGACTTCGTCACTTTCATTTTTATCTTTGTTTTTAATTATCAAACATTGTAGTCACATTTGTTTTGAATTGAGATATGTTGTATGACCGTGGTGTTCCTAGGAATGAAACGCCCCACCAGAGCGTATTCCGTCTTTTCATACATATATATATATATATGTGTGTGTGTGTGTGTACATGCGTAAGATGTACACGCACATACACACACAAAACAAAGACGCAAATATCCATGCACTTAAGCACAAACAAGAGATAAAAGCAACTATAATCACGTACTCAAGGACATGAACGCACACACTCACGTCTACAAAGGACCGCGTTCTCTCGAAACAAATGTACTTCAACCCTAACACACAGAGAACAAGTCTAAGTGAATCACACGCACAAGTACACTCAGCCGGATGTTTATACAAGCGTTCAAGTACGCACGCGCACACAAGGAAACGCTCAAAAGGAACGCAAACAGGAAGAGAAACACGCACTTGTATTGTGATACAGACAAATTCACCTGCATACACACGCCCGTTCAGAAAGGTAATAGTAGAGCATTTACAAGGAAATGCAGGATTTCGGACATATTAGGAAACAGTTAAAGTAACGATAATAATGCATACATACTAGAAATCTATTAAATAAAATACATTGAAGAAAAACTTGTAAAAAATACTACAAAATACAGTTTTCATATATTGTTATTATGATATATATCATTACATTCAGTGTGATATGCAAATATAAGTGTATGAAAGTCATCTAAAATTATATCTATTGATACTCACTACAAAGACATAATATGTCGATACACTCGCTGACCGACACGGTCAATAGCATGTCGGATCTAACAACGTTTTCAACGATAAGGTGAACGCAGGTTTAAATCCTGCCGTTAAGCGCATATTTTTTTAATAAGATTTCTAGTATATGCAGGGCAGTAGACGAAAATAAACAAATATTCTGTTTAATAAATAAACGGAGCGTTTACTCAAATATGCGTATCCACTAAAAATTGTGCCTTCTTGAACAAACTTTTTCAGTTGACATGTAATGGAAAGAGTATATTGAATCAGTTACTAAGTCTGCAGCTAAGAAAATTGATTCACTATCTTGTACTAGACAATTTTTCCATCTTACATATTTATAAGTCTAGCATTCGAAACTGCTCTCTTTTTACCTCCCACCAGTATGGTTAATGCTAACCTCAAGAAAAGTAATACATTGCGCCTTCTCACACTAACGTTTTCAGCTGACATGAAATAGAAAGAGTATATTGAGTCAATTGCTAAGTCTGCTTCTAAGAAAGTTGGTTCACTATGTCGTGTTAAACAATTTTTCTCTCCAGAATCTGTCTTAGGTATTTATAAGTATACCATTCGTCTTTGTTTTGAATATTGCTGCCACATCTAGTCTGGTGTTCCTGCTATATATTTAGAGATTCTTGATAAAATTCAAAGACTCTGCACTGTTATTGGTCCTGACCTGGCATCTCAGCTTCAGTCCCTTTCTCTTTTCCATAAATACTTTTATGGTA
>OZ038520.1:11634071-11646571 GCA_964036315.1 Acanthosepion esculentum
TCGTCTTCATGCAGTCATATTTTAAACTTTCAAAATTTTGACGTTATTTAAGGATGATTTACTATATTTTTAAGATCATTTAGAATAATCAATCGAGGGTTAAAATTGCATATTGCTAGTCATGTTCAAAATAAATTTCATGATTCGTGTTAAATCTGTATGAGTATTTACCGTATTTGACGGCATATAAGGCGCACCTTTTTGCACTAAAATATCTTTTAAAATTCCCCTGCGTATTATATGTCATATGTGCGTTTAAAATTTGCGATAATCGGCCGAAATTAGCTACCTGGCAACTACTATTAGCTTAGACTTAAACATGAATGAGCATTGGAACATGTGGATGGCAATGCCTGATCATGACCTTACTACTTACAGGAAGAATAAAAAGACCCAGCATTGCACAAGTCTGCGAATGGATGAAACAAGTTTGGAATAATATTAAACCAGAAATTGATGTGAAATCTTTTAAAAAGTTTGGCATTAGCAAAGCTCTGAATGGAACGGAAAATGACACATGATTTAACGATATTATATTTTACTATTTATGTTAGTAATATCGAAAATGAGTATCAGTTTTGATGACGAAGACGACGAATTGTATGGATTTGAAGATTAATTAAAATTTTAATGGTAACTGTACTGTTTTGCTCAATTGTAATAATTGCTTGATTTTTATTTTGTTTTCTTACCTTTGGATATAATAAAGTTTTTATAGGCTCGTGTTCTTTTTTCCTATTATTTTTGGTTTAATTGTAATCATGGTTTATTTAACCAAAATAATACCTCATAAATATAGCCTAGCCTGTACTATTTATTAATCATTTTACTAATTTTACTAATTACTAATATTTTCTTGATTTTTCCTGCTGAAATCGGGGTGCGTCTTATACACTCGTGCGTCTTATATGCCTTCAAATATGGTAGTTTAAAAATTGTTGAAAATTTTGTCTTGTTGGAGATTGGATAAAAATACAAGGTGCGAGTGCTATTTGAGGACATATTGTTTTAAGTTCACTACATACTCAAATTATTTATAATATTATTTTTTATTTCAGATAAACCTGTCAGAGGAAGATGTGAACCCAAGATATGAAAAGACATGCAGTCATTGATGCTTTAGCTGCAAAACATAATGATTGAAAAATCAGTAACTTTTTACATGTTGCCAGATCACTTGTTCATAAGGTTCTCTTGGAGCTAGAGGGATGTGATGGAAATGTTTCCCCTGTAGCAAAAAGAAAAAAGCATTCACAGCGCGGCTCTGATACCGTGGGAACACCAGAATTTATACAGGATGTTCAAAAGATCATCGATGAGAACCCCGGAAGATCAATAATGTCCATCGCCAAAGAACTCCAGGTATCAGAGTGGACTATCAGGACCGTGGTACATCAGGACATTCGATATAAGTCATATGTAATGAGAAAAGGCCAATTCATATCGGCGAAGACACAGGAAAACCGTCTCATACGTTCAAAATGGTTGCTGAACAATGTGAAAAATCGCCACGAACATGGCATGCTTTGGTTTTTCTCTGACGAAAATTTTTTTGACCATGATCAGAAAACAAACAGACGGAATGACATGTGGCTATGTGCATCTCCTTCTGAAGTACCCAGGGTGATGCACACCAAATATCCGGCTACTGTGATGGTTTTAGGAGTTGTGAGCAGTGAAGGTCATGTCATGCCATCTTACATTTTCCCACAAGGTCTTAGGGTCAATGCTGCTGGATACATTAATGTTCTTAAACCGGTTGTTAAGCCCTGGATAAATAAAGTATGCATGGGAAGTCCATATGCCTTTCAACAAGACTCTGCACATTCTCACAAAGGCATTGTAACCTATGATTGGTTATCAGAGAATTTTTACGATGATGTGACCCCCAACATGTGACCCCATAACTCTCCAGATTTAATCCTATAATTTATTACATGTGGATCGTCATTGAAAGGGAGACTAATCGACATCCTCATAGTACCATAGCTGCACTGAAGGCTGCCATTGTCCAGGTAATGTCCAAAATGAATAGGGACCACTTAATTGCAGCTTGTGGACAGTTTTCAGCCCGAACAGAAGCAGTCATTGAAGCCAAAGGTGGTTTCATAGAATAGTTAGATAAAGAAATATCATGAAGGATATTTGTGTCAATTTGAATTGAATATATACATTGTTTGCTACGATATTGCTGTTTATTTAATATACTAAAAATGTCCTCAAACAACACTCGCACCCTGTATATCTCTTCTCTAGTGTACTTCTTAGGTATCATGCGAGATGCACTCTTGGTCGATAATGTAACTTTTCGATTCATGATTGACATTCAAATAAGTTTCTATTGTACATAAAATAGGGAACCGTTTTCCTATTGTCGTTAAGTAATGAAATGATCATCCGGGAAGTAATGCCTATTAATATCCTTCCTGGTGTGACATGCAAGATGCACGCTTTGGCTTTCATGTCTCTTTTCGATTCATGATTGACATTCAAATAAGTTTCTACTGTACATAAAGTAGGGGACCGGTTTTCTATTGTCATTAAGTGATCACCCCAGAAGTACTACCTATTAATATCCTTCCTGAGATGACATGCGTGTTGAACACTTGGGCGATCATATCTCTTTCTGCGTCATGACTGACATAATAGATTCCTACAGTAGGAAGTCGTTACGTTCTGTGGTAGACTGGTTGCCAACCAAAGCTATAGAACCCAGTATGTCTTACTATTTAATCCGTAGCTAGGAGAAGAATAGATAGCTTCATACATTCCCAAAGGGTATTTGTGAGTAACTGAATATAACAAACTCGACTGAAATTTGAATTCAGCTCTCCGATTTCAAATTTCGACCCGTTATCCGTCACACCATCCGCTTACAGCACCTGGTATTGACCAAGCTGAACGTTGCTTAACTTCGATAAGAGGATACAATTTTAGAAGCATATTTTTAATTAATTAAATATATGGCATAGTTTTCAACTGATAAAAGATACTATTTCAATGTTTATTGGCGGAAAAACTTCAAGGATTTTTACTTTTTCTGCGGCTTTCAAATTTTGATACTATAATAAATGAGAGAATCGGCAAAAATGAAAGTATTTTCATGAACAAAGTACTTTATCGCGTGATGGAACATTTAATCACCGCCGACTCAACACCGGTCAACTAATTTCTCTCACAAATCACCACTAACCTCTTCAGCGCGAGAACAACTCAAGACTGGCGCCGAATTTATAGCTTTAGACCGGTGTTGGCTGTCCTAGTGTGCACTTATCTTAGATCGGCTTTGAGTTGTAGAGCTTTTGTAAGTTTGGCTGTTTGTCTTTGTAATTTATTAGTTTCAACAGCCGATTTGGCTGATTGGTGTTTAATTTTCAAGATCGGACAAATAACCACGCTGAAGCAGCAAATAGACGACTGCACACAGAGCTGGGGATGGAGCACCCCTACATTATGGAGATTCATTAGGGGATTGCAAAAGGTGCAAAGAAACCGAGATGTACTTTACGAGAAATTAATTCGAGGCCATCCCCTCTCCCCCTAAATTGAAGAAGTCTATGAAGGCAGATGAAAGAATTTTGCAGATTGTTTCTTCTTTTTCTCAACGATCTCTAACTGAATATTTGAGGGAAATTGTATACAATTTTCAAAAAATTTTAAAATTAAAACTAAAGTTATGTATTAAAAAATTTAAAAAAAAAAAAATTATTTGTTACTTAATAATTTACTTTTATTAGTTTTTAATGAGTTAGCGAAAAAATTTGATAGTTTGCATGTCGTTGAGTTATCTTTGCGCTGATTAGGCTAGTGGTAATTTGTCCTGGATTTGAGTTGTCAAGAAGCTGAGTTGACCGGTGTTGAGTCGGCGGTGTTGAGGCAGTGGTGTTGTGTTGGCGGTGTTGAGTCGTCCTGCAACCTTTATCGTTCTTAGTTAATATTTTTCATTTGTAATTTATTATCTTTTTAATCATTTTACCCCTAGCAAGGCAATAAAGCCACTAAAACGCAAGGAGTTAATGAGTGTGAAAGAATATACGAAAAAAAGAACATTATCAAGGAGATAGAACAATAAAAGAACAAGAATTATGAAGACAAAAGATAACGTCTGAAATTGCATTTGGACTTTTGAAGAACACAGCTAACTGGAAAGCATGAGGCGATTTTCACAAGTGAGAAGTGTAAGAGAAGAAACTGTTAGCATAGAACCTACGATTACATCGAGCAATTTCAACTGTAAAATGATGAGACATAGCCGGCAATTTAGTATTGCGCTTAAATTCATGAAGTCTAGGTATTATAGAGAAAATTTCATTAGTACAATTACCATTAAAGTATTCATGGAAAAGGTACAGGGTAGTTACATTACGGCGGTAGGAAAATGATTGAAGCTGAGATACAAGGTCAAGACCAATAACATTGCAGATTCTTCTTTAGATTTTATCACGAATCCCTAAAAATGTAGCAGAAGCACCAGACCAGATATGGCAGCAATATTTAAAGCATGGAAGAATGGTAAACCTATAATTATGCAAGATAAATTCTGGTGAGAAAAATTGTCTAGCACGACATAGTGAACTAGATTTCCTAGCAGTAGACTTGATGTCATAAGGTTAATATCCGGGTTTAATTTTATAAAACCTCTTCCCTTTAAGACAAATACCTTCCATCCTCCCCTGACCACTGTCTCGTACCTTTCGTCTGACTGAAACATTGAAATGGATAAATTTTGTATTAGTTTTTCGACGGGTTTTATTGAGTATTAATTTTTGCTCTGTAATAATAAATACATTGAGCTCTTTTTGTGGATCAGTTTTAATATTTTACATTACTAGGATCCACTTGGATTATATACCGACGGATTTATTACCTTTACTATATATATATATATATATATATATATATATATATATATATATATATATATATATAAACAGAAAAAACCTATGTAAAATGTGTTTCTTCCCTACAAGGAACGCGTTATAAACAACTGCTTGCAAACAGAGATATATGCGTTTCTTAACACGTGTATGGTGCACAATAAAGCTATTTGGAAATCACAAAATTCTGCAGCCTTCGTAAGTGTTTCAAATTCTATAGTGCTTTTTGGCTTTGGGGGTCAAACGACAATTTTGAGATTTCCCACATGTCACCTAAATGAAAAACATCAAGATATATAAAAGAATATCATTGTCGTCAGTTTATACATTATATAAGGATCATGCTCAGATCTTCTGACGAGTGTACCGAACGATTACAAAAAAAGTTCTTCTACGAAACTGAGTATAACATCAATCAGCCAAGTGACAAATTTTATATTTGTATTAATCTTATATATATATATATATATATATATATATATATATATGGTAATAGTATCCGAAACAAAAGTAGAGACAATGAGATAAAGTGAAAAAAGCTTTTAAACGACGCGTTTCGCTGACGACGCGACGTGTGTTAGGTTCGGTTTCTTCATGTTGTAATGAAAGACAAAAAATGCGTTGCGGTTTTTCCGGATAAGAGGAACAATGAATAACATTTCCTTATCAAATCCGAAACCAGAAAGTATTTGTTTTCGTTTTATACACACACACACACACACACACACACACACATATATATATATATATATATATATATATATATATATATATATATATATATATGTTTATTTATATTAGAGGTGGTGATGCCTGTTGGATTTTAAACACTTGTCTCAAAAACAAACACAGCGAATCTTAACTAATTTGAGGGCACTGGAAATAAAAATGATATCCAAAATTGTTTATTCGCTCTAGATGTCAAGATACGGTTCTAGTGTTATATGAATATTTCATCAAAATTGTTGTCCTTGCCATATTAATTATTATTATCTTAATAACCTTATTATATTAAATTATTCGCCTAATAAGCTAATTATTATGCTCTTTTCCACTCAGGATTTCACACATTTAACTGACCTGTGAAAAATGTCTCGTGAATGTCTGAACAAAGCTGATAACTTCTGTTATGTATGAGGTGAAGTGACTTTTGCATCTCAAAAGCGAAATATGACAACTTAACAGCTTAGCAACTATATTTTGGAAGCAAAATTGGAAACCAAAAAAGAAGTGGCTACCAGACATATGCTGTAATACCTGTGCAATAAATCTCAGTCAGTGGCTAACCATTTGCAGTACCCAGGATTTGGAGAGAGCTAGCTGATCATGCCACTGATTTATACTTTTGAATGGTGTTTCCAATTGTTAATGAACTGTTAAAGGAATAGAAACGGACAGTGCAATATCCAAACATTCCATCAGCTTTGCAAACTTTCCAACATAGTAAAAATATACCAATTCCAAAATCACCCAAATTGTATAAAAATGACTTAGATGATGGAGAAGACAGTGAAACCTCAGGACCTGAACCATTAACTTCATATGATTAAGATTATTGCCCAACATCTGTCTCTGAAACATACCTCATAACTCAGACCCAATGGGCTTTCTAAGATTAAAGTCAAACTGTAACGTTCCAGGTTACAGCAATGGATTCTAATTGCTGGTGAATACACATATCCCATTTCTGTGATCATCACAATGATTTAGTCCAATTTGTTATATGGAAAGTGATTAATTGCATGGCAATGATACCAATAGTCTTATGCAATCATTTAATATCAGTTACAATACAGAGAAATAGAATCTGTTCATTGATACTTTGAAGACTAATCTCAAAGCCTCAGGACCTGAACCATTAAGATTATTGCCCAACATTTGTCTCTAAAACACACCTCATAACTCAGACCCAATGGGCTTCCTAAGATTAAAGTAAAACTGTAACGTTCCAGGTTACAGCAATGGATTCTAATTGCTGGTGAATACGCATATCTCATTTCTGTGATCACCACAAGGAGTTAGTCCATTTTGTTATATGGAAGGTGATTAATTATACAGCAATGATGCCAATAGTCTTATGCAATCACTTAACAACAGTTACAATACAGAGAAATAGAAACTGTTCATTGATCCTTCGAAGACGAATCTCAAAGTTGTCCAGTTACAGAATGGGGTTGTTTTACCTTCAATTTCAGTTGGTTATGCAATCCAAATGAAAGAATCTTATAACAATATGAAACAACTATCGAGGTGTATCAACTATGATCAACATAACTGGTAACTTTGTGTGGATGTGAAGGTTGTTGCCCTCTTGCTAGGATTGCGAGGTGGATATACCAAGTACCGTTGTTTTCTTTGTGAATGGGACAGCCAAGACAGAAGTTGTCATTACATCGAGAGAAACTGGCCATGACAACAATCACTGAAACCTGGGAGGAAAAATGTTCAGCATCCTTCACTAGTTGAGTCAAAGAAAATTTTGTTGTCACCTCTTGACATCAAGCTGGGTCTTATGAAAGATTTCATGAATGTATAGGTAAAACAAAGGCAGCATTCAATTATGTGCAGAACAGATTTTCCAAGATAAGTACCTGAAAGATACAGGTGAGCATCTTTGTTGGTCCACAGATTCGTAAATTTCTTTTGGATGAAAATTTTGACAGTAATATGGGGAAAAAACTGCATGGAAAGCAGTTATTGGTAACCAACTTTCTGGATTATGCAAGAGTAGAAAATTGCCGAAAACTGATGGAAGACCTTCTGAAGGCGTACAAACATCTTGGCTGTAACATGTCATTGAATATATACCTTAACGTCGTTTAAGATTCACTTTTTAAACTGGCATCGTGATTCTTTTCCCCTAAACTATGATACTATGAGTGACGAACACTGTGGACGATTTCATCAAGAAATTGCAGCAATGGAGAAAAGGTATCAGAGTAGGTAGAGTTCATCAATGCTGGCCGATTATTGTTGGGCTGTGACCAGAAATGATTTTTCTGCAGGACAAACTAATGACAAACTAAGAAGCGACATGTGGTTACTGAATAATTTCGTATGCTTATACTTCTGAAGATATTTTTTTCATTGTATTTTATTCAATAAACATATATATTGCCATCTTGGTGTGTTTCGTGTATTGCACTCTTAGTCTACATTGAACAGAACATTAAAACGGATTCTGCAAAGCAACATTGTTTTTCTTGAAGACAACCATCGTACCTGTGTGTATGAATAACTGACTAAATATCTCTAAATCGAAGACGAATCCTGTAATGGTCATTTGAAGGTCATTTTCGAATTCAGCATGTCAAAATACGTAAGAATTGACACATTTCATTTCTTAAGTAACTTGTGAAAAATTGTAGACCACTTCTTTTTCCTATTAGTTTGTATGCCACATTGTGCTATTATTGCTTTTGCGATAATCGCTGATATTATATATTGAGCTGGTCGTAGGTTAATCGTCGAGTATTGTGAGATCAATGCACTCTCAATGGATTTTCTCCTGATTGAATCCTTTTCTCTTCTGATCAGAAATTTTTTTAATCATTTCACCGCAAGCAAGGCGGAAATGCTACTAGTATGCAGGGTGTTACATAGAGTGAAAGCGAGAGAAGAAAACCGGGTAGAGTGGGGAGTGAGGGAAGGATAAAAATGAAGTTCAAGACTACGGAAGATAGCGATTGACTTTGCATATAACTTTTTTAAGATTGTAGTTTTCAGGGAAACAATTAAACGGTTGGAGTTCCACTGTCAGAGAGTGTGAGAAAAGAAACTGCTGGAGTAGAAGTGACGGTTACATTTAACTATTTCAACAGTAAAAGGGTGGGGCTTAGATGTCAGTCTAGCAGCACGCTTAGATTCATGTAGTCGGGATACCAGGGAAAAATCTCGTCAGAACACTTGCATTTATTAAGTTGAAATTGTGGTTAGATATATTATTAATATTCTGTACGTTTAAAGTGTTGTTATGCAGCATATTCCTGTGATGCTCAGATAGTCTTTCTTTAGATTTCTGGATGTTTTTCGATGTACACCATTAGGCATATTGTATGATCTATTATATATATATATATATATATATATATATATATATATATATATATATGTGTGTGTGTGTGTGTGTGTGTGTGTGTGTGTGTGTGTGTGTGTGTACATATATATATATATATGTATGTATGTATGTATACACCCTAAACGTACGCACTATATCGTATATACATATGTACCCTACACGTACGCAGATCCGCGCAGACGGTCACATGCACGCGAATGCACACGCGCACACATATACTATTAAAAAATGTGCACCAATGATGAGTGCATTTAAAAAAATCATGAAATACAAATACCCAATTGCTGATATCCCCTGACGAGTGAACGGACGGGTCCGCCTACCAAACTCTGTATATATATATATATATATATATATATATATATATATATGTGTGTGTGTGTGTGTGTGTGTGTGTGTGTGTGTGTGTGTGTGTGTGTGTATTCGATGTATATGTTCGATGTGTGCAAAAATACCCATCTCCCGTTTGAAAACTACAAGCCGAATACACATTAAAAAGCCGTTTTTTATTTTTTGTCTTTGCTTTATTAAAAACGTTTGAACATTTTGCACACGCCTTAAATATAAACAAATATTCTGTAATTTTTACCTAGGTTCTAAATTGAACCCCCTACTACCTTTAAGCGATAAACTGTAGTTGATATATGAGATAATTGATTAGGATGTTTTATTGATGAATCTGATAGGCGCCATGATAATCACAAGATTCCTTAAATCTGTGAAGCTTATTTATGAACTACCTTTTTCTCGCTGCTACTACTACTACTACTACTACTACTCTTTGGGAAATATAAGTAGCCAATTGCTGATATCTCCTGACGAGTAGACGGACAGGTCCACCTACAAAACTCTTGATCGAGATCTTGAAGCTAACATCAATCAGCTAAGTGACAAACCATTTGCTTATATGAATTATATACATATACAAAAATATTCGTGAATATGAAAGGATTATATTAAAAAGAAGCAGACATAATGTTTGTAATTTCTTCACTCATCAATGCCTAATATATATATATATATATATATATATATATATATATATATATATATATATATATATATATTCGATGTGTGCAAAAATACCATCTTCTACTCTTTGGGAAAACTACTTGGGTTAGCAGTATTTTATTTAATAAAGTATTATAAGAATATTTTTTTTATAATTTCTGAAATTTGTCTAAATTGGCATGCGAAACTTAAAAATTAAACAAAACTCCTCATGTTCACTTTGAGTTTTACCTCTTCTTCCCCAGGCACACACATTAATCTTGGCCCCAAGCCCCATCCCTACTTTCTGATTGCTTGAAACGCTGAAATAAGGGCGATCAGGTGTACACTTGAAGATATTGTCAATACTCGAAACAATTAAAGGATAATTCAAATATCCCCCTAATAAACAAAATGACATAATAAAATACAATCTTCATATATTTAGAAATAATTATGAATTTATATAGTAATATAAATAAATTATAAATTTATATAGTAATATAAATAAATTATAAATTTATATAGTAATATAAATAAATTATAAATTTATATAGTAATATAAATAAATTATAAATTTATATAGTAATATAAATAAATTATAAATTTATATAGTAATATAAATACATTATTTACATTACAAATATAAAATACATCAGGTTTCTTTAATATTTACAAATACGCACAGCCACAATTGTCTGGATACTAGTTTCCGGGTTTATTGGTTTGCTAGAGTGGTTAGATAATCCTTGTTGCAATATACCCACAAAGCCAATCTGTAGTTTATGATGCAACTATGTTGAACATACATAGTAACAGTTTCTGAGAGAGAGACCATAATTTGGCACGATCAGTATTTAAACAAGTCCAGTATACTCAAACCCTCGTTCACGATGACTTATGATTTCGTGCTAGCACAACTATTGACGAGTCTTTAGAGCTTGTCGCCTAGCTAATTTCATTTACAAAGTCTGCATCAAACTTTAGTATGGTTTTCGGGCACTTCCAAACGTTGCCGTCTTTTGGGATTGTCTTCCAGGTCGATATTATCAAGATGAATGGACCATAGTGAGATTCGAAACTGGGTCTCATGGTCAGAACACTAATATCTTAACTGCGCGACCACGTGCCTGTAAGTATTATATACAAGAACACATTTGCCTCTTTGGCTATATGTATTAGTGCACATCTATTTTATCATACATATATTTTTAAACATGTATATGTGTATGTATGTATGTATGCATGTATGTACATATATATGTATGTATATACATGAAGAAGCATAATAAACTGTTTTGTTAAAAAAATACCAATGTAAACAAAAAGACACATAAACAAACGCATAAACGTATACAAATATGGATAGACATTCATCAGTAGACATGTAAACAATACATACAATCAAATGCACATATTTATACACACACTGAAGCGTGCATTCCCAACATACACATACGCACACCACAAAACTTCCGGTCCCCGTCACAAACACAATTTTCTCCCATTTAAACAATAAAGATCCCTATCAAAAAATCCAACATGGCCGTCCCCCATTAGCAAGCAAGATGGCGGCCGCCCTTGCTCTTTAATAGAGAAAAGATGGCAGCAATAACACTTAATAAGGGTCAAAATGGCGGGCCTATCCCCTTTATTAGGGAACGAGATTGTAGAAGTGAGCTTCCGTTGTTTAGGGGTCAAGATGGTGGTTCGCAGAGGTATCGTTTGAACACGGAGAAGAAGGGAAAAAACAGTGGTAAGGGGGTTAAAACGATGACGGTGTACGATTGTCAGCGGTTTTGGCGACGCAACGCGGAAAAGGGGGGTAGAAGCGCAGAAACAGAGGAAGACAGATAGGAAGATTTAGAGAGAGAAAAAAAGCTGTGGATCGATATTCAAGGTCTAAGATTGTAGTGTGTGTGTCAGGGGACAAGATGCCGGATCGTTATCTGAGTGGTATGGTGGGAAAGGGAAGGAAAAGAGTTTCGGATTTATGGAGGAGGATAAGGAAGCGGGGAGGGGAAGGAAAAATATTTCGGATTGTCATTAGAGACTGAAATTTCGGCGTCATGCGGTTAGGGGCTGAAAGATGGCGACTTGTGTTTGTGTTAGGGGCCCTGACATGACGGGCTCTTAGCGTTGAGGGTAAGATAGCAGTGTGTTGTGGTTAAAGAGTCTGAAGGCGGAGTAAAAGAAAAAAAGAAAATTATGAAAGGGCGGGGTAGGTTAGGACAAAAAGAGAAGGATGGAGAATCAGTGGAGGGGAGGAACTGATCAGAGAAAGCGATGGGTAGTGGAGATTGAGGTCGGGGGACACTGAGTTAAGGCATCGGTGAAGAGAGGGCGAAGGGTGGGCGTAAGGGAATGGGTGGTAAGAAAAGGAGTTAAGAATACGGAGTAAAAGAGATTTGGAGTATGCGGGATAAAGGGTTAGATTGAGTAAGAGATTGCTTGAAGGAAAAGAGGGAATAATAGGGGAAAGGAGAATTGAAGCGTAATAATGGATTAAATAAAACAGAGCATCGTGGTAATAGATAGATAGATAGATAGATAGA
>OZ038520.1:11649071-11666571 GCA_964036315.1 Acanthosepion esculentum
TATATATATATTGCCTACCATTGTTACATGGCAAGCAAACCTGTATGGCAGAATAATTCGGAATTGTATGGTCGCTTCTCAAGGATACCACAGTACCATAATCTTGTAACAGACTAAAGAGGCGCCCTTAGAACACCTTTTTTAATGATTGATTTTATCAACAAAATCGCTGTTTTTTGGGGTTTTTTTTTTAATAAGACCAATTTAATTATAGTATCATAAGCCAATGTGTTGAAGTAGCAAGTATTGGACTTAGAATATGTTCTAATACCAATTTCATATGTCCTCAAAATAGTTGGTCAAATTTCAAATTTTTATCTCGAATCTATTGTTGTTGATTGCGAAGGGGCGCCCACATCTGTTCAAGTTTCGGGGCTCTAAAATGTACGTCCGTCACTGATTGTATGCTGTATTATTTACGAATGTTTGGATCCAGAGTTTTCATCCGGCTAGGCTGGTCGCCCTATCGAAACCAAAGAGCTCGGCGTAGCATCTTATTTATGATATTTTTTTTACACTTTCGGCACTGATAACTGTTAGTGTTAAGCTACTTGCGCATCAAATATAGTGGATATATATATTATGATGATATATGATATTATGATAATATATACTATTATGATAATATATAATATTATGATATAAATATATGATATTATGATAACATAATATTATGATATATATATGATATTATGATATATACATGATATTATGATAATATATAATATTAAGATATATATATGATATTATGATATATGATATTATGATATATATATGATATAATAATATATAATATTATTATATATATATGATATTATGATAATATATGATATAATAATATATAATATTATGACAATATATGATATTAGGATAATATATGATATGACAATATATGATAGCATGATAATATATGATATTATGGTAATATATAATATTATGATAATATATAATATTATGATAATCTGTGATATTATGACAGTATATGATATAATGATAATATATGATATTATGATAATATATGATATATGATAATATATTATGATAATATATTATGATAATATATTATGATAATATATAATATTATGATATATATATATGATATTATGATAATATATGATATTATGATAATATATGATAATATGACAATATATGATATTATTATAATATATGATATTATGATAATATATAATATTATGATAATATATGATATTATGATAATCTGTGTTATGACAATATATGATATCATGGTAATATATGATAATATGACAATATATGATATTATGATAATATATGATATTATGATAATATATGATAGCATGATAATATATGATAATATGACAATATATGATAATATATGATATTATGATAATATGCATAAAATATGTTCAATATTCATAAATTTATTCAGATACACATTATGCCCGTATAGGTGTCTGCATACATACCACACACACACATACATGTGTGTGTGAGTGTTCAATAAATTTAAAAAAGTTCAAGTGATTAATTGACTCAAGAACCTTATTAGTTGACTCAGGATTTTCACATCAAACGCTCACCAGATAAATCTTCATCAAACATCTGGTCCTGATGAGCGTATTCTATGTAGTCACGTAACCAGATACGACACTTGAACTTTTCTCAATATATTAAATATTATAGCTCTAGCAATCTACAGAGAACATTTTAACATAAATTCTGCTAAGCTGAGAAGAAAACACGCACAATTCCCGTAATTTTCACGTATTTTCTCTGTTGCATATATATATATATATATGTATATATATATATATATATATATATATATATGTATATATAAAAAATTGTGTGTATAGAATGTTTTGAGAGGAGTATAAAAATGTAATCATGTATATCCAATGTATATATATATATATATATATATTATTAACATAGCTAAAAACATGCATATACCTCTATCTAAAGATAGAGTGTGTATATATATATATATATGTGTGTGTGTGTGTGTGTGTGTGTGTGTATGTGCGTGTGTGCGTGCGTGCGTGTGTGTCGTGTGTGTGTGTGCTTGTGGGTGTGTCTATGTCGCCACACTAAATATACACAGACACACACAACTTGTCTTTTTTCTTCTCGGGCAATTTTTACTTGTTTTTCGTTTGTTTGCGTACATGTTTGTTTGTTACTTGCTAACATTTTTAAAGATCAATGATCTGTCTCTGAACCATCGTCTATTCTTTAAATTATTACTCCAGGAACCCCACCTCGTCCTCTTTCAGGATCCACCTTAAAGATTTTACTTTTAATCATCTGTACTTGTATTTTTCTAGTTTTTCTAGGATTTTCTTTCTTTCTTTCTTTCTCCCTTCCTTCCTTTCTTTCTTTACAGCTCTTTCTTGTTTTACAGCTCTCGCTATTATTATATCAGCTCCTTACGATTCTACAATCAACAATAATACCCAAGTGACAAAGATTAAGATAAGTAATACATAAAAATGAAAGAAAATAAGAATGTGTAAACCTTGAATGAATGAATGAAAGAAAGAAAGAAATAAAGAAAGAAAGAAAGAAAGAAAGAAAGAGAGAGAGAGGAATTCAAGTGATACAGAAGACGATAACATATGAAGGTTAGCATGAATTACCAAAGACTTTTGGACAGAATGATTATTATAATGAAAAGAAAGAAAGAAAGAAAGAAAGAAAGAAAGAAAGAAAGAAAGAAAGAAAGAAAGAAAGAAAGAAAGAAATATATTCAAGTGATAAAGAAGACGATAACATATGAAGGTTAGCATGAATTACCAAAGACTTTTGGACAGAATCATTATTATAGAGAAAAGAAAGAAACAAACAAAGAAATGAAAGAAATGAAAGGAAGGAAAGAAAGAATGGCAAGAAATAAGTAAAGTGAGGAAAAGAAAAGAATAGGCGTCATAAGTTTCAGCTGAGGCATAGCAAATAGGAGCCAAAGATAGGAAATTTTAAGGAGTTTAGATAAAGAATTGTAGTTCCGGAAGTGTGTAAAGCAAGACGGCGACTTACCTTTTCATAACCAAGTCCTGTTCCGGAAGTTAAGGGAAGAAGAAAAAATGGCGGAAATGATCGGCTGCTTTTGTGTGCAAGAATACAAGATTTTTTTCCCCTTTGTCTTCTTTCTAACTCCCTCTGTTTCCTCTACGTTCAATCACTCACATTTTCACTTTCTCTTTTTCTTTCATATCACTCTTGGACATTTTTCTTTTTTATTGGTTTTATGTACATCGTCTTCAGCTATATTTTATTCTTTATTGCATTCTCTGTTTCTCTCTCTTTATATTTCTTTCATTCTAAACCAGTATCTTACTTGTGCGTATGTTTATTCGAGTATACGCATTTAGGTGAAGGAATGACTGATAAAACGATGTACATACACTTACTCAGATATATATGTATATACGTGCGCTTGTGTACTTTGAGTGCAGTTTTAAAACTTCCTCCTGAATCAAAGAAGGACAAAAAGAAAAAGAAAAAAGAACATAAATAATACAAGGAAGATTAAAACACAATAAAGTAACCGAACGGCTAGCTTTGTTTCCTTAGGTCACGTGTATGCTTCACTTCCGGAAGAAGTTCACATTAAAAGAAGAAGAAACCGAGGCAGAGAAGGAACAGAGAAAGAAAACGATCGAGTTAGTTAAGAATGCCGAAAAAATGTCATTGTGATGCCATGAAGAAAATTTGGCCATTATCTGAAAACAGCGAAAGTTCCTTTTCTCTCCCTGTAGAGTTTAATCGAAAATATTTATGGGGTAATGAAATGTATAGGTGGAGGGAATAAGAATGAAAAGATATAAAAGAAAAGCTAGAAGAAAAACCTAAGCATGCGATATAAAAAATGTTTAAGCATAATGATTTGTATAGATGTGTATATTGAATTATCACGCACAAGATCAGTTAGGTTAAACTCTTAGATAACACGCAGATATCAACACACCCACACATATGTGTGTGTGTGTGTGTGTGTGCGCGCGCGCGTGAGCGTGCGTGCGTGTGTGATAAGATAAAGAACAAACAGGAAAAGTTTATTAATCGAACATGTTTCACTTTCATTAAAGCTTCATCAGAGAATGAGATATGGAGAAAAATGAGAAAGAAAATTTGGTATCTTAACTTGTGTTGTTTGATATTCATTGGTAAATCATGTCTCGTTTTAATAATTTGCAACGCCACAAATTATACCAACGTTGAATTGAAAAGTTGAAGTACAAATGTAATATCATTAATATCATAATTTCTTTCTTTTTTTTCTCCGTATCTCATTCTCTGGTGAAGCTTTAATAAAAGTGAAACATATTAGATTGAGAAACATTTCCTATTTGTTTTTTATTCTATCCTTATTGTGGATATATGTATGAAACTTAGAGTGGCGCCAAAAGTGAGGAAAACTCTCTCTCTCTCTCCCTGTCTCTCTCTCTCTCTCTCTCTCTCTCTATATATATATATATATATATATATATATATATATATATATATATATATATATGTATATAATTATATATATATATATGTATATAATTATATATATATATATATATATATATATATAATTATATACATATATATATATATATATATATATATATATATATATATATATATATATATATATATATATATATATAAAAGGCTCAAACACTAACAGTCCATAGTTATAATTCATTACATTGAAATCGTAATCACGATCCAATTCATCAGACCTGACGGATTTCTTTTTGAATTTATAGGTCTTATGAATTGAATCATGATTACGATTCCAATGTAATAAATTATAACCATGGAATATTAGTGTTTGAGCCTTTTATATTATATTCTTATTCTGTCCTGGACATTGAGTTCTATCCTCTTGGAAATTTATGTGTATATATATATATATATATATATATTGACCACTGATATTATTAATTTATATATATAAATATATATAAATATATATATATATGTGTATATTAACCACTAATATATAAATATATATATATATGTGTGTGTATTAACCACTAATATTATCTATCCATCTATCTATCTATCTATCTATATATATATATATATATATATATATATATATATATATATATATAGTTAGCCTTCCAGACAGGATATCCAATGTAGACCTGCTTAACAGGTGTAATATTGGAAGAATCGAGACTTTTCTTATACAGTCTCAGTTCCGGTTGACTGGTCTTGAGAATGTCTGATGACAGGATACCCAAGATCCTAATGTGCAACCAGTTAAATCAGGGCTACAGGAATTTAGGACACTCATGGCTAAGATACAAAGCCAAGCTAAAGAGCAACTTGTCAGCTGTCAATATAGCACCCTCGGGCGCTTAGTCTTTTAGCGGGGAGATTGGAAATCAACGTATTTTAGTGGACTTAGCGGTTTTCAATTTGCTAGTCTGAATCGTCTTCAAGAAGCGAGAGCAAGATCTAAAAGGTGATCCAATCTAACAGTGACCTCATCACACAATTTCACTGTTGCTCTATATGCGGCCTCCTTTTCAAATCACTTGATAGTCTTAAGATTATCGCATATCACTTAAGATTATCTCACAAAATTCATAACTGAATCAATTGATTAAGTTGTCGGATCCTCATACGTCGAAAACGACGCGAGAGACCATTATATATATATATATATATATATATATATATATATATATATATATATATATATATATATATACATATATATATATATATATATAGAGAGAGAGAGAGAGAGAGAGAGAGAGAGAGAGAAAGAGAATTAATATTAAGTATACAAATATTTAAGTAAATTATCTGTTTATAATAAACAGTATTCATAAGATTTATCGGCCTGAATATCCGAGAAACATTATTATTATAATCAGACCATTTACTTAAATATTTGTATATATAAAAAGAATGTATAAACATAAAAATGTCTTAAAAATAATTGTCGGACTTTGTCCATTTCATAATATATATATATATATATATATATATATATATATATATATATATATATATATATATATGCCAATCGGAATACATTCATAGACAAATTTCTATATAACACACACACAATCATTTTCACCAAAAGACTTAAAAGACGTAAACAGGAGTTCGTTTGTGCCGGAGTGTAGCACATTTTCTTCATGAAGATTTTGTCGGATATGCTGGGCGATAGACGTAAGAAACACTGTTTAAAGTAAAAATAGGGCGTCTATTTCAAATACGAGCATCTACTTTAATAACTTTTGAAGTGATCAAAAAATATCGGATTAAATAAACACACGCATATACACACATATATATATGCGCGCGCACGCGCGTGTGCGTGTGTGTGTGTGTGTGTGTGTGTGTGTGTGTGTGTGTGTGTGTGTTTGTTTGTTTCATTAAAGACTAATTAAGATTTTTTTTAAGATTATTTTTTATGCTTTCTATATTTCTTATTTTCTGGTTTCTGACGAAAATTTTAATATAAATTATTCAATTTCTTTTGACTACATTCGGCGTTTAGAAGCCATTATCATAGAGTTTTTGATTTTTGTGCAATGTCGGTTTCGTCGCTTTTTAAATATCGCGTCATTATGCGTTTTTTTTTTTTAAAGCATCGCGTCTTTTCCAGAAAACCAGAAGAATAATCAGAAGTATAGACAAAAAAAAAAAAAAAATTATTAACAAAGTACTTTCGTTGGCTTTTAGCGAAACTTGTACAGTGTAACCGGGATATAAGTGACCCGGATATAAGAGAAACCGGGATATAAGAGAGATTTTCTCTCGTCCCAAATTAGAGCCATACTTACCTAAACAAAATAGACCAAACCCGGATATAAGAGATTTATTCTCCGGTCCCGACAACTCTCTTATATCCAGGTTACACTGTATAATGAAAGTTTATACTGTTTCAGCGACAGATGAACTGCCGTCATAAGGAAAATTATTTTATTTCAAAAGAACAAAATCAATATATTAACGAGACAAAAAAACATGATCCACATCAGGCAACCGAAAGTTTGATTTTCACTTCAACTCTGTTATTACTGAAATAAAATTTGAAACATTTTCAACTTTATTTTTATTTTTATTATTTTATTTAACATTTACTTATCTTTCATTTTTTTTTTTTTTCAGTTCTTATTTAGTAAGTATCTAGTTTTCAGTGCGCCCACGTCACAAGCCAAATGTGACACAAGGTCGATGTTTAAGAAAGGTTTAATGGCAATATCATGGTAAAATTACTCAAGCCCCCTCGGCACTTCCCCTTTTGATGATGCCACACTCCCGATACTGCTTAAGGGGATACCCTGCGACTTGGGCTTAATATTTTTTATACTTCCCAGGCATGTGCCAGGTAAATATTTAGTAAGGAGAGATGATAAATTGAAATAACACAGTCGTATATTAAACGAAATGATTTCATAGATTATAGAACTTATAATTTATCTTCCTCTTTGGAAATTTATTATTATTATTATTATTAAAAGAGCATATTCCTCGTCGAAAATCTTAAATAATGAATCAATATGTGATACATAAACCTTAAAAATAGGGAAATAAATAATAAATAATGTCTCCTAGTTATTTCCACATAATAGATAGAGGGAGCTCAATAGTACTACTGGATAGAGCAAGTTTTTAGATATAATCATTTTTTTCATACACAATTTCACCAGCATTGATTAAAAAATTTTCATTTTTGTACGTTGCCAGCTGAGGAGGGTCTGCCTAAGATGTGTCTTGTCACACAAATAGATGTCGCCGATGCTGAGAATCACTACAGATCATTTAACTGTACTCATACAACTGTTTAGTTTCTACGGCCGTCTAACAAACATCGGCGAATATCAATGGTTACAATGTTATTCATATGAAGGAATTTAATAACTGACATTGGTTTTGTGTGCAATTTCATACGAGACACCATTTTACTATTCAGTTAGTCTCTGTAACAACACCGAGAGTCGACATGCTAAACGTAATCGTCATGTCGTTTCGCATGAAACAGACTGTCGCCTCTGGGTGTTGATTTCAATGTCCACTTTTATATTTACCTACGCTCTATCCCTGACATTGATCACCCATAAATCTTACATACCTTAAAAGTTTTTGTGATGTCAACGAACACTCGTTGCCACTTTTGTGATGTCAATGAATACACGTTGTCACTTTCGTAATATTCGTTGTAGTAGAGACTTTGCAATCGCAGATACAACTATAGTAACGCCGTTGAAGAGCGCAAATTTCTCTTTAATAAAATTTTGTGAACATTCAGGCCAATATACGAAAATGAATATATGCTGTTTTATAAATAAACGAAGCGTCTACTCAAATACGAGTATCCACTATAAATAACTTTTATAGTGATAAAAATCTATTTACATTATTCGGACTATTGTTCTCATCTTTGTCGCGATATTTATTACAACGTTTCGGTCGTTGCACGCTCCGGCCTTCTTCAAGTGGTTGGAATGTCGAACTGAACCCTTTATTTCGCTCGCTGGGGTAGACTGTTCTAGTTCCACGTGCCATATCTTTATCGATAAAGGCGTTAGTTAGATCTAGTGATAGGACCCAGAGTGTGAGTTTAATACCTGGTTAAGGCAGTGGAGAACTATGGAGAGGGGAATTAACAGGTGATAACAGATAACTGACATCCATTAGACATAGCACGTTGAACATAATACCTCATCTCAGAAATATAAACAGATACGGATAAAAATCTGTTGGATTAATAAAAATCTATTATTTTCTTTAGAAAAATAGCCTTATATAAATATATATATATGTGTGTGTGTGTGTGTGTGTGTGTGTGTGTGTGTGTGTGTGTGTGTGTGTGCGTGCGCGCGCGACGAAGTGTGATTGGCGTGTGCAAATTCCAAACGAGTTTAATGCGTTCGCTACACAGAAATACCCTTTAAAAAGTATGAATCTGTCTCTTTCCCACGACCCAGCTATGGGATGAATAGCAGGGAAGACTGAGATCTCTGTCACTGGTTAGCAATCAAACATAGGAGAAGGACGACTCTGAATTCAAAACCTGTTGGATGTGCAAATAAGAATTCTTCCCTGTAAAAACCTACTTGCTGCAAAAATCACAGCAGTAATACCTAGTGTGGTGAGGCTGTGGCCCAGTGTACAACAGGGGGTGGGTACAGGGTTAACCTAACTTATAACTTACTCTCCCCTGTAAAAACCTGCCTGCGACAGAAACCGCGTCAACAACACCTAGCGTAGTGAGACTGTGGTACTACATGGTTAAAAAAAAAATAAACACCTGCAAAGCCGAAGATATATATAAATTATGAATGTATCTATTCATTCATATAAATGTATATTCTTATATATGAAAAAAAAAGATTGCTGGATTAAAAAATAAAAAATTCTTTAGTACCAATTTATATATATATATATATATATATATATATATATATATATATATATATATGCACCACATGCACCACATATATATATATATATATATATATATATATATATATGCACCACTGACCCTTATATATAAATAGCCGAGAAAAATAACAGCACTAGTTGCCTGACGATTGCACTAGTATGAAACAGACTGTCGCCTCTAAGTGTTGACTTCTATGTTCACTTATATATTTACACACGCTCTATCTCTGATATTGAGCACTTTATCCCATAAATATAGCACACTTTGAGACTATATTTCTTCATATTTCTTCATATATATATATATATATATATATATATATATATATATATATACATATATATATATATATATATATATATATATATATATATATATATATATATATAAATACAGAGAGAGAGGGGGATCACTTGAGTTTTAAAAAATCGTGAAGACTAAATTTCTGAATAAAAATATCCGCTCTTGTTTGGATATTTATGCTATAGAGAGTTCGAGAAAAAATAGCCTTATGTCGGATATCATTTGGCAGAACGAAAGCCTACTTAGTTATCTAACAACATTACCTATGCGAAACTGAGTCAATAAGAATCTTATCCAAATCTTTTTCCTCCCATTCTTCACTAAATAACGTTTTGAATCATTTTACCCTGTACAAGGAGATAATGCCAATAAGACGCAATCAGCTACTGGGAGTGAAAGAGAATAAGACTCTAGAAGGAAACGGAAATTCAACTCTAACAGGAAGTAAGGGATAAACCTCTACTAATGTTAAAAATAACAGGAAGGGTGTGAACCGGGCGATAGGCGAACCCATATACTCCTATTGAAGAAAAAAAATAAATAAATAGTAAATAAAATTTCAGTGTTTATACGGAGACGTTAGAATTAAAAAGTTGGGGTAAACTTTAGAATGAACCGGAAACCCAATCCTAAACAGGAAACAAGTGATAAACCCCTACTCCTGTTCAAAAGAGAAGTGAGGGGTGTAAACCGGGCCATAGGCGAATCTATCTACTCCTATTGTGGAGAAAATAAATAAATAGTAAAATTTTCAGAGTTTAGGCAGAGACGTTAGAAGTATGAAATTAAAGAAGACTTTAGAAGGAACCGGAAATCCAGTCGTAAACAAGAAAACAGGGATAGTCCTCTACTCTTGTTCAAAAGACCAGGGATAAGGATTTACTTTTAAAATCTGTAATGTCAAACTATTGTAGATATATAGAAACAGAGACAAAAACAAATTTTAACATAGTAATTATATCTATGTATGCAACTGAGCCATAGGAAGTTTAAGGTGCTGCTTTCCAAGACCAGCATATACTTTACCAAGAAATATCAGATTAATACAAGAAATGAAACCTACACCAAGTCAAGAAATGAAAGAATCTGTGCTGTCAACAACCAAGACCTTTTACGATGCCATAGTAACAAACCAGTAATTCAATATATAGATATAATCTTATACATGTCCACAAACTGTTGAATACAGAAAATGAATTATATAAACGTAAATCAATTATTTAGCATTCATACAAACGGTTAATCAGAGAGTTTTAAAAGATAAATGATGAAATTGATAGTGAGAAACATGTTTATTGATAATCAATAACTGATTAACGAGCAAGAGGAGGGGTTGATTAACATTAACAAAATCAATAATTTCATATTTGGGGAAGCATGTTTGACAATAACGGAAAGAGATAGTGAGGCAGTACGCATGATATGTAATTATTAATTGCATTAGCTGAATCTTAATCTGATATTTTTAACGTATAATGCAATTAATATTAACTACTGAATGAAATATATTAACAAGGAAGCAGATTATGTTGAAATATTTGTTTTATAAATACTTTTTTCATCATGTGACGAACACAGAGATATCTTGATAAACAGAGATAGATAGATAGATAGATATGAACAGAATGAAATAGATATAATTCGTCATCGTTATATATATATAGAGAGAGAGAGAGATATATATATATATACATATATATATATATATATATATATATATATATATATATATATATATATATATATATATATATATATATATATATATATATATATATATATATATATATATATATATATATATATATAGATATATGATGGCTGTTGACTCGTTAAATTAGTATGGCCATCTACCCGGGTTTGGGTATCCAGAGTTTTCATTCTGTTTGCCAACCAAACCTGGATAATTCAAACCATAGCTGGGTAAAGAAGAAATAGATTCCAACTATTCCCAAAGTAAGAAAGTGAATGCAATGAGCAGTTGAAATTCGAACTCAACGCGTCGATTTCTCGTTTTGAACTATTAACCATTGCACCACCCACACATCCTTCTTAATAGGAGTAAAGATGTCAGCTGAGATTATATTATTGTACGTGCTGAGATTATAGAAGAGAACGGATTGCACAAAAACCACAAAGACACACAGCAACAATTTTAGGAGACAAGCAAAGGCGAGATATCTGGATTAGCTTTCCTTCTCCTAGGTGTATCAGCTTATTGATGACTCAGCGTCTATTACTACCATGAAATAATAGCTGGCCACTCGTAATCAACAGCTCCTCCCAGACAAATCAATCGTGGTGAGATTCGAACGTTCTAGCCACTTGGCCACGCACCCATACAATATATATATATATATATATATATATATATATATATATATATATATATATATATATATATATATATATATAGGTAACTACACTTGTCTCGGAAAACCTTCGGTTTCCTGATTTGCCAATGATCAAATCAATATCGAAGGAAAAAAAAGGTTTTTAAAAAAGAAAGAGCGAGGAACATGAACATCTGTCGAAAATAATCGTACAACATACAGGTCCAAAGCCCCCCCCCCAAAAAAAAACCCCGATACGAGTAATCAACTAACTAAAATGACGATCCGCTTAGGTGAAACCTTGGTAGGTTTGTCTGGCTCTCTAGGTTTGACTATATATATATATATATATATATATATATATATATATATATATATATATATATATATATATATATAATAGCTGGCCACTCGTATTCGTGTATACCTGTCTACTAGGACAGCTAACCAATCCCTATTACAGACGCTCATTCAGGCACATTTGTGTTTGCTCACCACCCACAGAGCCAACCTGTGGTTTTTCCTAAAATTATACTGAGCAGTTTCTGGGAAAGAGCGTGTTATCTAGCAAGGCCACGATGACTTGTGATCATGCTAGCACAGCTATCGACAGCACCCAAGGGTTCTGTCTACCTAATTTCACACACAAGTCTTGGGTCAACTCGTGGAATGCTTTTCAGGCACTTTCCAAACGTGCCACATGCTGGGGTCGTGCCTCTCCAGACCGATAACATCAAAAAGTTTCCTTCCTGACAAATCAACCGAGGTGATATTCGAACCGGCGCCTCGTGGTCAGAATGCGAACGTTCTAACCATGAAATACACACATACATGCATACATATATACACACATACATACATACGTACATACGTACATACGTACATAATGGCCGAGCACATTCATTTGCTAGTGAGACTAATCAATCCCTGCTGCAAATACCTGCTGAAGCATATTTGTGTGTCTGTTCAATACACAGAGAGCTCACCTGAGTTTTATACTTCAACAATGCTGAGCAGACCTTAGTTACAGTTTCTGAATGGTCATCAGTTTGTACAACGTCAATATGTTCAAACCCTCAATAACGATTAATTGCAACATGTTGCTGGCACAGCTATCGACGATTTCTAAACAATTCCGTTCACTTAGATCAACACGTGTTATAGTTTTCAGACACTTTCCAGTAACATCAAGAAGTCACCTTTCTGACAAATCGACCCTGGTGAGACTTGAACCCGAGTCTCATCACGCCCCCATATACATACATAGATGCTAGAGATTTTTACTTCTCCCCGGTCTCTTGAGTCAGAGTAGAGGTTTCTCCCATGTTTACTGGTTAGGATTAGGTTCCCGATTCCTTCTAAAGTCTTTTTTTCTTTTCTTTCACTTTCAGTAGCTCTTAGGTATGTCAACGGTTTGCTTTGGGGTGTTTATGAATAAAGTCCCTTCTTAAATGGACAGAGGACTTTTCAACTTTTCCTGGAACAAACACTGACGTAAAAAAGAGGTCGCAAAGATTTTGAGACGATAAGTACTAATTTAAACTTGTAGCCATTTTTAAAAATTAACTGTCTTACCTGAAGTTTTCTTTTTCGCAAAGAATTTTCCTTATTTTTATCACTGCCGCCTAAAAAAATATTTAAAATTTTGGCAATAATATCGTCCTCATACTGATGTAGAAAATACTGCAAATAATAAGAATAACTCATTTTCTTTAGTAAAATTATACTTTTAAATAACGTTTTAATAAGTATTCATAGGATAGCGGCTATGATTGGGGAATTGGAGAGCCGAGTTCGAATTCCAGTCGAATCCATTACATTCACTTACGTGCTAATACCCTCTTCTTCTCCCCACCCAACTATGGGTAAATATCACTATAGATAGATTTCTATAGCCCTGGATGGCAACTAGTCTACCGCAGAAAGAAATAGCAACCTACCGCGGGAAAATATCTGCCTCGTCAATAATGTATCGAAAGATACATGATCGCCTAAGTGTGTATCACGTATGGCACATAACTGACTGATATATATATATATATATATATATATATATATATATATATATATATATATATATATATCAGACAAAAAATTCATGTAGTTCGTGAAGTCCTAAAGGCATCACACGAAAATAGTTCATGTATAATAAGATAAGTAAATGTACGACAAAATAAGTTTATACGTCTGACATGTTTCGCCTTTATTAAAGCTTCCTCAAAGAATGAGATATAGACAAAAATAGGATGAAACGGAAAAAATATGTTGTTTGTTTTTCAGTGGTTCAAAAATGCCACAATGTTTACTAACCCATTCTTCTTTTCTCCATTCTCTGGCAAAATTACAATAAAAAGAAAAACATATTACATTTATAAACGTTTCCTGTTTGTTTCTCAGCCTATCATTCAGTCGGATTCCGATTCATATTTGGTCGATATTCAATCCCAATTTATATATATATTGTGGATAGAGGATCGCATTGAGAAATCGGAGAGCCAAGTTCGAATTCCAGTCTAATCAATTACGTGCTAACACTCTGGAAAAGATATTAATCCGCTCCTCTCTCCAGCTATGGATAAATAGCAGGTCAGACTGGGTTCTATAGCCTTGGATGGCAACAGGTCTATGAGAAGGACAACTCTGAATTCAAAACCTGCGTTTTAAGGTAGACAATATTTATGGGTATCACATATACAGCATATGTAAATATAAGTGGATACTGAGGTCAATACTCACTGGTGACAGTCTGTTTCAATCTTAAACGCATTAAAAGATAGCTTGAAGCTTGCGTTTAAGAATTAAACAAATTGATGCTGCTGTCTGTTGACCTCAATGACCACTTTATATATATATATATATATATATATATATATATATATATATATATATATATATATATATATATATATATATATATATATTACAACAAAAACATGTAAGAATCGCTACACAATTGCAATCATGTTTCAGTATATACTATTTACATTATTCGGACTATTGTCCTCATCTTTATTGTCATATTTATCACCTGTTAATTCACCTCTCCAAGTTCTCCACCGACATAACCAGGTATTGAACTCAAACTCTTTGGGTCCCGTCACTGGATCTAACTAACGCCTTTATCTACTGTGCCATGTCTCCTCAAGAACACATGGCACAGTGGATAAAGGCGTGAGTTCATGGCACGCGGAACTAGAATAGTAAGCGAAATAAAGGGTTCAGTTCGACATTCCAACCACCTGAAGAAGGCCGGAGCGTACAACAGCCGAAACGTTGTGATAAATATGTCATCAAAGATGAGGACAATAGTCTAAATAATGTAAATAGTGTACATAATACATCATCTCAGAAATATAGACATGCATATATATATATATATATATATATATATATATATATATATATATATATATATATGTTGATATTCTGATGTTAATATACTATATAGACATGTTTATTTACACACTCATATGCTAATAGATATGAAGCTATCAAAATAACTGTCTGCGCATTTCGATACAGAGATTGATAAATATATAACTATCTTTTATTTAACGCATTAAGTACATAATCAGGATAGCTGACCGCTCATTTCCAACAATGCCTACTAAGTTGGCTAATCCCTATTTCACATCCAGGTATATTTGTGCTTATTCAAAACCCACTGAAGTTAGCCGCGATTCTGCTTAGTTACAGTGTCTGGCAAAGAATGCATAATTTGGCGTGATCAACATATTGGACAAGGTCAGTACGTTCAAATTCTCGGTCACGATGACTTGTGACTTCGAGTTTACACAATCATCGACAACTTCTGAACCGTTTCGTCTACTCAATTTCACTCACAGTGCTTGAATCAACCCGTGGTACAGTTTTCAGACACTTCCACCCAGGTAAATCAACACAAATCGTTAAACCATGGTTAGATTCAAACCCTGCTCTCAATGTTCGAACCACACAACCGCTTGCCCCCTAATATATAAAAATCATTTTTTTATGTTACAAAATATAAGAAATATTAACCACTTGTTAAATATATATATATATATATATATATATATATATATATATATATATATATATATATATATATATATATATATATATATATATATATATATATATATATATATATATCAGGAATACAATAATAGATTCACATTAGGTTTTCCCGCCACTGGATTTGCACAAAATGTCCGACACACTCAATATTTAACAAACGATTGCTGGCAAGGATTCAAGATGGCAGATGTCAATCTATTATATTTTTGTCATCACTAACAAGTAGCAGTGCTGAAAAGGCATGTGTATATTACTTTTTATACTTTGTATAACTAATGTCATACGAGAGTGAAACTAATAATGCAAACTTGAAACTAAACATAATTTTGCCTGAAGAACACACACACACACACACACACACACACACACACACACACACACACATATATACATATATATATATATATATATATATATATATATATATATATATATATATATATATATATATATGTAAGTGAGGAAACCTTAAGGAAAAATAGGTACAACGAAAAAACAAGCAGATCCTAGGAAACCGACAGCCCGACACCAGAACATGAGATTTAATTAATTAGTGCTGTAGGTTTTGTGCAGAACAATCCAATGGGTCGAATACAAAAAACTTGGTGCACTACGTGCCACAATGTCCCCAAACGATCCACCGCAAGTTTGGAATTCAGATTAGTTCTTCTCCTAGACCAGTTGCCATCCAAGGCTATAGAACCCAGTCTGTCTTGCTATTTACGCATATCTGGACGGAGAAGAAGAGGATTCATACCTTTCGCAAGAGAAATTAGCACGTAAGTGAATGTAATGAATTCGACTGGAATTCGAGCTCGGCTGTCCGATTTCTCATTACTCCACATAGCGTGCCTCCTATGTGCATATATATACATATATATATTGTCTGCCATATTTAATGAAAGATGTTTAAATATATATTAATATATACACACACGCACATATATATATATATATATATATATATATATATATATATATATATATATATATATATATATATATATATATACAAATGTTTTACTTAATTTATGAGTATGAAATCAATTATTCAATCAGAAAATTGGATATGCTTGCCACAGTACATATTAAACTATTAACTGTATGACAAACTTTGTATATAATTTGAAAACATGTTTGTAGTCTGTAACTCAATCATTATTCATTTGGTTATTGCTGAAAAGCATAAAAAAGAAACAAACCAAAATTTAAATGACAGTCAAAATTCATTAAAATTGGCATAAATCCATTAAAATGAATCCATTAAAATAGATCTATTTAAATTAATTGATTAAAATAGACTCACCACAATATATTCAGTAAAAGAAACCCATCACAATATATTCATTAAAACAAATCCATTAAAATGAATAAATTACAATGAATTCGTAAAAATAAACACATTAAAATTAATTCATTA
>OZ038520.1:11671571-11691571 GCA_964036315.1 Acanthosepion esculentum
CAAGAAAACATTTGTTTTAAAATCATTTAGAGAGGTATTTTTCTCATTTTTAAATGTGATTAATGAAAGAAATTAATTCTGTTCACCCTTTTCTTCCATTCATTCAAGAAATATCAGTTTCATTCTTATAAGAAAAAATGAAGATTTCTCTTATTTTTCTTTTTTCCGTCGGCATAGTTCGAACAAAAATGCGAATAAAAATAAAATTTAACGAATGAAAATATGGTTCAGAATTTCCTTATTTACAGTTTTGGTGTCTTCACTTAATATGAATTTTTTTTTTTTGTTTTATCTTTTTTTTTCTTTTTGCTCCACAAGAGTTTGAAAGAATTAGAAAGATCTGTCAAATGGAAATATTGTTTTCGAATGATATCAGACAAAACCAAAAAGCCAAAATATTTTAAATCAGTTTTTTTTTTGTGTTTTTTTTTAAAAAAAAAATCACTTTCGACTATTTTCATTGTCAAATAATTTTTTTTTTTTTTTTTTTAAAGTCTGCCTATTTTCTGTTAAATTATTAAATAAAACATTTTCCTTTGGGGTGCTAGAGGCAAAAATAATGAACAACAAAAAACAATATTTGACATCACTGATTTCACTTCCTTACATGTGTATATAAAGTATATTTTTACGAATAAACTCTTTAAGCAATTGCCTTCTTGCACGTCATAGTATTTGAGAAAATGTTATGCTGTTAATTTTCTTCCTAAAATTATGGATTTTTCTTTAATCATGACTGTTGACTATGTAGCGGTTTCATATAAAATTTGTTGCGCCATTTGGTCAACAGTAAAACCTCTAATATGTCAAATTAAAACAGTTTATTTCAATTATTTTACTTTTTATCTTGTTATTTTCAATTCTTGCTTTCTTTTTCTTTTCTTTTTTTTTCATTATTTTTATATTCGGCGACTTTATCAGTTTTCAGTTGTCTTTGGCAATGTTTTCAAATTTTGCAATGAGAGAGAGAAGTCTTTTTTGTAACTGTCAAATTGATGCTATATGTGATCATGGTTTTTTCATTAGTAATCGTTGTTTTTTCTGTCATCTTTTTATATTCATGGGGCATTAGTTTATCACTAGTGTCATTTTGTTGGAAGCATTTGTTGCTTTTTGTCTTGTCGTATTTGTTATTGTTTCTTTTTTTATGGTTCCTTTACTTTTAATCATGTTCCTCAAATGTTCGTTTTATATTTTATTAATTAAAAATTTAATTATCTGTTTATTTATCGTTCGGTGAGCTTCGAATAGATTCGTGTTTGTTACTGTTACTAACACTATTACTACTACTACTACTGCTACTGTTGCTGGTGGTACTGTTTTTGTTGTTGATACTGGTGTTGTTTTTGTTGTTGTCTAGTCCGTTGAGCATGCGCTCAATGTTTCGAAGTTCACTTCCACTTCCGCTGGCCGCCATAACGGCACTGCCCGTCGCCGTCGTCGTCGTCGTCATCGACACAGATGATGAAGATGATGATAACAACGCTGGTGGAGAGGATGGTGAGGGTGAGTTTTTGGGAATCGGACTAGGAGGAAGAGGTGGTGGTGGCGAAGGTGATGTAGAAGGAGACGAAGAGGATGGAGATGAGCGGTGGTGATGATGGTGACTTCCGCTTCCGGCAATGCTACTTCCGCTACTTCCAATCACTCCCGGAATGACCAAACTTGAACCGCCAACTCCCATATTTGATCCGGATACAACTCCTAAACTGGAAAAGCCAGCCATGCCAAGACCAGAAACACCTGCGGCTGTGACTCCAACTGAACTTGAACCTGAAACTCCCGAACTTAAAGCAGATTTCGTAAGAGGTACAGTGTAAGGCGAAAACCTGTTGCTACTGGTCGTAGAGGTTCGAGTGGTCATCAAAGAGCTGTAATGGCCGCTTATTCCACTTGCAACAGATCCTTCGGAAGACGGCGTCAAAGAGTAAGATGGGGGTAGTAATGCTGGCGTGGGACCCTGAAAGGGAAAATTGGCGTTCAACATGATGTTCGACGTTGTGACATGATGATGAGCGGCGGCGGCGGCGGCAGCTGCTGCAGCGGCGGCGGCTGCAGCATGGTGATGGTGGTGGGCGTGTGCATGCCCAGATGCCAATCCGCCAAGTTCTGCGTGAGCGGCAGCGGCCGCAGCAGCCGGTGACAGAAAATGTACTGCACCAGCTCCACCTGCGGCTGCAGCGGCTGCAGCACCGTGATGGAAAGCGGCAGCGGCTGCGGCAGCGTTAAAGAGCATATGTCCTACGTAGGGCAACGATCCGCTGGACACGGCACCGCTTCCGCTTCCACCAACGCCGGTTCCAGCCGCGCCACTTCCGGTGAGTGATGCAGAATATAGGGATGGTGGTGGTGGAGGCGGGGGCGGATAAAGATAAGAAAACATTGGGTGCGACACCGATGGCTGTATGACCGTGACGTTGGGAGGACTGCTACCACCGCCTCCTGTTCCGCCTCCACCAGGCCCTTTGTTTTGACTCCTGCTCGGACTTGAACCACGGTCGGATGAACCAGGTGAAATTGGTGGAGGTGCGTTCAGAGGTAGAGGGGAGTTTGAACGACTGGAAACAGTTCCCAGTACAATATGTTCTCTTTTACCCGCATCATCCTCATCGTCCATCCTCTCTTCATGATCACCTTCGTCACCAACATCCACTTCAAGTCTCCTCCTGCGTCTGCGTTCTCGATCACGTTCTCGGTCTCGGTCTCGGTCTCGGTCTCGGTCTCGGTCTCGATCTCGGTCTCGGTCTCGGTCTCGATCTCGTTCTCGGTCTCGATCTCGTTCTCGATCTCGTTCCCGATCAGTTACTGACACAATACTGTTTTCAATCGAAGAAGCTTTCCGCTTAGAACTTTCTCGTACAGTTACATCATCACCAGAACCGGTCCCGCTTGAACCAGCCGTCATGGAGTCACTTTTGTTTCCGTAATGGTGGTGATGGTGCCGACGGTGCGACGAGGATGAACTATTTGAGGAAAGTGGGGGAGGGGGTGGTGGCGGCGGTGGTGGTGGCGGTTGCGGAACATGAGGGACGTCTTCATCTACAACTTCGACCTCACCCGACCCGGGTGAACCCACGGGCGTTGGTGTTGGGGGACGGCTATTATGTTTTGTTGTCCCAGTCTCCACACATCGGCCATCTGTAAAAAAAAAAAAAAAAAAAAAGGAAAAATTAAATATTTTTAAATATAATTAGGTTTAAAGAGTAAATCAAAATCAAAAGGAAAAATAGATGAACAGCAACTCTCACATCAGTTTTAGTTATTCCTTTTTTTAATGACATTTCCCGACATATGAAGTAGGCGATCATAAATTTCAAAAGAATTTTCTTTATTATTTGAGAATTGCCATAATTTCTTCGGAAAGATAGTGGAGTAGTTTTCCGTTGCTTTCTCCGCAGATTCATTTTCTTTATTATCTGTGAATTGCAATAACTTTTTGGGAAAGATATCAGTGGTTTCCTGTAGCTTTCTCTAGTTTTGAATTCGAAGTAGGTAATCATTGCTCTCCACAGATTTATTTTCTTTATTATCTGTGAATTTGCCATAACTTTTTGGGAAAGATATTGGAGTGGTTTCCTGTTGCTTTCTCCACAGTTTTGAATTCGAATTAGATAATCATTACTCTCCACAGATTCATTTTCTTTATTATCTGTGAATTGCCATGACTTTTTGGGAAATATAGTGGAATGGCTTCCCGTTGTCTTCTTCAGGGTTTTGAATTCAGATAATTCTTTCTCCTAGGCTGTTTTTTAATATCATGTCCTTTCATGACGTAGGTGATCATAGCTCTCCACGGATTCCTTTTCTTTATTGTCACTCGAGGCTAAAGAGCCAAGTCTACACTGCTATTTTACAGACGGCTGAAGGGGAGAAGAAACAGATTCATGTTTTTCCCAAATGTATATGCTCGAATTTAAATGCAAGTGACGAAACATAAATTTAAATTCGACCACCGATTCCAGGTTCCAAACTGATAACCGTTAAGCTATCCGTATATCGAGTTGTTTCTCTCGGCTTATTTTAAAGTCAGCTATTATTCAGATATTAATAATAATGAAGATAGTTGATAATATCAATCACCTAAGGAACAAATATTATATTTGTATTATATATATATATATAGATGTATGTGTGCGCGCGCACACGCGCGTGTGTGTATGATAAATATAATGCTTTAAGGTAAGCCTTATTAATGCGTAAAAGTGCTCAATATCAATACTTTATTCTATAGTATAAAATATCTATAATATAGTATAAAATATCTATACTATAGTATAAAATATTCTATTTAATGGTTTAATGTATGCGTTTAATTTTTTTTTAAATTTCGTTTTGTTTTACTGTAACCAAATAAATAAGACAAAAGAAGGAAAACAAATAAATTATCAAAACAAAACTACACTGTTATCTCTTTATATATGGCGGAATCTTGCGTCGTATGAGGGTTAAGGAGCCGACAGCCAGATATATAATTTGATTATAGAGGTGGAGGTTTTGTGCAGAACCAATTGAATAAGGGCCGAATAGTACATGCCACAACGTCCCCAAATGAATTTTGAATTCAGAGTTGTCCTTCCAATAAGGCACCCAAGGCTATAAAACCCTGTCTGTCCAGCTGTAGAGAGAAAAGGTGGATTAACATCCTTACCCAAGGGTATTAGCACGTAATGGAATAAAATGGATTCCACTGGAATTCGAGCTCGGCGCTCCGAGCCGCTATCCACCACTCCACCGAGTCTTCCGTAAACTGACAATTTTCATATTTGTATTAATCCAATATATATATATATATTGGATTAATCCAAATATATATATATATATATATATATATATATATATATATATATATATATATATATATATATATATATAATATATAAATATATATATATATATATATATATGTATAATTAAACCAAATAAATAAAAATCATCAGTTGATTGAGACTCTATTCAGAGTTTCGTAGAAAAACCCTTTTGTAAGTGTTCAGCCCACTCGTCAGGAGATATCATTCATATATATATAAAGATATCACTTATATATATATAAAGAAATATATTTTTAAGTTGTGCTATATTTATGGGATAAAGTGCTGAATATCAGAGAGCGTAAGTAAATATAAAAGTGAATATTGAAGTCAACACTCAGAGGAGACAGGTTGTTTTATGCTAAACTCAATCTTTTTACATACCATCCAGTCGGTCGACGCATATTTCCATATTTTCGGCATCTTCATCGTCGCTTGGCAACTCGTCAGTCGGATGTGCCGGCTGCACAGGCGTAATAGCCGCCTTTTGTTGGGATTGCATCATCATTCGCCTGTGTAGATAAGAAAGAAGAAATAGAAAAAAACGAAAATATTGTATTCACTAACACAAACTGATTCTCACAGTTACATTTTCATCATCAAAATTCAGATATATTTATGTTATTTCATTAAATTTATGTAGTCACTCTAAGAGGGCTACTGGTACTAAACAACCTAATATTACTTGCCATATTGTTGGCCATCGGCGTTAATCGCCACTTACGATGGTTTTCTGATGAAGTGAACGGCTAGACAATCAGCAAGATTGAAAACAAGACCTGTCAAAAGACGGATGAAGCTTCCTGTACAGTTAACAATTGTCTAACATAATAGAATAGACTGTGTTCCAGGGCTTTAGATGCAGCCAGTGCAGTGGTGACATGGCATCGCTATATGGAAGTTTTTCTGGATTACAGTCAACGGCCAGAGCAGAGGGCTCTCATGGAATCAATCGTTCATGTTTGCGTGACCAAGGCGAGCATACTTTTGAACAGGAGTAGAGGTTTATCCTTTGGTCCTTGTTTAGGATTGAGTTTCCGGTTCCTTCTAAAGTTGTTTTTTTTTTCATTCTCTTTCACTCCCAGTAGCCCCTTCCGACTTAGTGGTATTATGGCCTTGCTTGGGGCGAATTGATTTTTAAAAAAAGTTGAAGGCCATAGATTCTGGTCTGATCTATAGAGGGATGAGCTGCGCCAGCTCAACTTGCGCTAGACACGCTACACATGAATGAATGTCTCTCTGGCTTCCAACCCAAATATGTGGAGGAAAACGGTTAGGTGCTCAACTGCGAAGATAATCTACAGCCACACCCGTTCATTGGACTGATGATGATGATGATGATGATGATGATGATGATGATGATGATGATGATGATGATGATGATGATGATGATGATTGAATGAATGAACATTTATAAAAAAAATATTTCAAACTCAACTATAAGATAAAACTATTAATACTGTTATTTTATTTCAAATGACAAATTATAGTCTCCCTTATATATCTCTCTTCAAAATAATACGATTTTTATAGAAAAGTGAATGGAAGGAATCAAGAAAATTATCAAATAAAATTGTTCGATATTGCTTTCACTTCAACCACTTTTATTTCTTTCCAGCTAAATTCTCACTCAATCTCAAATCGACCATGCACAGAAAAAGTAGTCAATACCAAAACTTTTCTTCTGTAATGCAATAAGAAATAAAGTAAGTCAAAAATTTATTCGTGATTCTAATTGCAAATATATTTTCAAGATAAACGACAAAATAACTCATTATAAAAGTTATTTCAAGCGGTGGAAACATCAGTTGTAACTTTATTTATTTATTCTACTGCTAGATATTGCTTAAAGACTAGCCTTTAAAAACCTTTTTTGTAAAGCATGATGCTAGACACAGCCTTATATCAGAAGTAGAAGAGCAAACACATTTTTAAATATACCCATTAATTTATAAACCAGGCAGTCAGAGCTTAAAATTGCCATAAAATATCGAAATAGGCTTTTCTTTTTAAATAAAGTAAATGAAGCTTTTAAGTTAAGTCGGTCAAAACTCTTACTTCTCAGTTGCTATTCTCAATTATGTACTTATAAAATCCTTCAGACAGGGTAGATTAATGACAATATCAAGTCAAGTGGATAAATAAAATGGAGTGGTTTGGTATTGAGAATATAGGCATTCAGTGAGCAAAATAAAAATTTATTAATTTGTACGTTCATTATTATTATTATTGAGTGAGAGAGCCTGATGCCAACAAAGTGATGCTGTTGTACAAATATTCAAAACCCAATATACCCATCATGACATCCATTCTGATAAGAGTATACCATCTACACGCATCATTGACTTATTATTATTATTATTATTATTATTATTATTATTATTATTATTATTATTGAGTGAGAGAGCATTATGTCAACAGAATGTTGCCGGGGTACAAATATTCAAAACCCAATATACCCATCATGGCATCCAGTCTGATAAAAGTATACAAACTACATACATCATAGAATTATTATTATTATTGAGAGAGAGAGAGAGAGAGAGAGAGAGAGAGAGAGAGAGAGAGAGAGAGCATCACGCCAACAAAATGATGCTGGGGAATAAATATGCAAAGCCCAATATACCCATTCTGATAAGGGTATACCATCTACATGCATCACAGCCAAATATGTGCAATATAGCGACAAATTTTGATAAAAGTAGCATATTACTTTGTAGGTGAGGGAGGCCTAGCTGAGACTATATCTCTTACTATGGGTGTTCCCAAGTATCTAGATATGACAACAAAATCAGTTTGCCTGCTTCATTCTTAAACCTTCTTGACATATGGCCATGGTGTCTACTGCGCTACTCCCACTCTTAAACAAAGGGGATATGCCTAACTGGTTAATGTCAGGCAAATCAATAATAATAATTATTATTATTATTATTAATTAAAAATGATAATAAGTTATCCCTATAGTGATTAGAGCACTCGACTCTATCCCATTGAAATTTAAAGTATATCTCGGCCAACTTGATGTAAAATATACTTTGTGAACACTACAAACATCTCCAATATTGGGAATAACACTTCACAAAATACTGTGTCTGATGTTCTTGCTGTGAGTTGATGGGCCTCTATACAACAATAATACTATGATACATCAATGACTATAATAATAATCATAATAATAAAATAATAGGCAAACCCTGTACCCACCAGTAGTTACGTAGTGCAGGGTTAAAAGCTGAAACCGATGGTTTTATTCTTGTTGCTTGAGACCAATGCTTGCTAACTAGAAATTACCAAGCACACACACTGAAACATTGTGTTAACCCGAAATGGATTTTATCAGGTTGTTCAGTGTTAGCACCGACTGAATATAAAACTCGTTATGATAGAGTGGACCAATATCTACACTGGAAAATATGCAACTTTCACGAAGAGGAAATTGCAAGAAACTGACATGAACACCACCCAGACCCAGTTACAGTAATCATTTTATGGGACTTTACAATACATACAGACAGAACAATCCAAACTAATCGCTTAGACATCGTGATCAAAGAACACAAGAACAGAATGTGCTTTCTTATTGACAAGGCACTACCTGTAGATTGTTATGCATTTTTGACGAAAAAAACTAAACTTTCAAAATACAAAGATCTTGAAATGGAAATCAAAAAAATATGGCACATGGGGACATCAATAATTTTAGTTGTAGTTGTCCTCGTATTGATTGGAAAAGGTTCCGATAGACTTATTGAAAGGATTCCTGGTAGTCCATGCCTTAAAGAAATACAGGGTGAGGCAGAGAGGACGAACGATTTTGAAATTGCTATTACTCAACCCCAAGGCGAGGGAACATATATCCAACAGGTACCATTCGGTCCGTAGTGTCTTAGCATATTTTTTCTTTTCAGTTAAAGCCAGGACGCTGTGGACGATAGAGAACCGCGTGTTCGCCTATGATAGTTTCTTGAAGAATAACGAGTTTGTCACAGCAGTTGTGCGTGAGTTTCGTCGCTGATTCAACATTCACCGAAATCAGGCTGTTCCCATTCATAACATAATCTTACGTTGGGTCCATACACTTCGTACAAGAGGCACACTAATGAACAGAAGATCAGTGGAGGCCCCACGAACGGTACGTACTCCAGAATATGTGGAATGCGTCAGAAGAGCTTTGCTGCGCAGTCAGAATCGCTCCGCTCGGAGGCATGCTACTGAACTTGACATCGATAATCGTTCGGTAATCATTTGTATTTTACATGAAGAACTACAAATTGATCATTGAGCAACAGTTGAGACCAGGGGACTTAACTTCGCACATCAGATGGAAGCAATTTCTGAGGTAAATGACAACCTCATTTTGTTGATGAGTGATGAAGCTCATTTTCATTTCAATTGCATGGCGAATCAACAGAATTGTTGTTATTGGGCTCTTGAAAATCCGGGGAACTGAGCGAAAGGTCACTGCACAGCCCAAAAGTGACGATTTGGTGTACTATTGGAAAAGCTGGCGTCATTGATCCTTACTTTATAAAGACTATAATAGAGACTCTGTTATTGTGAACTCTGAGCTTTACACCAAGATGATAAACAACTTCATTCTGGATTACGACGAAAACTCATTTTTTCCGACTTGTCTATTTTCAGCATGGTGGGGCGACGGCTCACACAGAGGGGCCATCTTTGGACGTTCTTCTCCCCCTCTTCGATGACCGCATCAGTTCCGGGTTTAATAACACCCCTTGGCCTCCACAGTCCCTTGATTTGTCCATGTGTGATTATTTTCTTGTGGGGAAACCTCGAGGCGCATGTATACGAACATAAGACCCGTGCATTGGACGATTTGAAGGAAATTATTCGCGTAGAAGTCGCCCAAATCGACAGATCAACGCTGGAAAGAGTGAAGGCCAACTTCCAAAAACGCCTTCATAAATGCATCAGTGAAAACCGACACCACACGAGGTATGTTGTTTTCCACACTTGAGTTTGTCAAATACTAATTCAATACGAACACAGTGATGTCAATAAAAAAAATTTTGAAGCTAAAATTAATGATGTGATTTTTTCAAAAAGAGCTTTATCTATGTAAAATGTTTGTTCATTTTTGGAGGGGAGGTTTTACAGAAATGATCAGTGGAAGATGTCATGAAGCTATTTTAGATCTTAGGTCTCTGGTTGGGACCCGGAAGGCAATGTGTATACAACAGAAATCCAAGGATATAATAATAATAATAATAATAATAATAATAATAATAATAATAATAATAATAATAATAATAATTACTATTATTATCGTCTTTGTTGCTGTGGTTTAGTTAGATTCACAGTTTGATACAATTATTATTAAATCTTTTATCTCAGATAAAAGTAAAGGAAGATTTTTCTTAAGAAGGCATTGAAAGAGTATTTTTTTCTATTAGGTTGGTGCAAAAATAATGTCGTTTTCTCACATGAAGTTGAACGTCAAAAAACGACATTATTTTTGCACCAACCTAATAAATATGTGAGCAGTACTTATTGAGATAAACGTGAATTTTCGGAGGATTTTCTTAATGTATTTTTCAATATTCTTTTTAATCAATCTTTGTGCTCCGACAACTACTGGAATAACGGTTGCATTTAAATACCAGATTTTTGTAATTCATATTTCCATATCCACATATTTGGAGAAATTTTAAAATTTCATTACTGTAATGTTATAATGTGATCCCCAGAAATTGACATCCTTTTGTAATCTAATAACATAGCCAATTCTCGCTCAAGATTTTAACAAAATGTGTAAATTCTAAGTTAGCTGCGCGGACTTATCTCAATGAGAATCTACCAGGAAGATGGACCAGGTGTGGCAGTGATAATGATAATGTACTGTTGAAATAGCCATCATATGTTCACCTGACTTGACACCTTGTGATTTTTTTATGCGGCTATGTGAAAGTACAGGTCTATATACCTACTCTTTCTATAAACCTAGAGGAACTTAAGCAGAGAATCACTGAGGCGCTGGAGAATGTTACACAAGACATGCTACAGCGTGTTTGCCAAGAGCTGGACTACCGACTTGACGTGTGTCGTGTCACAGGTGGTAAGCATATTGAACATTTCTGAAGCTTTATGTGATCGGTTATAAAGTTTTGAATATCTTGTTCTATTTTTGCTAAATAAATATTTTATTGTTCAACATAAAGTCTATTTAATTTCATCTGCCTGAGACATGTAGTTACTCAGATATTCACATTTTAAATTATGTTGAATTTTTGGGAACACCCTGCACAGATATTGTCATTTCTATAAGATAGCATCATACATTTTAAAGTCTTTTATGACTATATCTGTTTGCTTGATATTTATTTTTTTGTTTTTTTAGCTTGTATTGTATGTAATATCAGTCCTCCTATATGGTAGTGAATGCTGGACAGTCTCTTCACAGATGAAAAAGACTATTGAAGCAACAGAAGGTTCTACAGAAGGATGCTGAGAATACCATGAACTGAAAATGTGAGCAACGACAAGAAAAAAAAAGACACTTATACTTAAAATCAGAAAGAGACAGTTGAAATTTCTAGGGCACATAATGAGGAAAGAGAGCTTGGAGAATTTGACACTCATGGAACATATTAAAAGTAAAAGGGATAGAAGAAAAGAACGCACAGACTACCTAACAAGTTTGTGTAAATGGTTGGCAGAACAGGGTTTAGGAGAGATAGAAAAAGACAAACATTATTAAGAGCTAAAAAGTACTGGAAATTGTGGAGAGACATGATTGTACGATCGGTTTTTATGGTGAAGTTTTTATGGTAAAGTCACCATCTCGAACAGCTAATGGTCAACCTAATAAACACTCCGAACAATGTAAATAAAGTAAATAATTACAATACCTCATCTCAGGAATATAGATAGATCCTGAAGAAGGCTGGAGTGTACAACAACCAAAGCGTCGTGAATATGACAATAAAGATGAGATCAACTGTCCGAACAATGTAAATACAGGGAGATTGTGCGATCGGTTTTTATGGTAAAGTCACCATCTCGAACAGCTAATGGTCTTTGCTCATACCATAACCTGTATAAGGTAAGTTTTATTGTTGGCATATCTTGAAATGAAGGTATTGTCATATTCCTTCATAATTATATTTAATTTCTATTTATTATAATAGCCAAGTATTAGATAAGCAAAGTATCAGATGAACGAAAACTATACTTATATTTCATTTCTTAAAATACGTGCCTGATAATATCTGTTTACTTTATTTACATTGTTCGGACTGTTGTCCTCATCTTTATTGCCATATTCAAGACGTTTCGACCGTTGTACCCTCCGGCCTTCTTCTTCGGGTGATTGGAATTTCGAACTGAACTCTTTGTTTCGTCCACCGGGCGTGGGGCATATTTCTCTAGTTCCACATACCATGCCTCTTCCGGATATCTCAGTTATCTCCCTTTAAGTTTTTGTTCACCACTGCAGTAGCCAGATATTGAACACACAACTCTTTAGATCAAGTCACTGAAACCAAGCAACGCATTTATCCACTGGGCCATATGTGTTTGAATACGGCAATAAAGATGAGGACAACAGTCCGAACAATGTAAATAATGTAAATAATTACAATGCCTCATCTCAGAAATATACACAAATCCTGAAGAAGGCCGGAGCTTAGAACGGCCGAAATGTCATAATATGGCAATAAAGATGAGGACAACAGTCCGAACAATGTAAATAGTGTAAATAATTACAATACCTCATCTCAGGAATATACACAGATCCTAAAAAAGGCCCGAGCGTAGAACGGCCGAAACTTTGTGAATATGGCCGTTAATTTTCTCCCCACTATTCTGATATGTATATATATATATATATATATATATATATATATATATATATATATGTGTGTGTGTGTGTGTGTGTGTGTGTGTGTGTGTGTGTGTGTGTGTGTGTGCAAGCTATATTAAATATGACAGACTTTGCTTTGTCATATGATCTTATTTTTTTTTCTTCTTTTCAATAGAAAAATTATACAAAAACTTTACAAATGTTATATTTTTCCGATCGCTTTTGGCTATACATTTAGCCATTTTCAGGGATGGAATATATTTACTGTTAACTGGAAATGGATTGTTGTATGTATGTATGTATTTAATATTATAGAATGTTTCATTTTCAAAACACGGTCAAGATATAGTGTCCGTGTTCATAGTTGATATTATTGAGTGTTGTTTTTTTTGTTTTTATTAATAAGGCTTCCATTATTTTTAGCCTTTTCTTACATGTAAACGATTCTATTATATTTGTATTGTCAACAAGTATGTTGCGAATAGGGTCTCCATGAGTATTTAAATGAGATCTAATTGACCTGTGGTCAGAAAGATGTATTGTGAGTCTTCTTGTAAAACATGAATATAATTGTTTACGAATTTTGAATGATTAGGAACACAATTCCTTAATAGACATTTAAATTCGTAAATAATATTTGTTTTGTTTAATTTTGATCTAAGAGATTAATTGTTATTTTTAACTATAAGATTGGTGGTTTTAAATGTGTTGTAATAAATAATTAGTCTAATTTTTTTGCTCTTGTCTACTCATGTTGTGCATTTTTTTATAATGTTCTTAAGTTTAGTTTCATTTTGTTGGTAATTATCATTCATCTGATTTTTATACAAACTATTAATGCTATTGTTTATGTTTGCATTCTCGTCGTTGCTTTTAGCTACCTTAGATAGAAAAAGCTTAATATGGAAATACAACAATTGATTTGGAAGTCCGTTATTAATAAGCGTTTGCTTAACGTTATTTAAAATCTTTAAAGAAAAGCGTGCGAGAAGACGAAAGATGGCAAGGATCTTTAAAGACTCTTGCCATCTTAATTTCTCTAGTGAATGCCCTCTTAGATATAAAATAGATGTTATTAAAAAATTTCCTCGAGAGAGCGCACGAGAATTCATCCTCTCGCAATAAAAATTTCTTCAAACACTATTATAGTGGACACTTCTTATTTTAAACAAACACTTCCTCCATTTTTTTTAAATAGGAAAAAAGAATGTTGTTTGCAGTAACGTTCTTCGTAGACGGGCGTTAAATGGTATTTGTTTCCCCTACAAATGTAGACACAGGTTCGCTCCTTGCAGAGGAACGCATTTTCTTTAGTAATATTTCTCTAACATGCAGGCCGATAAACGTAATATATACTATTTAATAAATAAAAATAGTACGTCTATTTTAAATACTATGTATCAAGTATAATAATGTTTAATGCAATGAAACTTGTATAAAAGAAGGACTGCTACAGAAATATAGAATATATATATATATATATATATATATATATATATATATATATATCATATGATAGGTTATATTTATTTTTAATATTGATTCCCAAATAATATCTTTGTAGTATCTTCATTCTTGAAAATATATGTTACTGATTTTATTTAAATAATTTTAACTAAAATATTTGTTGTTTAAATTAAAATGTATTTAACTTGACTTTTAATTGCAGTTTATTTAGGAGCTCTACATTTATTTTCTACAGAAACTGAAGCCTGAGAAAAGTTTATATTTCATCTTTTTTGTTCATATACTACTCAGGATATCTCTGAATGAATATTCAAACTTATATCACCTCACGTATTCAGTCTCATTCATAATAATTTCAACCAATCCAAGTGCTCCAAACATTTTTTATTCATAGACGCACACAAACAAAAGACAATAAAGAAAAAGAAAACACCGAATTGTACTTACTTTTTCTCACGTTTACCGCTGCCGTTGTCCCTAAAGCCTTTAGCAAAGGGATTATTATCGATTTTCAGTTGTGTAATCTACAGAGAATACAATAAATATCGATATTAAAATGTATCTTAAAAATCAATTGGAAAATAACTTAATAATCGTTGACGCGTGATTAGTAGAGAAACAAATTTTTATCATAAAACTAAATTAGAATATAATTTAGAAAAATATTTGAAAATTATGCTTGCTAATAAAAATGAATTAGAAATTATGAAGAAATATAGTCTTAAGGTGTGCTATATTTATGGGATAAAGTGCTCAATATCTGAGATAGAGCGTGTGTAAATATAAAAGTGAACATAGAAGTCAACACTTAGAGGCGACAGTCTGTTTCATGCTAGATGCAATCGTCAGGCCTGATGATTGCATCTAGCATGAAACAGACTGTCGCCTCTAAGTGTTGAATTAGAAATTATATATATTTTACTTGGGAAATAAATATTAAATATAAAGTTAGATTTAATGAAAAGATATAAAAAAATGTTTATTATAGGAAAACATTGTTATTGAATATTGATGTTTTCATGCCAGTACACAATGGAAATGCAGATGTCAGTTTTACTTGAGAAATGCGTCGCAAATTGTTTTATAATAGCAATGAAATAAGTGAAAAGACTTTTACTCTTGCAAGGAACTGAAATAGTTTTACAGGAGAAATGCATTGCTGAGTATATCGGGGTAGCTAGAAGCACAGATTCGTATCCACACACGCAAGATAAAAGGAAGAAGGGTGAGTAAATATATACATTCGCAATTTGGTTATTTTCGTTGTTGTTTTGTTTTTTAAGAGAAGTGCCTTGGAACTTCTAATTTTCAATAGAACACTATTAGAGCTTTCTGCGTCTTTTTGATATGAACATTTACAGGGTAAAAGCATTAACATTTGTAAATATCTCTAGGCAAATTAATAACAAATGATATCTATTAGGAATGCATTACAGATGGAAACAAGACAACGGTTTAAATGCACAACCATAGACCTTTACATATGTATATTAATACATATTTTTTATATACAAAAATTACATTGCGCACATTAGTAAAAGCCAATATATATATATATATATATGTGTGTGTGTGTGTGTGTGTGTGTGTGTGTGTGTGTGTGTAAGACACAGCGAGAGAGAGAAAGAGAGGAAGAGAGAGAGAGAGAGAGAGTCATTCAAAAATAAACCAGAGAAAAGAGAGTGAAAGGACTGAACATAGTTTCAAAAACTAGAACGTCTGATAAAACAATAAGGTTGAAAACTGAAACGTTTGTGCACAACACATATACACATACGTGTGTATGTATATATATATATATATATATGTGTGTGTGTGTGCGTGTGTGTGTGTGTGTGTGTGCGCGCACGCAAATGCAGATATACCTATGAATAAAGACAAATAATTAAAGGAAAACCTTTCTTTACCAACGCCTTTCAGTCTCTGATGGAGATAATCATGCCATCAAGGTAAGCGTAAGGATTTTATTTTGCGAACATGTATTTAGAAACAGAAGTAAAATTTCGTTAGGTTTTCAAAATTTTAAAATTTAAGGACACCCATAAATATTCTTAAGGTGAACTGTGAAAGTAATGGTAAAGAATGGAAGATGCTGTGATGTAATTTAATGCCTGATAAATAAAAGTGCGTGAATGTTCGTATTGTTGCTATTGAATTTTTAATTTTCTTAAATTTAAAAACGTTGAAAACCTAACGATATTTTAGCGTCTGTTTATAAATACATGTTGCAAAATAAAATCCTTACGCTTACCTTGATAAAGTCCATCAGATGAAGAAACGCGTTGGTAAAGAAAATTTCACCTTTTCTCTTTATTCATATTGTCTTACCTGAATTTTTACACATATATTTATTTTTAGAATGTTTTATTTTTATTAATCCGAAAGATTTTTATAACTTTAAATGTTATTTTTAGTGGATAATAGCATTTAAGATGGTGCTCCGTTTATTTATTAAGCAGTATATTTATTTATTTTTACCCCCCGGCCTGAATGTTCGAGAAATCTTAAAGAAAAATTTGCGCTCTTTGGCATGAATCGAACCTGTGTAAAGGAAACTGCCGTCTAGCGCGGTACGCCTTACCGCTTGACCACGAAGAACAGGCGGTTACACTAAGCCAATTGGATGCTTTCAAGCGAAATTTCTACTGTCATATATCTCTCGAAGTTTTTCATATCTGTACATAGTTTCATGTCGAAATGTAAACAAAGTGAATTTTTAGAATTAATTTTTATTAATCCGAGAGATTTTTATTACTTTAAACGTTTAGTTATTTAAAAAAGAAAAACATATATTTTAAGTTTATTGTAAAACGTATTTACTTACTTTTTCGTTTTGGTAAGCAGTGACGGCAATGAATTCAGTCTCTTTGAAAACATACGTGCGGAAAGCACTGTAGGGAAGTTTCATAATATCATATGCCTGAACCAAATGGAAACGAGGCTGGTACTTGTGCATAGAATTTAATATCGTCTGAAATATACAAGAGAAGGATACAAAAAATGAATAAATAATAAAATTTTTCAAATGGAACTCATATATTCGATTTATTGCTAAAGATGCTGGAAAAATGGTCCGTTCATTGTATCAAACTAGTAAGAATCTGACTTCCACTGCTATACTTTATCTTTCTCAAAGAGCCAGATCAGACTAAAATTGAAATATTGCTGCTCATCGTTTTACTGTTGAACTAGTTAGATACAACCGTAAGTTCTGTTCCAATAGTTTCTTTTCTCGCACTTTTCGTCTGTGGAACTCTCTTGTTTCCCTGCCACTTACGATCTTCAAAAATTTATATGCAACATCAATCACCAACTTCTGCTTTTCTGAATCCTTTTATTGTCCTTTTTCCTTACTAAAGTCTTTCACTTCAAGTAACTCCTTGCATCTTAATGCCATTATCGCTTTGCTGAGGACGTCAAATCATTAAGAATATATATATATATATATATATGTGTGTGTGTGTGTGTGTGTGTGTGTGTGTGTGTGTGTGTGTGTGTGTGTGTGTGTTTAGGTAGCAATCCTTCTTTCATGCACATTTCATTAAAAACGACTGACAAGGTGCTTTTATTTAGTTTTTTATATAATTTCTCGTGCGATCTAATAATGTTTTTCTTTTCAAATGATAAATTATATAAAACCTGTCCGAATGTTCTTTTTATCCGAGCGCTTTCGGCTATACATTTAGCCATTTTCAAGGATTATATTTCAACTGTTAGAATTAGAAATAGTTTGTTATATGTATGTTTTATAAAATGGACATAATATCTTGACCGTGTTTTGAAACAAAAACATGACATTTTATAAAACATACATATAACAAACTATTTCTAATTCTAACAGTTAAAATATAATCCTTGAAAATGGCTAAAAGTATAGCCAAAAGCGCTCGGATAAAAATAATATTCGGACAGTTTTTATATAATTTATAATCTGAAAAGAAAAACATTATTAGATCGCACGAGAAATTATATAAAAAAACTAAATAAAAGCACCTTGTCAGTCGTTTTTAATAAAATGTGCATATATATATATATATATAATTCATCATTCACAAGCAAGCATGCGTAAACTCTTTTGAATTCAAATCAGGACTTCATCTGTATGTCTTGATAGAGTTCAAAGGTGCCTACGTGGCCTTTTGGGTGATGAATTCATTTTACTCTAGAGTCCGATACACACAGACGAAACGTCACGAGTCTCTCGCTACTCTATTGCTATTTCCATGGCAAGTGTTCTTGCGAACGACATCCGTTGGAACAACCATTCCTGACCTTTGCAGCTAGGACCCGCCACTCCACTTAATCATTTTTATTGCTTTCGTATTTCATTAGTAATTAAGTAATCTCCACTCGGACAGATTCTCCCCAAGAACTGCTGCTTTGTGGAACAGATTCCAGACAGTGTTTTTTTTTCCAATCACTAAGATCATGAGTTCTTCTTTTCTGAATAACCTTATGAACTTCAAGTATTGCCTTTTTCTTACGTCCATAAAACATCATACTGAAGCCTTCTACCTTGACTGGATCTTGAGCCTTGTATTGGGTGAACATCAGTATATATAAAAAAAAAACTCTCAAAATGAGTATTGGAATTCAAGCATGACTTAATCATTTGTGACAATGCATACCAAGTAAAAGAGATGTGCTAAAAAATCAGATTAGCAATTATGAGAAACAAAACAGAATCAAAACATAAGTCATTGACTTGGAACATATCAGATATGAAAGTGATAACTATAAATGGTTTTGGTGATACTGTTTCCAAGCCTAAAAAATACAAAAGTGTAATTGATATTGATGAACCTTATATCTCTATCTATAAAAGGCAGGATGTGTGTGTGTGTGTGTGTGTGTGTGTGTGTGTGTGTGTGTGTGTGTGTGTGTGTGTGTGTGTGTGTGTGACGTATGCACGGCCATAATTTTCGACGGATTTGCACCAAAATTCACATGCACATGCTCCAAGTTAGCGGAAAGGCCAAGACCGACTTTGTATTTCCCAACTCCCATCGATAGTGGAAATAATCGATCTTTTTCATGCTTCTACGGCAGTTTTCATGTCGTTTGCGGCCATTTTCTACTGGCCAGATTCAGAGCATATAGCTGGCTGCCAAGAATAGGCAGGAAGATTCTATTGGCCAGCGTCAGAGCCAATAGCTGACTGACACGAATGTTAACTAGCATGCAAAAAAAATCGATAGCTGCATTCGTCACGAGTGGGAAAAATTTAAATCTGCATGGCATTTTACTCTAATTGTCTCATTCGCTTGCTTAAACTCAACGTTGATTCTGATTCCGCAGAACTGGGTTGGGTGTGAAAAAGTATTGTTGTTAACATTCTTTTTTCATTCGCTTTTTCCAGTTACAAGTCCTTTTTTAAAGCTGATCGTTTTGTGTTCATTTTGTTTAGTTCTTTTTTCGTAACAGATTTAATGTTTAGTATAGAGCTTAGAAAAAATTTGCAGTGTGAGATAGGCAAGAAGTAAGGTATGTAGCAACATCAGCACGGCAAAAGGCATTCCTTTAAAGGCAAGGAAGGGCAAAAATATTTTAAGTCAAGTGATAGCGATTGCTGTATGAGTCGTACGATTTTTGGATCAAGCACGGGCAGCGCCGGACCATGCTGCTAGTCCTACTATATGAGACTATACTGTATGTGCACGTTAGGTGACAACTGATTTTATATACCGAGTGTAACAGCAAAATTGTCCAATTCTTAGATTTAGCTCTGAACCGTTGTATCTTAGAAATGGTTAAAGATATCTTACTGGAATTCTCCGAGGTTTTTATAACACTATTGGACTCTACTCTAAATAATAAGAATTCATTTAGCTCTAAGTTGAAATGATGATCCCTCTTCCTATTGTGACCTCTTGATCCACTTTTACTCTCTACTGTTCCCT
>OZ038520.1:11704071-11711571 GCA_964036315.1 Acanthosepion esculentum
TGTCTGCTGAACGCTGCTCCCTCTTGTGACGCAGTATTTATGATGTCCGGAATAGTCCATTATTATTATGGTTAAGTTCCCATAACAAAATGTATAAACTATCATCTTGATAGCGTTAAATGCAGTGTCAACTGATATCTATGCTACACCTCCTCATATTATGTATTTCTTACTTCTTTCTCCTCTCTTACAACAATCTCACTCAGTAGCACTCTATCTTGAGTGGCCCTTAGGTCTTGAACTAACGGTAAATAATGTATATATCACTAGTAATGGTTTTGAAACATTTTATATTGACGTAAAAGAAATGGCAGAAAAATGTCTATATTCGCGTTCACGCCATTGTGTGTGTGCATGTGAGTGCGTGTGCTGTGTGACTCTGCTTATGTGCATGTATGTTTGTAGGTATGAGAGAGCATGTGCGTGTATGTGTGTGTGTGTGTGTACGCACACGTTAATTCACGTGTACATATTGGAGTACATACATTACAGGCGGTAAAGTCTGAATTAAGATAATACTTACAAATCCATGTTTGTCCGAAATGTTATTGGTCAATTTGAGTTTATGAAAACTGACGACTTTTTGCATCCACTGTTCCCCTGACGTGGGTGAATCGGGATGAATGTACATTCGTTTTGGCATTTCGGGGTCTGCCTTTCCAGCCACCATCCAACGACTGTTATGGAATTTATATCTACAATCGTCTACGGCAACAATATCCATCAGAAGAATGTATTTCGCTCTCTTGTCCAAGCCGGATACCCGAACTTTGTAAGGTGGAAACATACGTCTACATTAAACAAAACAAAACAGTATGGAATTATATTTGCATATGCTTATACAATTAAAAGTTTAATTGGTACTAGATTTGCATGCATAGATCTACGTACGTGTGTGTACGTATATTTTATATGCATCTGTTAACTTTTTTAACACATAACTTTATATAACTTGCAAATAAAAAATGTATCAGTATCAAATTTATTTGAACATTTGTTATAGAAGATAATAATTATGAAAAAAGGAAGCTGAATTTAAAAACTTTTTTTGAATTATTCTATTTGTCATTTCAACTAGGACGTTCATTGCTTTTGTCCATCAAGTAATTTAAATGGAATTTTAATTCGCCATTATTTCTTATTAGAATTGGTGGGGGTACAGTTGATATCCCAGTTAATTTAAACAGTAAAATTAATGTCAATGAACCTAAAAATGATATACAGATTACAATGAAAGAGAAAATGTAAAATGTAATTATATACATATATATATATATATATATATATATATATATATATATATATATATATATATATATATATATATATATATATATATATATATTTGGTGGGATTGATGTGAGTTTGTGACCTGGGTTTCACGCTTTTGCGTCACAAACTCACATCAATCCAACCAAATATGTTAGCTCTATCTCTGATATTGAGCGCTTTCTAATAAGTACTGCGCATATAATATATAAATAATAATATATATAATATATTACATATATATATATTAATGTTTATATTTATATACACGCATTTTTTGTGACTGACCAGACGATATGCGTACATGAATGCCATCGTTCGCTTTGAAATGGACACCCCCACCCTACATCGGCTTGACCTCTTTCCGAAGGTAACTGAGATGTGGATAAATTTAACTCTTAGGCCCCTTATCAAAATGGTCGCCCCAGCCGTTTCCATAATAATTAATGTTGCGAACGAACATGCCTATAAAGATGAGTAAATTTCAAGATTGTTTATTCCTAAATTTTCGCTTGAGGATGAAACAGGGCTTGATACTTTAATTCAGTTTAATTTTAATAATTATATTGAGGGTTTCGGCTCTCGTTTTTGAAACATGAGAACTCTTATGTAGCGAAGGAATCATATTTTTTTTTTAATAATTATAATTTCAGCTCTACTTCTGTATGGAGCATGTTATTTAAAAAAAATAAAAACAAAAATACTAAAGAACCCCGGATTATTTACCTGACACGTTCTTTCCTATTTTCTACATACCTGCACACACACACACACACACACACACACACACACACAGACATATATATATATATATATATATATATATATATATATATTATAAACTGTTACATTGAAACATGCAAGTTACCACGACAAATATGCATTTTTGCCATGAAAACTTGCATCTTCCAATGTAATAGTTTATAATAAATATCTATTGCTCTACTCTTATAATGATCCCTTTTTTAAATTAATGCTGTGAACGTTTGAATTTATATTCTTTTCGTTCTTTCTGTTATATATATATATATATATATATATATATATATATATACTTTAAAAATCAGGAGGTCAGTTGAATCCGCTACCTTGCTTTCAAACTTATGGTATCCTCAGGCAATTTTTATCGAATGATCATTTAATTTTTATCAAATGGCCATTTGACAAAAATCGCCTGAGGATACCGTCAGGCTGAAACCAAGGTAGCGGGTCCAATTGACCTCTTGATTTTTAAACTTAAAACTTCTACAGGTTATTTTTACTTTTACAAGTACTGAGCACTTTTTAATAATAGTGTTTCCTGGTCTACTTCATTAATCTTTTAACTTATATATATTTATGTATTTTATATATATATATATATATATATATATATATATATATATATATATATATATATATATATATATATATATATATATATACACATACATGTATACACACACATACATATTAGTACATCTGAGTGTATGCATGTATCCAAAACACGCACACAGATATGTTCGCTACACATGTATAAATATACACATGCACGCCTACATACATTGACATTTTTTTAAAATCAGTTCACCCCAAGTAAGGCGATAGTACCACTATGGCGCAATAGGCTACTAGGAGTGAAAGAAAATAAGAAGACTAGAAGGAACCGGAAAAACACAACTCTAAACAAGAAACAAAGGATAAAACTCTACTCCTGTTCAAAAGAAAGAGAAAAAGTGTAAACCGGGCGATAGGTGAAACTATCTACCCCTATACTCACGTACATATAAATAAATTCACACATATAGACGGACTGACATATAACTTCATATTTTTTAAATAATTTAATACATATATATGACTAGTTTGATGGATTTTCTGGCAAAATTCTGTCAGTTTTCTAATGTCAACTTTTGTATGATTCTTCCAGTGACGAATAAATTCACTACTCAGTAACTATAGTCAATCAGACCATATATTCGTTGACCATTACAGAATATCAAGGCACTGGAAAATGAATTTATCATAAAAATGCATTGCAATGATTTTCTAATGAAAATAAACTGCCACTGACTTATAAAACAGTTCATTGCAAATGCTTTTAATATAAAAATGCATTGCAAATGATTTTAATCCGAAAATGCATTGCAACTTATTTCAAAATGAAAATGCATTGCAACGATTTTCCTATGAAAATATATTGTAACTGATTTTATTATAAAAATGCATTGCAAACGATTTTAGGCTGGATTGGTTGATTTGATAACATATAAACTCTTTTTTGATTACTTAATGTTAAATTTGATATAGGGCATTCAGTAAGGATCGAACACATCCCTAGCCATTACCCATGACATCATTATTTAAATAAATAAATCATAATTTGACAGGGGATTTTAAAAAATTGATTGACTATACAATTCCATAAATATACAAAAATATATATACATATTGAAATAAGTATTCAAATACATTTATACAAATGTTCACACATATATGAAAATTTAGGAATAGATTTTGCTGGTAAAATAGATTGAACAAAAGTCATTAAAAAAAGAACAAGGTTTAAAGATTCGCACCATTTCACTCAGTTGAGCACCGCACACATATGTGTATGTCATTCAAATAGTACATTAATATTGCACCTGTCACCAAATGGAATCAATCACGTTAGTTAAATACAAAATAACTTCAGACATGTTTCCTTGATCTATCACAAGATATATATATATATATATATATATATATATATATATATATGTGTGTGTGTGTGTGTGTGTGTGTGTGTGTGTGTGTGTGTGTGTGTGTGTGTGTGTGTGTGTGTGTGTGTAATTTGGCAGCAACTTTTCTTTCAAACATGTAGTGTTGAATGTTAAAGACAACATAGTCTTACATATTTTCTTGTGAATTTTCTCATATTCTCTAATGAGACTTTTTATTTGAAAATAGTTTCGAAATATGTATTGTCCATACGATGACCTAGCGCTTTCGAACATCATTGTTCATCTTCAGGGTCAATATTTTAGTCAAAAAAAAAAAAAATTTTTGACTAAAAAATTTTGACTAAAATATTGACCCTGAAGATGAACAATGATGTTCGAAAGCGCTAGGTCATCGTATGGACAATACATATTTCGAAACTATTTTCAAATAAAAAGTCTCATTAGAGAATATGAGAAAATTCAAAAGAAAATATGTAAGACTATGTTGTCTTTAACATTCAACACTACATGTTTGAAATATATATATATATATATATATATATATATATATATATATCAGACAAAGTGAAAAACATTTTTATTGACAATGCGTTTCACATTCTTTAAGTATTAAGTATTTTTCTTTAAGTATTGAGAATATTTTCCACTTTGTGCACTGGCTATACTAATTACCCAAAAAATATTTTCACTATATATATATATATATATATATATATATACATATATATATATATATATATATATATATATATATATATATATATATATATATATATATATATATACGCACGCAGGCGCAAACACTAACACAGAGAATACAGAAGAAAACTTACACCAGTGTTAAATATGCTTACAATGAAAAAATATATAAGCAGTAAGTTGCTGATACCCCCTGAGGTGTGGACGGATAACTCCGTCTTCGAAACTCTGGAGTCGGGATGCTGAAAGTAACGTCAATCAGTCATATGACAAACTTTTACTCACATTAATCGAGTACATATATATATATATATATATATATATATATATATATATATATATATATATATATATATATAATTTCGTACATTTCATATATTATATATATAATATATTGTATTATGAAATGCATATATTGGTAGATTATATTAAATACAATATATATATATATATATATATATATATATATATATATATATATATGAATAATTTAAGGAAATTATATGTATAATATATTAATGTTTACATATATATATCATATAATATTTACATATATAATATCTTATAGAGTATATAATATATATATATATATGAAATAGTTCATGGAAGCTATAAATATATATATATATATATATATATATATATATATATATATATATAATTTTATATACATATATAATTTTTTAATGTATATATAATTATATACATGTGCGTGCGTATGTGTGTGTGTGTGCGCGTGTGTGTGTGTGCGTGTGTGTGTGTGTGCGTGTGCTTTTTGTTATTTAAATATCCATACGTTTCTTCTACAAGATTTATGGACATTTTAAAACATAACATTTTTAATTAACTGCCCACGCGTCTTTGAAATAATTTTTATAAGCCATACCTTGTGTATTCTCCGTTCGTTTAAAGATAATTATACACCTATATATATATATATATATATATATATATATATATATATATATATATATATATATATATATATATATATGTACATATGTACGTATATTTATATATTTAAGTATGTTCCTGTAGATATTCACACACACACACATACAATGATATGCTTATACATATATATTAGTGTATGTGCGTAACGTATAGAAGAAAGTTTAGTTTCTATATGTTAAATTATTTGATATGTCTGTACAAGTAAATGTGAAATAGGATTCTTGAGAAAAGCATTGGATATTGTTAACAGTTGTAAATGGGTGAAAACCAGTATAATTTCATCTGGATTTGATTTCAGAACGTTTTGTTTATGTTAATGTAGCAATTTGCTAATAACAAGTCAACAAAATCACGGAACAATACACTGGAGCAACAAAGAAAAAAATATTTTTATTTTAAATGCGTTACCTTGAAAAAAATGATTGTTTATCTTTTATCTCTGATAAACATTTTTCATACATTTCTATTACGAATTATATTCTTCTTCTGAAGTTTACATTTAATATTTCTGGTTTATTTATATAGTGAGTAACTTATTATATGGCTCAATAAATGTCCTGTTACTATAGAGTAAACACATGCACACGCAAGTAGATATTAGTTTAGTTATCTGTTTTAATATATTTTAATTATTACAGATGTTTTACATTGATTTCTGATTATTCAAAAATTGTTTCTAACCTAAATGTTTTGCTATGGTTCTATATATGTATGGAATATATATGGTTCTATATCTATGGAATATATATCGTTCTATGTATGTATGGAATATATATGGTTCTATATATGTACTGAAATAACTTGCAATATTTTTTAAGACTTTAAATTTCTACTTTATCAAAATTATTTTTATATGCAATTATATAGAACTTTTTATTACGTCGATATATTATAATGGTTATCATGTTTGTTTTGCTAGAAAATGCAAGAGTTCGATCCTCGGCGTGTGCTTCGGCCTTGTGCAACATCAAAACTACGCTTAGAAAGTACTATTTAGAACTTTTTGTCGCAAATTCTATTTCTATATTGGCATCATTAACTTTTAAATTCATAAAAACGTGAAATCGTTACTGAAAACTTTACTGTCAACCATTCTCATTCCTGTTGAAAACTAAGCTTGCCTCCCTCTCCCCCATGACTTTCTTGATGAATTTCTCATTTGTTATTCCATTTGTAACGAAGTTCTAATTGTTTCCTTTGTAAATTAATTACTATAATTAAGATTTTATTTGATTATATACGATACAGCTTATGTTCCGATTTGGTGAGTCAGCGACACTTGTTAAGGCAAAAGTATTGGAAAATCTCTTTCCTTTGCTTTAAAAATCATTTTACTAATTATTATCGTTATTATTAGTAGTAGTACAAGTTTCTACGTACTAATTCTTTAGCCTGATTTTCTTGTACGAAGATTCGATCGGATAAAATAAGTCTGTTAATTAGGAAGTGATGATTATGAAAGCTAATTTGCCTGTGGGGGCAACGTTCGATTACACTGCTGAAAATCGGTTTGGCAAATCTAATCTTTTAACATTTTCAAAAAAATGAAATTAGCAATCTGGGCGATATTTCTCAAAGTGATTATGTAGACACAAACAAGAGAGAAATTGGAAAATAGATTGAATAGTGTTATAATACACTTACCGTCCCGACTTGGTGATGACCATCTCTGTGCCGAGGGCATGGAACTGCTCCCACAGCTCTTTGGACTCAAGGGTCACAGTGGGGTCGTCTCGTACTTCGCCCTCGACAACACCAGGGTCGCAATTTACACCGAGGCCGACCCCGGTCAAGCCGACCCCAACTCCACGCAAAGAGCGCATACTTTGATGTGTAAGGAATGGGGGAGGAGGTGGAGGTGGTGGATGATGAGGAT
>OZ038520.1:11729071-11736571 GCA_964036315.1 Acanthosepion esculentum
GAGAGAATTAATATGGGTAAAAGTTTGACCCTAAGCTGATTGATGCTACCTTCAGCATCCCGACTCCATAGTTTCGTAGAATATATATATATATATATATATATATATATATATATATATATACATATATATATATGATATACATATATATATATACATATATATATATTATATACATATATATATATACATATATATATATACACACACACACACACACACACACACACATATATATATATATTAAATATTACGCGTAAGATTATTCACCATAACCATAACCACAAATTTTGCAGTAAATAATTTTCTTAGAATCAAACCTTTTGTTTTTTTAAAGAAACAAATTTAACAAATAAAATATTTTTTTTATTATTACAAAACCATTTTTCACGTTTTTTTTCCAAGCAGAAGTTTTATATTTTTTATCAGCAACCAAAAGGCCTGAGGTACTTTCGCATTGTAATACTGCGCACAGATTTTTAATACAAAGATCACAAAGTAATTTGTATAATAAGATTGAGGCTTTGTATAAAATTTTGTGTTTTTATTATTTTTATTATTAACATCAACGTACTTTGAACTTTTTTTAATATACATTGGCTATCATTTATATTTTAGCTTCATTATTCTTTATTTATATATTTTTGATAAATTTTATATAAAATTTGTAAATTATTTCTGTTTATTTATTACAAAAGTATTTTTTTAATTTTATAAATCTTTAAAATATTATAGTAGTAACAATATTATTACTAATATAGTGAACTTTCGTTTAATTCTGCAGTAAATTATTTTTCACATTTTAATACGTTTTGCAACGCCCTTTTAGTGAAAAATCTTTAACACTAAAATGCATCAATATTTTTATAATTAATTTAAAAATATTTACATAGAAAAACATTGAAATTACTTAGATTTGTTTTTTTTTTGTATCTTTTTATATAAATTATTTTCAAATGAACGTTGATAATGAACTGCAAGCAAAGTATATAGTAACAAAATATTTTTCTATCATATTTCAGTTTTTGAATTCTTAAGTTTGTGACTATTTTTTATTATTATTTAAATAAACGACCTTCTTTCTATTTGAATTACTTAATTCAATAGCATTCCTTCCGAGATACCCCAGCAGACGCGCACGATCATAAGCCCTTGTGTAAAAACGCTTCTTCCAAGGACATTCTCAGGCTGACCCGTCCGCTCCTGACTCGACAAATTATTCCTGGGTTATAAAGATATTGAAATAATTTATCCTCTGTTTGCATATGAAATATGTTATAGAAAGAATTTTCAGATTGAAATATAAACTTTCGTTTTTTTACTTTGAAAGTAGACTAACATCAGTCAGCTAAAAGTGACAAATCCTATATTTGTATTAATACTATATACTGTATTTTATAATTGTATCAATACTATATACTGTATTTTATAATTGTATCAATACTATATACTGTGCATATAGAATATTTTATTTTGTTTTGATGTTTATTTGTTTTTAATAATTAAAAGTAAATATATTAATACTAGTGGTGTAAACTCAAACGTCTTTCTTTCTTTCTTTCTCTCTCTCCCTCTCTCTCTCTCTCTCTATCTCACTCCCGTTTTCCTCTTTTTTCATATGTAATAAAAACCTACACTAATAAAAACTTTGATGTAATCAGAATTTGCGAAATACCATTTAGAAAGAATAAAAATTACTATGAAAAGTTGAATTTAACTTTATTTAATTTTTATGATTGGATAATATCTTATTTTCGTTCCTTTAAAAAATGATTATATACAAAAGCATCGGAAAAAATTTTCATTTGAACACAGACCATATAACAAACCGTTTATATATAAATATGCGACTGTGTCTGTATGTATGTTGGGTGGGGGACGAGTGTAAGTTTGTGAGTGGGCGCAAAAGTGCGTGTGTGCATACTTACATATAGAAAGAAAGAATACATCTGCATACACGATTTTTTTTTTCATTTCACCCCAAGCAAGGCGATAAAGCCAGTAACTCGGAAGGGGGTACTGAGTGTGAAAGAATCCGAGAAAAAATATTATTAGAGTAAGAATTCAATAAAAGAACAGGATCCAAGGGAAAAATGATGATGGTGATGATGATGATGATGATGGTGGTGGTGGTGGTGGTGGTGGTGGTGGTGGTGATGATGATGATGATAATGGCTGACAGTGCATTTAAATTTAAAATGAAATGCCATATATTCATAGTTATATACAAATATATCTATTCATTTCGAGATTGTTTAAGATGTGGTGAGGGGGGATTATATATCTAAATCATTTTTTTTATTTCGAGGATACTAATGTTTGATCATAGAAATATATATATATACATATATCATAGAAATATATATAAAGCAATATTAACTGTTTAACATATTATATATATATAAGCTTATACATATATGTGATTATACACACACAGTTACAAACACACACACATACATATCAGACTGGAATTACAGTAAATATATATATATATATATATATATATATATATATATACTGTAATTCCAGTAAATATATATATATATATATATATATATATATATATATATATATATATATATATATATATATATATATATATATATATATATATATATACTGTAATTCCAGTCTTATGAGGCGAGTATTAAAAGCTTACCTGCTGAAATGGATTTATTATCGGATTTTTCGTGATGTGTTAAGTTTTATCCTTTAGTACATACATACATACATACATACATACATACATACATACATACATACATACATATATATATATACATATATATATATATATATATATATATATATATATAAGTATGTATATGCTTTTTTGTTTGAGTATACAAGTATCTAACTACTTGATGTGAAGAATAAATTATCTAAAATGCATAAAATGAATATATATATATATATATATATATATATGTATACATATATATATTCATATATATATATATATACATATTCATATATATATATATATATATATACATATATGCATATATATAAAGAATTACAATATATTAATCTACATAGATTATCTATAACGTAGATAATGATGATATAAAATATATATATATATATATATAATATATGTATAAACATATATATATATATGTATATATATATATATATATATATATATATATATATATATATATATATATATATATATAAACATATATATAATATATGTATGAAAAATCCTCTAAAATGTCTGAAATGAATGCGTGTGTGTACATGTATTTATATATAAAATTATTACGTATAGTTTTAAATAGATTTCCTAAATTGTACAAGATTAAATAAAGCAGAAATTTCTGTTACGTATCTATGAATATTAATCATGATTTTGAAAGTTTTTTGGCTCTGAAAACATGTAATTATGGTAAAAAGTTCGTTGTCCGGACTTGCTATATTGAAGATTTGCTCTTTATAAAAGCAAATATTTAATAAATAAAATCACGAAAAGTGAAACTAAAATACAAAGTAAGTTTCGGAAACTCCTTATTAGTAAATATGTATCGAGAATGGAATTGTTTAAATTGCACACAGTCTCATACAAAATTAGTATATTACTATTTCACGATTAAATGTTCTTTATTAAATACGTAGTCACAATAATTTAACTATAACAAAAGCTATAAATTTTAAAGAATTTTTTTCGATATTTACCATGAAAATCTATTTCAATGTATGTTGAAAGTAAATTATTTAATTTTAAAATAAAATAAATTCAATGCATTTTCAACGTAAAATTATGATTTTTCTTTTTAGATATTTGCCGTCTATTTCCATCCATACAACTGTTTCCTGTTAATTTTCATTTTTATCCTTAAAACCTCATTCATTCACCAATTAATATATTTCTATTACAACTTATGTTATCGCAACAAATATATTTTCCTGCATATTTTAAAAGAAAATAATTTCAATGTAAAAATCTATTTCAATAAATATTATTCACAAATATTTATAACATAGACATTACATTAGATGCATACTTCCAGAAATCATGTATTTTGTTTAATTATGTAATATTTTTATACTAATCATTGTTTTATTATTAAAGTTATTCAAAGTTATATTAATAAATTATTTGCATACATTTATGAAGGTATAACTTTATACGCTATATAATTTTAAATACAATTATATGTCATTTGTAAAATTTATAACTTAATTATTTGTTCTAGTAAAATATAAGTTATATCTAAAATTGTTGTGGCATTTAAATTCCCAAGATTCGCATTTCTGAAATAAATTGCTGAAATAATCCTGATAGATAGATAGATAGATAGATAGATAGATAGATAGATAGATAGATAGATAGATAGATAGATAGATAGATAGATAATGAAATGTTTGATAATCCGTATGGATAATCCCAAGGAGGATGTAATCTAGAGAGCCCAATGTAAAAACAGAGCGAATATTAGTTTAATTAAAAAACAGACAACCTTAAGGGTCCATTGATTATATTTTATTTTCCCAGAAAAGGGATTTTCCTGGTTCCTCAGATCACATTTTCAAGCATAAAAGAAAATGGTTTAAAAATTTACATATTATTATTTTTATACAAGTTTTTGAGGGGTACTCTCTTAATCTGATGAGCGGTATGTCCGTATAACTTTGAAGTCGATCGAAATACGTCAATTGAATTTTTTATTTATTGACTAGTTCACTATTGAGCAATTTATTTTAAGCAAAAATTAAGCTTGCCTTGAAATACATAAAATTCTAATAAATTTTATGTATTTTGATAGATATTATTGATTTGTATTTTATATATAATACATAAAGTTTCATATTGTGTATGAGTTCTACACTTTTCTCATATATTACACTCTGATCGTAAGTAGTAGAATCGATCCATATATGAATATCCATTCTAATGTTATTCTCCTTTGATTTTATTCAATTGAAGATGCTCAGACTGAAAGAAACGTTGACAACAGAATAAAAATTTTAAACATTCAACTAGTTTTCAAAAATTTCATCTCAAATATTTTTTTCGGATATTTCATATCATTCATTGTCTTATAAATACTTTATTTTTTCTATTAAAGATACATAGAAAAATATATTTTCCCATTTTAAATTAATCATATATATTATTTCAAAAACAATTCTATCATATAATATTTTTAAGTCTTCATTAAAAAATGTAATACTTATTAATAGTATTTAATACAAATAATTATACTATGAATCATTTTAATACACTTGAACTGTAAAAAAATATATTTCGTATCGTTATACGTCAAAATATTAATAAATTACTGTATATTTTATTACATAAAAGTTATTTCAGTTTATCTATGGTGCAAATTTAATACATTTCAAACGTAAATTATTTAATAAATTCAACGAAAATAGTTTTACAATAAACTATTTTAAATAAGTATATATAAGATTATTTCAATATGCAGTAGAGAATAGCTTTCGAATATTCCATTTTATTAATCATTAAAGAGGAATGCGTTTCTTTGCATATGTCATTTTTAGATATTTGTTACCATCATCTAATATTAAAATTAAATTCTGAAATATTTTGAATATATTTTTTACAGTATATAAAATAAGACTTACACCAATAAATTAATTTTAAAGTCTTCTTGCAACTCAGAAAAAACGAAATCCGTTTATTAATGAACAAAAAACTTTTTGGAAAAATTTCCATGATAATAATTACAAAATATAATTGCATTAATAAAACTGAAATAGCAAACACAAGACTAAAACAAATGATAATATTTCAAATTTAAATTTCAGAAACGACTGTCCACATTTTTCGATGGAAATGAATTTTAAATGAATTGTTTAAATTACGAATACTTTACTCAATACAGTATGTACGATCGTATATGCGCATATATACTGTATACGTGTGGGATGCGTATGTACGTATGTTTGCGCTTGTACTCGTGTACGGATGTAATTAAAAGTATTTTAAGAAGTTTCATATTTTAAAAATACGTCCAAGTGTCTTTCAATATTTTATTAATTATATATATATATATATATATATATATATATATATATATATATATATATATACATATGTGTGTGTGTGTGTGTGTGTGTGTGTGTGTGTGTGTGTGTGTGTAAAGAACTAATGTATTTATTTTCAATTTCACATTTACATTGAACATTAGCATAGTGGATACGTCGTATTTGAAATAGACGCCCCAATTTTATTTATCAAAAGTTGAGTAGTACGGTTATCGGCCTCCGCATTTGAGAAATGTTTTCTCCGGCAGATAGGCGTGTGTTTCGTTCATATCTATCTATCTATCTATCTATCTATCTATCTATCTATCTATCTATCTATCTATCTATCTATCTATCTATGGACCGGAGATTACGTTTGAGCATAAAATAGACTGTCGCTACTGTGGAGTTGACTTCAATATCCCATTCTTTATCTCTGATATTGAACACTAACTCATAAATATAGTATACCGTAAAGCTATATTTTATTACATATATATATATATATATATATATATATATATATATATATATATATTATAAAAATAAGGAATTATTAAGAAATGCTTGTAAATTTAACATATTTTGTTTTATTTAAGTTTCATCATGATGAATAAAAGCGAAAGATTTTTAACTTATAAACGTTTCATATTAGTCCATAATTTTATCATTCTGTCAAATTCAATACAAATTTAGTTTCATTACACACACGCATATACACACACAAACATATATATGTCTATTTATATATTTGCATAGATATATATAGATATATATATATACACACAGAAACATATACACATTAATATATATATATGCGTACACAGATACGTATTATGCTTATTTTTAGCAATATTTTTATGAATGCATGTGTGCGGTAAATATATAAACATACTATTACTTAAAAATACATACCTACATACAAATACATACGCACACATTTTTATTTTTAGTGATTTAATGAACGATGAAGAAATATATACATGTATAATAATAAACGTGTGCGCATGCATGCATACATACATATATAAATATTTTATATATATATTTATATATATACACACATAGACACAAACGCAGGAACAGACACACACACGTATATATATATATATATATATATATATATATATATATACTCGCACATTTATTATTATATAAAATATATATTTCTGCATATTGACTTGTGCTGACATGCGCATCTATGCTTACAATACTGTATTACACTATTATGTCTTGGAAGAGAAGTCACTGATACGGATAGATAGATAGATAGATAGATAGATAGATAGATAGATAGATAGATAGATAGATAGTGTGAATATATATATGTATATATACATATATATATGTATATATACATAAAGTGTATATATACATATCTATATCTATCTATCTATCTATATATATATATATATATATATATATAGATAGATAGATAGATAGATAGATAGATAGATAGATAGATAGATGTCAAAGATTTTGTTCTTATATACACTTTATCTG
>OZ038520.1:11741571-11744071 GCA_964036315.1 Acanthosepion esculentum
ATGCTAAATATATATAAGTTTTCTAAATTACTATTAAGATCCAGATGTAGAGATACATTTCAACAAAAAATATTTTGAAATTTAAATGAATAAATAAACGATGTAATAAAGAAATTTTATAGTTTTGAGAAATAACAATTTTTTCTCATTCCATCATTCGTTAAATAAAGTTGTACCAATAAATATAGTCATTTCTAAACATTGTAATAAATACAGCCATTTTTAAATATGTATTGTGTTATTTATATAATATATATTATAAAATATATATGGTAAATCAAAGAAGGATATTGAGAAGAAAAAACCTGCTTGTGAACACATTTTTGCACAAAAGTTCCAAGTGTTCATTTTTCTAAACGACAAAATGAATACGCAGTTAAAAAACAAAACAAAAAAGTCTTTTGGTGAAAACTTTTGCACAAATCTAGCATAAAGAAAAAATCAGCAAATATAGGCCTTACTATTGAGTTTAAATCTATCTATCTATCTATCTATCTATCTGAAATTTTTCATCTCTCTCTCTCTCTCTCTTTCTTAGTTTAATGAAAAAATATATATATAAAATGTATGTGTTTAGAATGAGGTAGTATGTAGTTATGTACGTACGTATTTATGTATGTACCTACGATTATTCTACTCAAGAATATAAAGTTTTCGTAAAGATTCGTATGATGGGAAAATGGTCATACTTTTTTGGTGGGGGAAGGCCTTTTTGTGTTCGAAAATTGTTTCATTGATAGTTTGCTTATGCATTGCGCATGCGATTAGTTTTATGAATGTATTTTTTGAATCATTTATTTTGTGATCATTGTTCTATACCGTAACCTGTAAATATATATATATATATATATATATATATATATATATATATATATATATATATATACGCGCACACTTATTATTATACAAAATATATTTTTATGCATACTGACTTGTGGTGACATGCGTATCTATGCTTACAATACTATGCTATACAATATTATTTTTCTGAAGAGAACTTATCAAAACGGATAGATAGATAGATAGATAGATAGATAGATAGATAGATAGATAGATAGATAGATAGATATAAAGTGAATATATATATGTATATATACACATATATATATATATATGCATATGGACATGAAGTGAATATATATATATATATATATATATATATATATATATATATATATATATATATATATTGCTTAAACCTCCTGAAGAGGGGTTTGAACAATTACCAAAAAGGTAATCTACGAAACTCTAGAGTCGTGATGCAGATTTAGCTGAATATAACATCAATCAATTAAGTGACAAATTACATTTATTTGTATTAAACAAATATATATATATATATATATATATATATATATATATATATATATATATATATATATATATATATATATATATATATATATATACGTGTATGTGTGTGTGTGTGTTTGTGTTTGTGTATTTAGGAACGATACATATAACATAGGCATACATGTACACTATATTATATTTTCATATGTTTTTATACTTTTAAGATAAGTATCCTACATTAATTTCAATTTATGTTTTGTGTTTCTGTTAGAATTATTTATAATAACTTATTTAATAACATGAAATCTGCAACTGAATGTTTGTTCATCATATTGTAAATGATTATTTTTAATGGTATATTTATTGACTTAAGATATATAAAGTTTGACATAAGTCATTGGGAAGATATAATCTCAAAAGTGAAATAAAATATTCTAATTTTATTGAGCGATGATATTGGTAATTGTTAAGAAATTGAACAGAGAATATATAACAATAAAAAAGAATTAAAAATATTGGCTAGATACGAACAAGAAACAAAACTGGTTTTAAGAATGTTATAAAAAAAGATTTACAAACACGAAAAGGGTAATAAAAACCAAAAGTGGATTGACTAGCAAGAAAATATTTGAAGAAATTGTTTTGTGAGGGCAAACAGAGAGAAAAGATGCAGAATTTTAAGAACATTGGCTAAAGACCTGAGAACAAGCAAACTACCATCTTTAAGTAAACATCCCAAAAAGAATCATGCCTGTCGGCCAAACTACATGAAAACTTATTTCTCAACAATCATTTTTACTGATGAACCTAAAGCTACTTGCATGTTCATCCAAGTTACTGGAATAGAAGGTGGGTCATTCATGGAAATCGTCAACTGACAGAACTTTGAAGGTAACAGTGGGGAGTTAAAATAAATTTTTGGACCAAATAAATTTAGAGAATTTTTACAAAATCATGAATATTTTTGAGTAATACAGGACAAAGTTTAAAATTTATGCTAAAGAGTATATTCGTTCAAGAGAATGATTCTAACTATCTCTGGTTTTGCTAGAAAAAATATTGCAAAAAAACGCCAAACTAATGTGATGGACGATCAGCCAATCTAGATAAGTTTCATCGTTAGAAGATAGGATGAGAACGTCAATGAGAATGAAAAATAATATTCAATTAGTAGCTCTCTAGGAAACTATAAAAACTGCTGCAAATA
>OZ038520.1:11751571-11754071 GCA_964036315.1 Acanthosepion esculentum
TGTATACATATTTCCTTCCGGATCCCAATCAGAGACCTAAGGTCAGAAATGGCTTCATGACATTTGCCACTGAACATTTTTGTATATAACCCGTAAAAACCTACAAACGCATTTTACATAGATAAAGCCCTACGCAGGGTGTGAGCTGTGCTTGTGAGTACAATGCTTTGTATTTCCTACCAGGAATTCCTTCGATGAGTCTATCAGAGCATTTTCCAATGAAACCGACGGCCCCAAAATCAACTGAAATTATTGTTGACTTCATGTATTTTTTAAATTTCCACTTCAGCCTCTTTGTATTTTGATAGTTTTTTTGTAGATCTTCAAAGCTACATTACACTCTGCAGGAATTGTCATATCAATAAGAAAGCAGATTCTGTTTTTGCGGCCTTTGATCACCATGTCTGCGAGGTTTTGCTTTGATTGTTCTATCTATGTCTATAAAGTTATTATTATTATTGGTAGTAGTGGTAGTAGTATTTAATTCTATTCCCATTATATAGAAATCCGTACCTTATTCTATAGTCAATGTTTATTATTACTGCGACGATTCCAGTACTATTATTACCTTTTCTGTAAGATTTGCCGTAATAAGTTAAAAAAAAAGTTGTTTATCATACCACAGGAAATTATATATTTTAGGAATTAATAAAATATGAAAGTCTAAAATCTGGTTTGTGAGAATTAATACATGCATACATACACACACACACGCACTCACACACACACACACACACACACACACACACACACACTGATATATATATATATATATATATATATATATATATATATATATATATATATATATATTAAAAAGAAAAGAGAAACCGCAAACGTCTTTGGTTGTAATGTGGATTATGTTTTTAAAATATATATATTATTTACTATAATGTAAATTTATTTCACATATGGGAAATAAAACATAATATATATTTAAAAAACAAATCCACATTACAACCTCTTCTTTTAAAAATATACACTTTTCTTTCGTTGGAACAACTATAACCTTTTCCTTTTACACACACACACACACACACACACACACACACACACACATATATATATATATATATATATATATATATATATATATATATATATATATATATATATTCACGTCGAGCCTTTCACTACCGGGAGTATTTTGCATTTACCATACATTCATATATATATATGCAAAATGCTCTATAGCATATATATATATATATATATATATATATATATATATATATATATATATATATATATATATGTTCGCTACCGGGGGGATATTTTGCATTTACCATACATTCATATATTTTATATATATATATATATATATATATATATATATATATATATATATATATATATATATGCATATGAGATCAAATTTGTAATTATATTTCTACACTTCTGTTTCTACCCCTATACATTATCACGCCGCTGGGTTTCTCGTTACTTAAGATATTCATTAAATCCTTTATTCTATTTTTATTCTGTTTATCTATTTTTGTATACATACATTCTTATAAATTACCGACGTAAATCCTTTATATTCATGTGACGTGAGTGATTAAAATAAACATCGAAATACTAAAAGCGAAACACGATTCTTAATTCTTAATCTACAAGTATATTTTCTAATTTTCTTTTACTTATATTAAATGTATATAATAATAATGCAGACAGACACAAATATACATATATGCATATATATATATATATGTGCGTATGTATGTAACGTAATAGTAATATTAGCAGTATGTGTGAAAGTTTGCAGCGGCTTCTTTTTATAAACTAAAAACTGGATGCACAGTAGAAAATTTTTTGCTGATACCTTATATATATATATATATATATATATATATATATATATATATATATATATATATATATAAGGTATCAGCAAAAAATTTCAATATATATATATTATAAATTAACTGATTTAAAAATATGGTTTCATCGCTACACAGGAATTACCATGTTTCAAAAACAGAAACCAAAAACTATAAATTCAATTATATTAAATTAACAGCATTAATTCTGTTTCATTCATCTTCAAGCGAATTTTGGAAGAATTTATTGAAGATGAAACAGAACTAACTAACGCTTTTAATTTAATATAATTGAATTTAAAGTGTTTGGTTTCAGTTTTGGAAACATGGTAATTCCTGTGTAGCAAAAAAAAACATATTTTTAAATCAGTTAATTTATAATATTTATGCTCTTAAATTTACACTGACCACTGTTCTGTAAAAATAAAAATATCAATAAGAACACCGGATTACATATCTTACAGTTCTTCCTTTTTTTTTTTTTTACTACACACACACACACACACATATATATATATATATATATATATATATATATATATATATATATATATATATATATATATATATATATATATATATATGGTAATCAGTATAGAATTTTCAGGAGGATATATATTCAGGAAGAGTTCTATATCAAGAGACCGAGCAAAATTATTATTAATTAAAGAATATCAAAC
>OZ038520.1:11759071-11771571 GCA_964036315.1 Acanthosepion esculentum
GGTAAGATCATACATTCTTGAAAAAATATATATACAAAAACAAATAATAATAATAATAATAATAATAATAATAATAATAATAATAATAATAATAATAAAACATATATTATTTTTTCTTTTAAATATCCTAAAAATTAAAATATAAGTTTGACACAATAAAACAACGAAAACACGGAACAAAAATTAAATAAAAGATAAGAAACAAATACAAATCGTAAAATACTTCACCTTTTTTTTCTTCTTCTTCTAATTCTCTTTCTTCTTTCTTTTTTTTTTTTCTTTCACCTCTTTTCCGTCACAGTTGTAGGTATGAATAAGATTGAAACTCCTTCATCCAGGTCATTTTTATCTTCATTATTTTTTATTTTATTTTGATTATTTATGACTTTTTTATTCTTACTGTTTTTTCTTCTTTTTTTTTTTAACTTTTAATGTTCATTTTTCTTTGATAGTTTTCATTCGCATTTTTTCCTTTATCATTTTCCTTTTTAGGACATTTTCTTCGTCATACCTAACACTAAACATTTTCATACATTCAAACTTATTAGCATCGTTATTATAGCAATACTGGTGTAAAAGTGGTAATAACGATACTGTTTTATATCATTGATATGATATTTTAAATATAACAATGCATTAAATGTGACAATATTAATATCATAGCAATAATGTTGTTATATTAAAGAATATAATGTTTATATTAAAGAACAGTAGCATTTTCGTCATTATAATCTTCATTCTCGGCTTTCATGTGAAAAATGTTTGTCGTGTTTTTATATTTTCGTTCTTCGTATTTCAGGAAATATCTTCTTTTTTTTTCATTTACATCTTTTACTTTTTTCTTTCATCTTCGCCCTTTTCTCTTTCGTTATAATTCATTACTATTATTATTACTATGTTATTACATATCAATGTTCATTGATGTTTTTGCTTCCTTTTTTTCAATTTCTTATATTGTTTCGTTTTCATTTTATATTCATGTATGTGACATGTGTATATATATATATATATATGTGTCAGAGATGTGTTAGCTAATCTATAAGTATGTTATCTAATACGTCAGTCCTATCATTCGTTTAAAATTTATTTTAACTTCATAGATGTTTTTTTTAAATTTATGTGTATGTTGTCTGTACATATATAATTTTACAAAATATATATATATACACATACATATATACTTATATATTTATTTTTCTTATTCAGTTTTTATATCAACAATCTTCTGCATTGTATTATTGCTAATATTTTCGACATGCAGTTTTTTTTTTGTTTTTTTTAAAGTCGTGTGTGCAAGCTTATAGATACAATTTGGAAAAGTTAAATATGTATAAAATACAAATACAAATACGTGTATGCGTTTATACATATAAATATAATTTATATATTATTTAAACATATATGTAAGCGTAAAAATGTAATACACAAGATTAGAGAAAATATAATTAGTTTTAAAGCTTTGTATATACCCTATTTAACTCCGGTGTTTTGTGTCCACTTCTTTCCTTCTTTTTCTTTCTTTTTTCTTTCTTTTTTTTTCCTTTAGTGTAACTCCTTCTCCGATATATTTTTTCTTTTTCTTTTGCTTGTATTTAGTTCAAATGAAATGCTCAACTTCCGACTGAAAAAAAAATCATTCGACTTTACTGTTCAAGGTTTCTTTCTTTCCCATAACTCCTTGTTGCCTGGCTGTTGACAATATCCCTCGATCATTTGCTTTTTCGTCATTGCTTGGGTTGATTTTGATAAGTTTAAACATCAGTTTATCGGACTGTTTTCACGTCGAAGAAATAGAGACATATTTCAATATGTATATGTCCCAGTATATATAAATACACACAAATAGATAATATAAAAGTAATACTCTACTCAATGAAAACTATTACACATATAACATTATGTGTGTGTTTATATGTATATATATACATATATATATATATGTATGTGTGTGTGTGTAGTTAAGTTAAAATATTATATATCAAAATGTCTGCCACTCTAAAGCTAACAGACACTATATATATATATATATATATATAAATATATATATATATATAGAGAGAGAGAGAGAGAGAGAGATTTATATGTATGTATGTAATGTATATATATATATATATATATATATATATATATATATATATATATATATATATAAACGTGTATTTATAAATGTATGTATGCGTTAGTATAACTGATCGTATATTACTATGTTGTATATGTGATGTTTATAATCATATATGTATGTGTGTGCGTATGTGTATATAAATGAATCTTCAAAGTGTCAGGTATTTTTTTTTTTTTTTTTTTTGCTAGCGGGAAAAAAAAAACCTTTCACTATCGAAACTAAAAACGCTTCACCTACTAAAAACTGTATTTTTCATACGTGTGTTTTGGAATTAATATACACAATTATTGATTATAATTATTGTGTTAATACTTACATGTACATATATGAACAATAGTAATGACCATGTATATATATATATATATGTGTGTGTGTGTGTGTATGTTTGCTTGTGCGTCTGTGTGTGCATTCATATATATATGTGTGGATATGCAAATGCAAAAACACAGTGTCGGATGTTTGCTAACATGAAACAAACAAGTCTTTTGCAGTACTTAATAGAAACAGCACCGTTTTATCTGTAGGTATCATATATGTATATATATGTGTGTGTGTGTGTGTATGTGCGTGTATTAATATATATAGACATATATATATATATGTATATAATTAATATAAATAATTAATAAATATGGTTATAAGTAGGTGTTAGTGCATGTATATATAATGTTAGCCTGTGTATGTATGAATTATATATATATATATATACATATATATATAGGTGTCTACACACACAAAGCGTGCAGCAGGCGAGGTGTTCCTGGTACTGGCTCTAGTGACGAACTAAAACACCAACAGCGACAGAAGCTGAAGCCTTTCGTGTGACGTCGGTAGGAGGAGGAGGAGGAACAGGCAGTGCGAAAAGGTGGGGAGGAGTGTACAGTGCCTGAAGGAGGAGGAGGAGGAGGAGGAGCAGCAGCAGTTAGGTTTACATGCATACGTCTTTCTCTCTCTCTCTCTCATTCTCTCTCTCTCTCTCTCTTTCCCAGTCTATCTATCTATCTATCTATCTATCTATCTATCTATCTATCTATCTATCTATCTAGTTAGCTAGCTAGCTAGCTGAGTTCATTATCTATCTATCTATCTATCTATTTATTTCAGTTCATGATTTATTTTTCTATTTATCTATTCTTATAGATAGATAGATAGATAGATAGATAGATAGATAGATAGATAGATAGATAGATAGATAGATATGCAACAAGCACACGCACGGACGCATGCACACACATAAAGACCGTTTATTTGTGTATACGCGTATTTGATTTACAGAGTTTTAAATGTAAACCTATAATTTTATATGCGTGTATATAAGTTGGTGTTTAAATCACGAAGTACAAGCGCCGGGAAGAAAAGTTCAATTTTAGCCTACCCTCTCCTCACACACGACTTTTTTTTCTTTTTTTTTTTCAAGACAAAACAAAAACATATATACATGAAGAGGGAGGGGGCCACCTCTGTGGGTGTGAAGGGGAGGAGTATTAGCTAAAGACGGAGTAGGGGAAATAGATATGTGTGAAGTGTTCGTAGTGGGAGGGGTGAAGGGGAGGGACTTCCTAAAGAAGAAATAGAGAGAGGGGCGGTTTGTAGTGTGAAGCTCGTGGGAGAGAAAGGGGTAAGTGTGACCTGTGAGAGGGGGAGAATAACTTATACAGAGCGGAGGAGTGTGAAGCCGTGAGAGAACGGCAAGAGAAGGAATGAAAATATACAAAAAGGAGGAATGTGAGACGTAGAAAGAGGGTGTGAACGATGAGAAAGGAAAAACAGCCAATAAAGAGAGAGGGTTAATGTTTTGGAAAAAATACGAATCATTGTCCAAAACATGCATACCTTAGTTGTTCATTTTCTATGTAAACGTGAGTCTCTGAGTAATTTTTAACACTTTCTTTTAAAGGTAATTAAATGCACTAGTCATTAATAATAATAATAATAATAATATGTATTTACGTTTTTTTCAATATTGATCTTTACACTTCTTCAGCATCGACTTAATTCTATACGTTTCTATACTTAAATATTTTTAAAATGAGTGAATGTTACTGTTTTATTATCAATTCAAATGAAAAAAATATATCTTAAAAAAACACTTTATTGCATGGAGGAATAACCTGTTATAGTGTTATTTTATTATGTATGTCGATATCATTATGAATATGTGATCAGAGTGTTGCATATATAGACGGTAAAGTAATCCATAATACCGCGTTAAAACCACGGTTTAAAAAAGTTTTAGCGTTTTTTTTTCTAATAACAATTTTAAATTTATGTTTTTCTCTCTCTCTCACGCACTTTCTCTGACTCTCTCTCTCTCTCTCTCTCTTTCTCTCTTCCTCGCTTTCTCGCTTGCTAGCTCGCTCAATCAATCGATCGCTCTTTGTATCTATATAGAAATATCTACCTATCAGTGGATACACGCATACACAAACAGATGCACATCCTGCTGTTCAAATAGCCAAAACACGTTAGGTCGCAAATATTTTTTTACAAAGTGATGCATTTTGGAATCTTTAAGTAAAAGTGCGATACAGAGAGATCAATAAGTACGTGGTCTAATCAGAAAAAAAAAAACACACACACACACACATTTATTTGACTCAAAGGGCATTCATTTTTCAACATAATCTCCTTCTTGGATGGTGTAGATAAAGCAATGGTGAGTATTATTAATAATATAGAACGAAATTTATACAGTGAAAATTTCAGTCCAATATCCAACTATCACTACGCCTCAGCCTTAGTTCTGTCAAAAATTTTAGAAACGTTTTTACTTTTGGATATATCTATCTATCTATCTATATATATATATATATATATATATATATATATATATATATTCCTTAAAGTGAGGGACCAGTTTACTAGATGGTGTCAGTTATAAAATGTTTCTCGTTGATATTTTCTACATGTAATAATTGAGTGTTTTTTCTCTAACTTTCTATGTTTACATATACATATATATATACACATACATACATACATACATACATATATATATATATATATATATATATATATATATATATATATAATTTTATAAACGACAGGGTTATGAGAATTAAGATACTATTCCTCAAAACAAAATAATTAATTATTACAATAAGGATAGATAGATAGATAGATAGATAGATAGATAGATAGATAGATAGATAGATAGATAGATAGATAGATACGAATAGAATGTGATAAGATAGATAGATAGTAGAGTTAGAAGCACATGTTCATACGCAACACACATACACAGATGCATACGCGTGCTCAGATACACGAGCATATATTAAGAAGAGAGAATAGCAGGAAGTTTAAGAGGAGGAAGAAGTGTGAACTGTGAGAAGGGAAGTGCATAGCTAATGAATGAAGCAAGAAGGGTGTTTAGTGTTTGAATACCGAGAAGGGGGAATATAAATCAGAGAGAGAAAAAAGTGGGTGTGTAGATTATGACGAGGGAAGGGGCTCACAAATAGAGAAAGGAAGGTGTGAACAGCGTGAGGGGCAGGACGACCAATAGAGAGAGAGAGAAGTGGTATACAGAAATAAATGGGTGTGAACAGTGAGTGTCGAAGCATACCCAATGTACGTGTATGTATGCATACAAAAAAAAAATGGTCACGCTATTCAAAACAAAAATGTTCAGATTCCTATAATAATAATAATAATAATAAATGCATTCTCCAAATATTAATAATAATAATAAATGCATTCTCCAAAGTTTTACATACATTTACAACATATTAGTCATTATTTTCATATATTCTTTAAATATGTGACGTAGCATTGATTGGTGATGAGACGGCAGACTTTTATTTTAACTATTGGTATTTGGTAGGGAGCGGTTTTTCTTAATTCTTTTGTATGCTTTTTGTAAAAGTTTTAAGTATATTTAACATACAATAGAATTTACATATAAAATGGGGAAAAAACAATACTTTACCTTTCCTATATTATTCTTTATGTGCCGTGTCCCTTCAGGACGTTAGCGATCATGGCTCTCCACAAATTCCTGTCCTTCGTCGCTCTTAATAAATGTTGTTTCCCTCTGTCCCTCTTGCCTTCAATCTGTCCTGCGAGTATCAAATTTTCCAAACCCTCTTTCTTCATTATGTGCCCTAAAAATGTCATCTGTCTCTTCCTGATGTTAAGTATAGGTGTCCTTTTCTCTAAAACTTCGTCATTGCTCATATGTTTGGTACTCAGCATTCTTCTGTAGAACCACATTTCTCTTGATTCAAGTCTCTTCTTCATCTGTGAGGAAACTGTCCAGCATTCACTGTCATATAGGAGAACTGACATTACATAACAGTTCAGTAGTCTTTCCTTTGTTTCTCTTGCTGCAAGTCTCTTCTTCACCTGTGAGGAAACTGTCCAGCATTCACTGCCATATAGGAGAACTGACATTACATAACAGTTCAGTAGTCTTTCCTTTGTTTCTCTTGCTGCAAGTCTCTTCTTCACCTGTGAGGAAATTGTCCAGCATTCACTGTCAAATAGGAGGACAGATATCACGTAAAAGTTCAGTATTCTTTTCTTTGTTTCCAACGAATTTTTTTCTTAATAATCTGCTTATCTTTTGGAAGGCATCTTCTGATTTCAGTGTTGCACTTTCCGTACACCGCGTTAACTGTAGCTTAAAACTTAGTGTCCACTGAAAATCAACTAATAAAAATGATCTGATAAATTTCTAGTCTCATCATAACAACAGATCTTCAATATGAAAATTATTGATATAAACTTTTATAAGATTATGTAAATGGATTGCAGTACTGGAGATGGAAAGGATAGTAAACAAAAAAAATAAATAAACGACAAACATTATTATGTTCCATGAAGGATAGGAAGTTGTGGAGAATTATGATCGGCAATGTCCTGAAAGGACAAGGCATATATAAGAAGATACGTACATACATATATATGTATGTATGTGCGTGTGTGTGCGTGTGCGTGTGTGTGAACATAAAATATATAAACCTGTTTTTCAATTATCTTCTGTAGTAAGTCTTACATTAAATATTTGTTAAAGTACTTTTCTCGAAGAATAATTTTAATACATTTTATTACACCTTGAAGATTGTTTTAATACCTAAGTATTACAGGACAAAATATCATTAAAAAATCCAAAAGTCTACGCTTAACTAATTGACTACTACATTAAAACAATAATTAATTATAAGAAAGTATATATGTATATATATATATGTATGTGTGTGAGTGCGTATGTGTGTTTGTGTGTGTGCGTGCGTGTGTAATATAGGTAATTAATTATAAGGCAGTGTGTGTGTGAGTGTGTGTGCAAAAAATCAAATAATATACTTGTAAAACGACTTTTCTACCTGGATTCTATCCACTTGGGAATTTACTTATATAAATATATATATATTTATTTATATATTTTATATATATATATATATATATATATATATATATATATATATATATATATATATATATATATATATATATATTATTTATATATATATATACCCACACACACATTGACCACTAATATTATATATATATATATATATATATATATATATATATATATATATATGTATATATATATATATATATATATATATATATATATATATATATATATATATATATATATATATATATTATTGAAAATTATAACATATGCATGTTTAACATCACTACAAAAATTGCAATTTTTTTTCAAAACTACTGGTGTCTTATCAAGTGATGGAGTTGATTCATCACTTGATAATACACCTGTAATGCTGAAACAAAATTGCAAATTTTGTAGTGATGTTATAACATGCATATGTTATAATTTCGAAAAAATATTATTTGCTCTACTCGGTATTGAGCTCTCTTTTAAGAATAGTAGTGTTGGTTATCAGAATTTTATTCCATCTGTACCAAACCCTGTACGTACTTGTATATATATATATATATATATATATATATATATATATATATATATATATATATATATATATATATATATATATATATAAGGTGAATTATATTATTAAATACCGTAGGTGACCGGTAAATGAAGATCTATCTATCTATCTATCTATCTATCTATCTATCTCAGTTTGTTCATTATCTATCTATCTATCTATCTATCTCAGTTTGTTCATATCTATCTATACTGGACTATACCGTAGTCTTCGACCTATGAGATCGCACATTCTGTCCGCACATACAATTTGATTAGAATGCTGAAGTCTCGTGCAGAACCAACCAAACTTTCGGAAGAACCAAATGCGGAGGACACCACAAGGTCTCCAAACGAGTTTTTGAACTCAAACTAATTCTCCTAGACTGGTTAACAAGCAGAGCTATAGCTCCAAATCTCTTACTAATACTGAGGAAACAGATTTATTTGCACGCAAGTGAAATTAACGAACTTCGATTTCTCAATCAGAATTGCTATCCATTATACCACCGTGTGTGGATACATATATATATATATATATATATATATATATATATATATATATATATATATATATATATATATATATATATATTAGTATATATGTATGTATATGTATTAGCATATATGTATATATACATATTAGTATATATGTATTATGTCTATATATTAGTATATATTTATGTTTGTAAATATATATATATTAGTATATATGTATGCATATACATATACATATATTAGTATATGTATATATATATATATATTAGTATCTGTTTATATATATATATATATATATATATATATATATATATATATATACACACATACATTAATAATAATAATAATAATAATAATAATAATAAATATTTTTGTTCCTTATCGTTTAGTACAATTTTTAGTTTCATTGACTCAACTGAGTCAGAGCAAAAACAAATGTTTTATAATCACCATATATATATATATATATATATATATATATATATATATATATATATATATATATATATATGTATATATATATGTATATATGTATGTATACATGTATATATATATATATATATATATATATATATATATATATATATATATATATATATATATATATATACAGTTAAGGGGATAATTACAGTTAAATGATTCATACATATATATATATATATATATATATATATATATATATGAACATATAAAAACACCTATTTTTTTCAGTTATTTTATCCATATATTATATATATATATATATATATATACTACTACTACTGCTAATAATAATAATAATAATAATAATAATAATAATAATAATGATAAATATACTTTTTCTCCTCACCGATATCACACCTTTGAATTTCATGTACGATGTAATTGTTAGGTTCATACAACTCAGATTTGTACAAACGGTGAGGAAGAATATGTATATCTATTTGTTAATAGTATACACGTTAGGTCTGTTTTATACATCCCGCACTGTTTTATTACCACCAGCACTCACTCTGCGCTTGTTCACCTATCGGCCGGCTCACACTCCTCTCCTACCTTTTGAACAAGAGCAGAGGTTTATTACTTGTTTCCTGTTTAGTATTGAGTTTCCGGTTCTTTCTAAAGTTCACTCTCAGTAGCCCGTTGCGTCTTAGTGGCATTATCACCTTTTGAATTGATTACTTTTTTTTTTTTATAAAGATACTTTCTTAGAAATGATGATCCCTATTTTTAATATTTTTCTTTTAGTTACATAACATTTTATATAACTGTGCGGTGAAATCTGATATCCGATTTATACAACGATTAAAAATCTGTATGCTAGCAAAACCAAAGACAAAAAAGAGTACCATTTTAAATTTTATATGTAATAAAATAAAAATTTAGCCTAGGAAAATTAACAGTTTTGTATGAATACGATATTATTTTGTTATAAATACTGATACACACAAGCGTGTGGTTGGAGATTTTACTGGGGTGGTACAGTATGAATTTGACATGTAAAATTTTCAATTTTCCTTGAAAATAATTAGCTTTTGCCCTGTAAATATACAATTCGATTGCCCTGTATTTGTGTGTGTATGTGTGTTGCTGATACGACAAGCACCCCCCTCCGCTTTGTGCACCAATGCTATTATATACCTATGATGACCCACGGATAGAGATCTATGTGTGTGATATGTAATCATGCATATAGATTCGTATGCGTGTGTATGCGCATATGCATATGCATAGATTTACACGTTAGTTAAAGCGATTTTCTGAATGTTTAGCATAATTGTCAAAGAAAAGTACAATCTAAATTCAGTATGAGGAAAAATTTTCCATGAAAATTCGTATAAAAAAGAAAGCAAGCAAGAAAGAAAGAAAGAAAGCAAGAAAGAAAGAAAGAAAGAAAGAAAGATGGAAAGATAACGAAAGAAAGATATTCAAGTGATGCAGTTGACGATATGAACCGTAGCATGAATAACCAAAGACTTTTGGACGGAATGATTATTATAATGAGAAAAAAAGAAAGAAAGAAAGAAAGAAAGAAAGAAAGAAAGAAAGAAAGAAAGAAAGAAAGAAAGAAAATCAATATAATAAGTAACAGTTGCGAATATAAAATTATATCTCGATTTTCAGCATATTATTACCCATAGACTTGAGAATGAAAAGCGAAATTTAAATCTAAGTTCTGGCGGGGTGGAGATTGAAGCTAAAAAAAAAAAAAGAAAAAAATGAAAAAGAAAAGAAAAGAAGAAGAAGCAGTAGTATAACTGTCCGTCTTTACACGTCATATTTCCGGTAAGGTATCCCCACGACTACTGAGAAATAACAAATTAATGCTCGCGCAATTTAATTGTGATAAATTATCTCACACTCTCCTTTCCTCTCCTCGGCTCTAATCTCACACTCACTCACTCACTCACTCACCGACTCACTCATTTGCTCTGTTTGTAACTGTCTACACATGCATACATACATATACACTTGTACACTTTATTTTGAACATTTCTGACACAGCCGTATCGTCGACTTTGACATATTTGAACTTGTTTTTTTTTGTTTTCAATAGTACTAGTTGAAATGAAGTATATTTGTATGTAACGTTTGTATACTTACATTATTTTTAATTTTTATCTTTTATATCTTGTTCCTATTTCTGTTTATTTTTATTTTTCATTTAGATTTATTTTATTTTTAAATTTAAAATTTTATTTTTATGTTTATTTATTTAGACTGCAACTAATTATTCAAATATTAAACGATCTGAAAATAAACTGTCTTTTCTTTTCTTTTCTTTTTTCTTTCTCTTCATCTCTCCCTCCCTCCCGCTCTCTCTCTCTCTCCCTCCCGCTCTCTCTCCCCCTCCCGCTCTCTCTCTCTCTCTCTCTATCTCTCTCTATCTCTCCCCTCCCTCCCTCCCTCCCTCCCGCTCTCTCTTCTGACTGAAAGCAATTGACCGGTCGACGTTTTAGCACAAATACCTCAAGTTTGGTAGATTAATTTGTTTTAATTATAGAAAGATTTTTGAGATTTATAAAAATCATAATTTAAGAATTTGTGAAAAATCATTTTGAAAAATATACTTTAAATATTTACACACATATCTTAGAAAATGAACGAACCAAAAAAGGAAATAAAAATAAAGATAAAAATCCAAATGTAATAATTGCACAAAAAAAATTTAAATTGATAAAATTTACATTCGTATTACAACAGTTTTATAAAAGAATAAATTTCTAAATTTCATTCACATATACATTTTAGCAAATGGCACATTTATGGTTACCCTGAATAATGATGCAATTTAAGTTAACACTTCTTTCTTAGTTATAAGATGGAAATATATTAAAGACTATTATAGGTTTGAAGCGATTCATTTTTATTTTACTTATTGCTGTTATAAACGGGAGTCAAGGTAAGAATTGCAAGGAAATTTACTATTTTTCGAAGAATTAATTTAGTTTGTAACAATTAACATATTTTTCAAATAGCGCTATCAGCGTTGCTTCATTTGAACTCAGTTCAAAACGTCTTCGAAAAATGTTCATTTGATTTAGTTTGTTCTAGTAGATCTTCCCTCCGTCCGTCTGTATCAATCATTTTCTCTCTCACTCTTTCTCTCTCACTCTCTCTGTATCTCCACTCTATCTCTGTAACTCCTCTCTCTCTCTCTCTCTCTCTCTCTCTGGCTCTCTCCCTCGCTATGTGTGCGTGTGTGTGTGTTTTTTCATACCTATCTATCTAATCTCTTTCACCTAATCTACTTCTAATTCTCTCTACCTCTCTTTTTATCTCTCTTTCTCTATATATATATCTATCTATTTACATTTCTCACTTGAACTACACCTTACTATCTTTCCGTCTATGTATCTGTTTCTCTGTTTCTCTATCTTTCTATCTCTTTCTCCCTATGTCTCTCTCTCTCTCTATCTATCTATCTATCTATCTATCTATCTATCTATCTATCTGTGTGTTTGTGTGTGTGCGCGTGTGTTTGTGTGTGTAAAA
>OZ038520.1:11781571-11784071 GCA_964036315.1 Acanthosepion esculentum
TTATTACATAAAACTAACATAGTCTCATTTATAAAACATTGTAGGAGGACTATCGATTGACATATTATAATTATACTTTTCTAGTTAAACGTTAAATCAAACTATATTTCAATTCCACAGACGTATCGTGTATAACTGGGAACTTTAGAACAAAAATTCTTTTTCTGCCATCAAGTTTTCACTGAACATATGTGAAAGAGTATACTTTAGTTTTAATATTTGGGTCTTTATATTTTTAACATCATAAATTTAAACTTTACCGCTAGGACTCGCCATGCTACATCCGCAGATCCGAATTATCTTCATTTTCCCTCCGTATCCCAAACGTAAAGAGAAAGTCCCAGTTAACTTTTCCTCAAGAACTGCTACTTTTTGGAACTGGCTCCCGCATGGGTACTTCCCTGAACACTACAATCGTTACCTCTTCAAGTCAAAGATCAGGCTTTATTTATTCTCTTCTTCACTTACTACTACCTCCTCATACGTTCACCTTAATAACAACCTTATATATGGAGTGGCTCTCGAGACTTGATTGAACATTAATAAAAAGTGGTGGTGGGAATCGATAAAAAAGATAGAGAAAGTGGGTAATACCTTTTAGGTTAAATTATTTTTCCTTACAAAACATCCGTAGCCAATTCCATACCTTTTTCATAAGTACATGCGTGAATGTCAATGTGTGTGTATATGAGAAAGTGTAAGAGAGCAAGAGAGAGAGAGAGAGTGATAGAGATGGTGAGAGAGAGTGAGAGAGAGTGAAAGAGTGAGAGAGTGCGAGAAAAAGAGTGAGAGAGAGAGAGTGAAGGAGAATGACTGAGAGAGAGAGAGCGAGACTGTGTATATGTGCGTGTGTGTATACATTTATACATATGTTTATAAAATGTGGAAATGTTAGTTTACATAGGTAGGTGTAAGCGTTCGTATAAGAATGTTTTATTGCGTACACCTATAAACAATTGCCCGTTTTTGTATACTTGTAAGCAAAATGCACATCCTGGTAAGTTTAACGCGTGTCAGGAGTTCACATGTCGGAGACAAAAAGTCGGCGAAAGACTTGTTAGGGTTGTCAAACATTTTTCTTTGATGTGCCGCTATCCTGTTCTTCTATATAAGTGCATATCCACATATATGATGACTATAATTAATGTAAATTTATAACGCTTACAAACACAGTATGTTCTCTACGACTTTTTACATGTTCATATATGTACATTAATAAATACATAACATGAACTCGTAATACTTATATAAATACGTAATAAATGCACGCGCACAATCATATACACACGCACACACACATGAAAGAGAGAGAGAGAGAGAGAGTTGGGGAAATACTGATAGAAAAAAAGCTATCAGTAAATATACATAATATATGAAAAGGGGCTGAAAATTTCTCGTTTTGACCCACATCCCAAATATCATGACCAAATGATCATATTTGCGAATCTTTTTGTGAATCTCTTTGTGGTTCAACCGAAAATTTTCCACCATTTAATCATATATATATATATATATATATATATATATATATATATAAAGAGAGAGAGAGAGAGAGAGAGAGAGAGAGAGAGAGATAGATAGATAGATAGATAGATAGATAGATAGATAGATAGATAGATAGATAGATAGATAGATATGAACAGGATTAAATAGATAGATAGATAGAGAGAGAGAGAGAGAAAGAGAGAGTGTGTGATCCTCATCTCATAATCAATATTTCAATGAACAAAGATCAATTTTTTAAGGTCTAATGAAAATTGAGAAATAACCTAACTAGTGACTTGAACTGTGTAGTAAGTTTCCGGAATATTAGGAGACAATTCGAAGCAATGTCATTATTCTTCTTGGCTAGATCGTGAACTCTTCAACACCTTCCCAACACCGGATACAGTATTTCTAATGTTATATATAAATATATTCAATAACGTACACACACATAAATGACTGTGTGTGTTTAAGCTAATATGCTAATGAAATGAATCAGATTTTCTTTTTGATTCTTTTCAGTTTCCGACACTTGGAGAATCTCACCAAACATTTGAACGGACATTCCCTGTCCGTTTTATTTAAACGAAGGGCTGCTACCTAAATATACTATGCTTAAATTAAATTTCTGTATATGTGTAACCTTGAGCTTCAGAATACACACACATGCATACTTGCACACAAACTCATATGTAGATTTATATTGCACATTGTAGCGAACCACCCTCATTCCCTTCGTATTCCATTGGTGAGATGTAAGTTCCACTCAAGCAGCTTCTTCCCATGAACCCCTGGCCGATAGAACAGTCTCCCATGATTTAACCTGTTCGAGTCTTTACCTTTTCCTCCTATCCATATAAACTACACCTTAACGTAACCCTTTACTTCGACTTGTCACCCACATTGTAGCGAACCACCCTCATTCCCTTCGTATTCCATTGGTGAGATGTAAGTCCCATGGACTGCTACTTTGTGGAACTGGCTTATACAGTGAAAATTTGCGATTAAAATTCAA
>OZ038520.1:11789071-11821571 GCA_964036315.1 Acanthosepion esculentum
ATGATGAGCAGGGCTATACTGATAACATAGGCATTTATAGCTGGGATAAGAATGATCTTGAACAGAAACTCAACATCCACTAGCAAGTGTCCCAAAAATAGGATTCCAGATAATCATTTCCAGAACAGAAACTATGATCTGGAATTGGAATGAAAGCAATGGTAGCAGCTACCCGGAATTCATCATAAAAATTTAGGCTGTAGAATTAGTAAATACTAAATACTTCAGGTACCGCAGTGTATGGATCACCTATCACAAATTTAGTATAGGAAATTCAGAAATTGAACATAGAATACGCTGTGCCAGAGGTAGCTTTACCCAACACCACAAATCGCTACAAAACCAAAACATCAACCTGAAAATTCGAGTCATGTTCCTAAATAGCTTCGTTAGATCGAGATGTTTATATGAATATCTTGCATGGCACCAAACACGTTCAGAGGTATCCAAACTTCCAGCTGTAAACCGCCGCTTTCTAAGATCACTGGTTAAAATTGTCTTTGACCGAGTGAAGCCTGGAGGTCTTGGCATAGATCATCCTTTTTTGAACACTACAAAATCACAAAAGAACTGTGCCAAATAACAAAATCACATCACTTGAGGATTACCAGCAACAGTAATAACTAAAGTGGATATTGCATGTAAGAGGAAATAATGACATAATCACATTTCACAATACTAGAAAGAGCGATAACAGTTACTGGAATTGAAAAACTTATTTTCCTGAAAAATTGTTTTGAGAGAAATATTTAATAAACTTCAACCGGAAGCAGTACTGGCTGCTCGGTTCACGAATGCCAAATGTTTCCTTGTAGGGAAACGGCTAATTATGCTACTATTACCATAATTTAAAAATATAGTTTTAAGGCATGCAATAATTATGATTAATATTAGGAATAGAGCATCTGTAAGCATAAAAGATTGCGTTCATGAAACAGACTGTCTCCTATCGGTGTTGACCTCCTTGTCATATATATATATATATATATATATATATATATATATATATATATATATATATATATATATATATATATATATACATACATATATATATATATATATATATATATATATATATATATATATATATATACATCAGGGATGCTCAAGGTAGCATCAATCAGCTAAGTGACAATCCTTTTACTTATATTAATTATATATATATATATATATATATATATATATATATATATATATATATATATATATATATATATTAGGAAATGGATTAAGTCCGATAATTATTTAATATATTTTCTGTTTATACATTATTGTTATAGATATAATTTATATTTATATGTCATATATATATATATATATATGTGTGTGTGTGTGTGTGTGTGTGTGTGTGTGTGTGTGTGTGTGTGTGTGTGTGTGTGGAGGTGCGCGCGTGTGTGTACGGGTTATGTAGTGATTAGTTGTTCGGAATGAGACATCGGACGGCTGAGTTCACATACATACACACACGCGCGCACACACAAGCATATATATATATATATATATATATATATATATATATATATATATATATATATATATATATATATATATAGTTGGAGTGATGTGAGTTTGTGACCTTAGGTTTCATACTATATATATAACTTAATTTCTATCACACGGTTATTATCTCCCCTGATCTTTTCAAATGTTATACAGACAAACGTCTCATCTACGGACCCCCTCCATCAACAGACTTCGTATGCAACGCACAAAATGTGCAGGCAATTTTTTTTTTAAATCTGTAGGAAAACAAAACTTTCAAAGTTCTCAAAGTGACCACTTGGTGGCGGTGGTTGGCCTTTCAATTCTAAACAAAGACAGGTGTACGAAACATAAAGTACGATACATTCGCGCATGCATGAGTAAGTAGCTATGAGCAATCTATTTATTTATACAGTATATATATACAGTATGGTATATATTTATTTATGCCATATATACATGTTTATAGTATTTTCATTATCATCATGAATACTCGTGGTTACTGTAGTGGTTTTGTAACCCAAAAATAATCACTTCCCATCTACGGACAATCAGTTTTAACGGACAACCCCTACCCTCTTAATCCGTTGATGAGAGGTTTGTCTGGATCTGTTCAGGATGTTGCTTTTTCTTTTTGTTCATGTTCTTAACAAAAAGAAAATGAAACTAAATGAAATAGTCTAGACTATATACCCAAAACATATATTAAAAAAAATATGTTTAAAATTCTCAGCTAAGCCTCTCCTTCATGCGCATGCGTAGTTACATCAACATAAACATCACTTTAGTCTGATAAAGTCCTAAAGGACGAAACTCGTCACAAGAAAACGTTTTTCCACTTTGTCATAGATTTTTCAGTATACCGAACAATTACAAAAAGGTTCGTTACGAAACTATGGAGGCGGGGTGCTAAATATAACATCAATCAGCTAAATGATAAATTATATATTTGTCTTAATTTTACACACACACACACACACACACACACACACACACACACACACACACATACATACATACATATATATATATATATATATATATATATATATATATATATATATATATATATATATGAAAAAATATAGTTTTATAGTATGCTATATTTCTGGGTAAAAGTGCTCCATATTAGGGATAGAGCGCATGTAAATATAAAAGTGGACACTGAGGTCAGCACTCAGGGGCGACAGTTTGTTTCATGTTTAAACTCAATCTTCAGCCTCCTCCTACCTCCTTTTTTTCGAAAAAAAACTTACCTGGATAAATTTTGAAAATATATTTCAATTGAGCACTGTTGAATGACAAGCTAATTCTACAAACAACAGCCACCTGCGTTAATGCGAAGCTCTTCAGTAAAATGAATGGAGCACTCCAGCTATTTGACATTTGTTTACATTTGTAAAAACAAATTGCTAGATTTAGGTGTCTGCATTCTGTTGAATGAAGATAGCTCAGTGGTAGAAACTCTGACTGACACCAAATCGGTTAGGTTTCAATCCTGGTTTGAGGTATTCGGTTGTCTAGTCGCACTGAAGAGCTGCGAAACTCTACTGTCTGTGAATGACGCACACGTATATATATATATATATATATGTCATTCGCAGGCAGCACGATAAATTCCACTTTGTTATAGTTTTTCCTAAAATTGTTGATGATATATAAAAATTTATATATAGTTTTTCAATATATAATGGATATAAATATGCTAAAATGTATAATGTAAGCACTGACACTGACATGATTTCTCATACCAAGCCGCTATCCATTACCCCGCCCGAATCATCCCCCACCCCAGGTTAAAGAGAATAAACACAAAGTAAGCAGACATATTCAAGTAGTGACCACCTCACCCAACCTCAGGATTTTAATTCAGAGTTCTTCTTCTCCAAGTAACAAAAGAGTCAATCTGCTCTGATATTTAATCCATAGCTAGAGGGAGAAAATGAATTCATGACTTTGCTAATGATAAAATTATTTTAAACAATGTTTTTTGGGGAAAAAAAAGAAAACAAAGAAGAGTTATTTTGAGAAGCAAAGAGTAATGAAAATGATTTTTCATGTTTTAAACTAAATTATTAATCAGTATTTTTTCATTTTCTATAGAAGTTTTAAATTGAAAAAGGACATTTTTATTTATTGTGAAAATTACATTTATTCATTATGAAAATTATGTTTATTTTAATTTTGCTACATATATGCATAACATTGTCAAATGTACAAAACAATATTAAACTGTCACGTGCAGAATGCTATAAAAGTAGATATTTATTCGATAATATGTCACCTGAGATTAATAAGTTTCTCTCTGCAATTTTCGTTTTTTTTTTGTGGGTGGGTATTTTTTTTTTAGTTATGGCCTGTGGCATGTTCCCTCTGCAACGACCTATTTAAGTTTTGTACAAAAAATCTTCATTTGTGAAGATATGTTTCTGTCAGTTTATGAAAAGGTTACGGTTTGCCAAACTTTGAAGTCAAATATCTCAAAAACTATAAAAAAAAGGTGCTGATAGAACCTGTTTAATTTCGGGTGACTAATAATATATTAATAATTAATAAAATAGAAAATAAATATTATGCGAAAAAAGAATAAGGTAATGAAGAATTTAGTTAATGTTATAAATGAGGGAGTGTTGAAGAGTTCAGGCAATGACTCGCTTACAAATTTAAACCGAATGACAGCAGAATTTTGGTCTAAGTCGAAAACTATCCTGATCACTACAAACTTAAACTTCTCTCTCCCCCGCTGATATATATATATATATATATATATATATATATATATATATATATATATATATATATAAAAGTGAACATAGAAGTCAACACTTAGAGGCGACAGTCTGTTTCATGCTAGATGCAATCGTCAGGCCACGAGTGCTGTTATTTTTCTCGGCTATTTATATATATATATATTTATTAGATATTAGATATATAATATATATATTTATTAGATATTAGATATATAAATAGCCGAGAAAAATAACAGCACTCGTGGCCTGACGATTGCATCTAGCATGAAACAGACTGTCGCCTCTGAGTGTTGACTTCTATGTTCACTTTTATATTTACACACGCTTTATCTCTGATATCCCATAAATATAGCACACTTTAAGACTATATTTCTTTATATATATATATATATATATATATATATATATATATATATATATATATATATATATACACATACATATATATATATATTGAGGGTTCGCGCGTGTGTATATATATATATGTGTGTGTGTGTGCGCGCATATATATATGTGTGTGTGTATGCATGTGTGTATCTGTGTGTGTTGTGTTGTGTGTGTATGTGTTGTGTGTGTGTATATATATATATATGTGTGTGTGCATGTGTGTATCTGTGTGTGTTGTGTTGTGTGTGTATGTGTGTGTATGTGTTGTGTGTGTATGTATATATATATATATATATATGTGTGTGTGCATGTGTATATGTGTGTGTGTGTGTGTGTGTGTGCGTGTATGTGTACATGGTATTCATAGTAGTTCCCGAAATGTACGCGCTGTGATTGTGCCGTTCCAGGGAAATATGCGCGCATCTAACGTTCCCACTGATATCCAGTCAGCCTAGCAAATAGGTTTCATGGTACCCAATCGATGACTTAACAAATTCGAAAATATGACTGGATCAAATTTTGTTCGACGCGTCTCCTGACGAGGTCCTCGAAACATTTCGTCTGGCGCTTGGTGAGCCGTCTTCAGGTGAGACACGCGTTTCTGCGCAGCGCGTGCATTTCAAGACCCGTCGAGTGTTAGTGCAAGATGACGAGCATTCGGCACGATCAAGCATCGTAAAATCATGCATGAGAAGCATCACCGACAGTCCATCTGTTCTACCTCCCCCCCCCCAACACTCCACGTGACTGGATTCGGTTATAGAGTTAGACGGGAGATCTGCACGGAAAACTTGAACATGCATCGCGTTTCGTCGAAAAGTCTATCTTTCGGCGCCTGACACACAATCAAATGCCCCAGCGTCTTGATGCGCGTCTTTAACTTGCGGAGAAGGCAAACAGCCAATCAATTTTTATCTTTGCAATCATCGCTGACAAGGATGCAATTACATTTGGATTTACGTCTTCTCTTTTATGTTTAATCTGGAAACTTTAGGATATCAGTGATCCTGCAGTATTTGTATCGACAAATGTACTCTCTCCAATATAGAGCATCCTTCCCTCATGAATATATCTGATTTTAAACAATATATATGCATATGAATATATAATTTATATATATATATATATAATTTGTGTGTGCGCGCGTGTGTGTGTGTGTAATGTGTGTGCGTATGGGTGGCTGTGTGTGTGTGGGTGTGTTTGTGGGGGGGGAGTAATGCCTAATACATTTTTCAGACGGTAGTTTCTCCAACAAAGGAGAACGCATGTTCGAACCCTGCCGGAGAACACATTTATTAAGTAACTAAGAATGCACAGGCCAGTAGACACAATTCACACAGTTAAAAGAAAAACAGGGTGTCTACTGTAACACGTGTATTCACTAAAATAAAGTTTGGAGTAATAGGACACACACACACACACACACATATATATACAGTGTAACCCGGATATAAGAGAGTTGTCGGGACCGGAGAAGAAGTCTCTTATATCCGGGTTTCTCTTATATACGGGTTTGGTCTATTTTGTTTTATTAACACAGGCTCTAATTTGGGACCAGAGAAAATCTATCTTATATCCGGATTTCTCTTATATCAGGGGTTCTCTTATATCCGGGTTTCTCTTATATCCGGGTCTCTTATATCCGGGTTACACTGTATGTTTATATATATATATATATATATATATATATATATATATATATATATATATATATATATATATATATGGGATTAATATAAGTAAAAGTTTTGTCACTTAGCTGATTGATGTTAACTTTAGCATCCAGACTGCAGAGTTTTGTAGGCAGACCTGTACATCGACTCTTCAAGGAGTATCAGCAATTTACTGCTTATATATATATATATTTTTTTTTTATAGACTTATCTTTGGTGTAAGTTTTTTGTGTTCATGTGTGCATTTGTGCGCGTGCAGCCATTTGCCCGTCTGTGCGTTCGCCCGTCTGCGTGGATGTGTATAAGTGTAAGGTGTCTTGATCATTTGTAGTTTTTTTTTTGGGGGGGGGGGTTACTTTACATTCGGTCTTTAGGTATTTCGTTTTTTTTCTTTTCCTTTCTTTTCTTTCGACAATGGCGTTTTGAGGCGAGTCGTTCCAATGTCGAAACCGCTTTCAATTTTTATGCGTTCTAGTATGTTTTTTTGTTTGTTTTGCTAGGGAAGTTGTACTTCATTTTGTACATAAATAATTGATATTAATGCTAGCGTGATAAATATTATATATATATATATATATATATATATATATATATATATATATATATATATATATATATGTATATATATATATATATATGGTTTTACTAAAGTATTAATTGTAGGAAGTTAGATTTATAATAAAATATTTTATTTATTATTGTTTGAATTTATGTGTATATGCCCATATTTATACGCTTATGTATACGCAGACATACACATCTATATACAGTGTAACCCGGATATAAGAGAGTTGTCGGAACCGGAGACGAAGTCTCTTATATCCGGGTTTATCTTATATCCGGGTTTGGTCTATTATATATACATTAACACAGGCTCTAATTTGGGACCAGATAGAATCGCTCTTATATCCGGGTTTCTCTTATATCAGGGTCTCTTATATCCGGGTTACACTGTATATAAACGTGGGTACTCTGGTACATGGACACTTATGTCTGCTCTTTGTTATTAATAAACTAGTGCTTAAATGGTTATTTTCTCTATTTTTAGAGTATTACTTATGGTTGGTTGGATTTATAGAATCTTTACATATATATATATTGTGCTTGTGTGTGTGCTTGTGTGTGTGTGTTTCTACACTATGTGTGCTGAAATATTCAATGTATTATTAAATATTTTTCCGTTATACAAATATCATTTAAATAGAAGAGATATAAAAATAACACCATGCTATCTGTTGTGGTAGGATCCACCTAATTTGCATAGCGGAGTACCGACGATATAAATATTGTTGGTACCGGAAGACAGGAGGCAAATCAAGAGATCCAACTAGAGACTCTTCCCGACTGCGACTTAGTCAACACATTCTCCAGGAACGGTCTTCCCAGGAATATACAAAAGACTATATGTAAATATTGTGTACACTTTCTTGTTTCAATACATTTTATTCTAACTACATTTTGTGTTTGCATTATTATTCCATGCATTAGTCAAGTTTCAACACTATCAAAACGCATATGGGAACTAAAACTGGTATATAATAACAAAGTAAAAAAAGAAAAAAAAAGATACAAAGAAACAGCGGAAGAGATTGCAATTTATGTATGGAAGAGGAAGTTAAAATCAAAGAATACAAGAATATGAATGGTGTAATAAAGAAAAGGAATTAAATTATATCGAATTGTCGGCACGTTGACACATTACTTTTGAAAAACTTGGAATGATAGACAGACCTCGAGAGCATCCGATACAAACAGGCGCCCATTTTTAAAAATTAATGTGCATGAAACAGTCTGTAAATGGAGAACTAAATGAAAGAATGTAATTGTTTATGTATGTATGTATATATAAAAAACACTATAAAAAGTGCATATAGAAAAGAAAAATTGTGTAGTATAAACAATTAATTGTTAATTGAAGAGTGGAGGGCGTGATTCCCAGAAGGTCCATCTACGAATCTCTGGAGTTGGGATGTTGAAGGTAGCATCAATCAGCTAAGTGACGAACTTTTACTCATATTAATGATATATATATATATATATATATATATATATATATATATATATATATATATATATATATTATATATATATATATGTATATATATATATACGCACGCAAGCGCACACACTAACACAGAAAATACAGAAGAAAACTTGCAGCAGTGTTAAATATGCATAAAAGGAAAAATCGAAAAAGTATAAGCAGTAATTTGTTGATACCGCCTGAAGAGTGGACGGAGTGGTTCGTCTACGAAACTCTGGAGTCGGGTTGCTGAAGGTAACATCAATCAGCTAAGTGACAAACATTTTACTTGTAGTAATTATATATATACAGGAGATGATGTATAGATTGTCATCTAAATTACGCAAAAATGAAAATAACACTAGCATCTCATTTTAATATATACCAAAATGACACAAAAATATCTTGAAGTTCTAAAGAGTAAATTCATTCAATAAAATCGCCATTGGCTTCAACCACGACTCCCAGACGACTTCGGAATCTCCTGCAACTCTTCTGGGCGGTTACCTTGTTGATGAATGCTGCCATAATCTTTGACTTCAATTCATCTTTGGTGTTACAAGGAGTTTTGCTACTCTGTCGCACAACTTTGCCCCACACATAATAATCAAGGAGTGTGGGTTGCAGTCTGGGGTGTTAGGTGGCCAGGGGTGATACGGTCGCAGTAATTGTCTGACAGTCCTGACAAGGTTCTCTTGCATGTGCAGAGTCCTGTTATCAGATATAGGATCTTCCAGCAGTCACCCTCTTGACCCAGGGTGGCATTACCACCTCACGGCACTGTAGGCCTCCATGTTGGGTCTGAGGCCCTGTGGGAAGATAAATGGAGGCATAACGTCACCATCACTAGTGATCACTCCAAACACCATGATGTTGACTGGATATATCCTCCACCTCTTTCCGAATCCGTTGCACTGTTCTCAGATTGACACCGAAATACACTGAAATGTTCGTATTGGAGCTTCCGGTACGAATGCCAAGCAGTACAGTATGCCGTTTCCAAATTTTGGCAGAGTGAATTGCGTCATGGTGCTCTTTTTCTCACAGACGTTGCCCAACTGATGTTACTATACTATGCAGTCAACAAAATCAAAAACAAACAACACGCATGCGCGAAATTAAAAATATAAGATGACGACAATTTTCCCATCGCACCCTATATATATATATATATATATATATATATATATATATATATATATATATATATATATATATGAAGAAATATAGTCTTAAAGTGTGCTATATTTATGGGATAAAGTGCTCAATATCAGAGATAGAGCGTGTGTAAATGTAAAAGTGGACATGGAAGTCAGCACTTAGAGCCGACAGTCTGTTTCATGCTAGTGCAATCGTCAGGCGACTAGTGCTGTTATTTTTCTCGGCTATTTATAATGATAATTAACCGAGAAAAATAACAGCACTAGATAAATAGCCGAGAAAAATAACAGCACTAGTCGCCTGACGATTGCACTAGCATGAAACAGACTGTCGGCTCTAAGTGCTGACTTCCATGTCCACTTTTACATTTTTATATATATATATATATATATATATATATATATATATATATATATATATATATATATATCATTATTTCTATGTATGCATATTTATGTATACACATATTTATATATACATATATTTTTGTACTCTATGCATGCGGGGTGTGTGTAAAAGAATTCACATAAACGAGAACTTTGTATAGTATAATCTTGACCACAAAAGAACAATAAAGTTGTTGTTTTTTTCAAACTGATTATATATATATATATATATATATATATATATATATATATATATATATATATATATATATATATATATATATATATATATATGACATTCAATGTGTTCTTTTCGCACGTTGAAAAATAATTTTTTCAAGACAGAACATCATTAATTAATTTGGGCGTAAGTAATTGACGAGCATGTCTCGCTGTCATGGGTAGAATTGTGAAAAACTATATGAAACATGAATAAAATCCAAATACTGTGGAAAGCTTTATCTCAATTAAGTGTCATAGGTGATAGACGTTTGGGCGATCATGTTTATTTCAATATTTTGATTAATAACTGATGCGGCAGAATATATTTCCTCAGTAAGCGAACGTTTCTGTATGTGGTTAACCGATTGCCAGTCAAAGCTATAGGACCTATTCGGTACTGCTATTTAACCCATAGCTGGGTAAGAATACATTTCCCAAGAGTATTTGCGCGTAAATTAATGTAACGAAGCCGATTGGAATTCCAACTCGGCTCTCCGAACCTACGTCTGTTACAGCACACCGAACATACTGGTTTAAAATCCATACAAGAAAAATCGGTTTTTAATTTATTTAAACTGTATATTAGGAACTACAGTTATTTTCTATTCAAATTGAAATATGATAAATTAATGATAACTTCTTTATTTTTCATTTACAGATAATTTTATATTTTATTAAAAAGAACTATTCATAACAGTTAATTACTTAATGGACTCTTTTTGAAACGTGCTTTTCGCTAACCGTTCAGGACATTTTATCTTTGAGAAATACCAGACGATATCCTTTTACAACTAAAAAGAAATTAGCAAGAGTTAACCGACAAATCATTTCCAGAAAATCTCTCCAGAAATGTTCATTCTTCATTTGTTGTCTAACAACAGTGTAAATATTATTACTTTCTTACTATTTCTTCCAAATGTTCATCTAATAGAACCAGTTTAAATTCTTTGCCATATTTTGTTTCCTTTTAAAAAAATCTTTAGTTTGCACTGTTTTGATGTGATGAAGATTTAGACATAAACAGTTCGCACATGTCACATATTTCATGTCTAATCGAATAGATTTTACTAACAAGTAATGTTTAAAATGTGGCACTATTGTTTAAGTTTACGATTGTTCTTTCGACTGAATTTAACCTCCTATCTGTGCTGTATATACTTGTGCGTGAGTATGTGCAAACAGATGAAAAACGATATCTTTGAATCAATGCTCGTGTAATAAATGTATTCAGTACTGATTTCATCCCTACCCTTTCGTTTGACTTCGTTTTATTGACCAATTTATTTACTCTATTTTATATATATATATATATATATATATATATATATATATAGTGTAACCCGGATATAAGAGACCCTGATAAATGAGAAACCCGGATATAAGAGAGATTTTCTCTGGTCTCAAATTAGAGCCATACTTACCTAAACAAAATAGACCAAACCCGGATATAAGATACTTCTTCTCCTGCCCCGACAACTCTCTTATATCCGGGTTACACTGTATGTATGTATGTATATGCATACTCACACACGAACCGTCTGTTCCATATCTATCTATCTACCTATCTATCCTAACTCCATATATCTATCTATCTCTCTCTCTCTCTCTCTCTCTCTCTCTCTATATATATATATATATATATATATATATATATATATATATATATATATATATATATATATATATATATTATAATGAACAGATTACTTGAATCAAGTTCTGGGAAGGGTGTCAACACTAGAAAGCATTTCATCAGCCTCTCATTGCATATATTTGATCATACAGAATGCAAATTACATGATTAGTGTTTGTTATTAAGCAATTAACTGATCCACTCCAAGAATCGTTATATAAAAAATTTAAAAAGAGTTTCCTGTAGCGTTCTTGGGTAAGGATTTAAATTTCTGATCTTTAATTAATGGATCTGATTTGGGGAATTTGTTCTAGCCGAGAACTTTTCAGCAACGTCTTATATTTCCAAATGTAATTCATTCTAACGCATAAATAAATGTAGTATACTTTTGTATTAAAGTAAATTACATACGACAAATATACAAAGACATATATATATATATATATATATATATATATATATATATATATATATATATATATATATATATATATATATGAGATTTGACGTGTGACAACTATAAATTGGAATTTTTACAGTTAAAACAATAGATGTACTAAACTCAGTATAATTGCACTCAGCGTAATCACAAGCATACGTATATACAAATATATATATATATATATATATATATATATATATATATATATATATATATATATATATGTATATGATTCGAACCAGGTTGGTGAGGATGCTTACAGCGTGTACCCATACACAAATACACACATATATATACACACACACACACACACACACACACACATATATATATATATATATATTTCTGTGAATATATACATTTACTTAAAAGGTGTATATGTCAGCGAAGACAGCACATACACAAAAATGTCTTTGTATATTTGTCGTATGTAATTTAATATAAACTTATACAGAGATTCGTATATATATATATATATATATATATATATATATATATATATATATATATATATATATATATATATATACGAATATATATATATATATGCGTCCATGAAAATTTTCACTGAAAAGACGTATACATATAGGTACACGGAAACATACATACACGGTAAGCGAGAGAATTATGTATGACCTTTCTCAGCAGGTGCGTCATTCCCAGATGTCATTGTACTTAAAACGTCAACAATGATCTTTTGTCTATTGTTATCTATTGTGAATTCTTATATATGTGTGTTTGCACATGTATACAGTTTACACAAACATACGCACACATCAACCCCAATGCACACACACACATACGCACACACACACACACACACACACAAAGACGCACACGCACACACATACACACACATAACTATATATATATATATATATATATATATATATATATATATATATATATATATATATATATATATATATACATACATACATACATACATACATACATACATACATACATAAAAGTAGGAATAAGACATCTTGGAGATTTATGCAGTAAAAGATAAATACTATATAAATAATATATATACATATATGCAACTATATATAAATAATTATGCATAAAACTATGTAATTTATATTTGCATATATATATATATATTACAATGAATCATACAAAATGTAGATTAGTAAAGTTAATGATATAAAATAACTTTACTAATCTACTTTTTGTATGAATGATTCATTGTAATATAAATTGAACTGCACCACATATTTGATATATATATATATATATATATATATATATATATATATATATATTATTTTAAGATATTGACTAAATCCGACATTTTAATTTATTTTGTATAAACGTTATTTTTATCTGGATACACATATTCGAGTAGAAGATCTGTGTTTTTTTAAAACATTATTTTTTTTATTTAACTACATCGACTGGCCTGAATATTTGAGAAATCTTGCTCGAAAAGTATGCGTCCTCCGGCATACATACATACATATATAAATACATACATATATATATATATATATATATATATATATATATATATATATATATATATAGGGAGAGAGAGAGAGCGAGAGCGAGACATAGAGAGAGAGACAGAGACAGAGAGAGAGATGCTTTTAGCTATATAATATTAATGTGTTTATTGTGAGAGTATGGAAGATCAGGCAAAGAGGGATTGTAAATAAAAAAACAAGTATATCTAAGAGTTGAAAAGAATAGGAAGTTATGGAGGGTCATTATCACTCACGTCATGGCCAGACACAACACACAAGAAATATAGTTAGATATCAAAGAAATATATACGCACATATATACATATTTATTTAAGACAAAACTAGTTCCAGGCTGTATTTTTTCCAAATGACATGGCCATTCAGGATGTAGGTAAATATGACTCTACACTGATTTTTCTTTTCTTAATTATCTTTAAATTGTCAAGAATTCCTTGGAAAGATAGTATTCCGTTTCCTAAACGGTATGTTATCCGAGAGTTCCGAATCTAACCAGTAGATTAGTTGTTAAGACCCTTAAAAGCTTAATATTTTGCTTTTTTAAACTTTTCTTACATTTTTTTCTTTTTATACTAATGTTCAAACCAATTCAAGACATGGAACCACTCAAAATAGAGTGGTTTTGCGTGGTGTGTATGAACATAAGAAAAGTCAAGAAGTGAAGTTCAGGTAGTTATATAGGAAATATAACGTTTAACCCTAGACTTGAAGAGGTAAAGATTGTAGATTGGGAAAACATCCTGCCGGGAGTCTGTTCCACAAAGCAGCAGTTCTTGGGAAGAAGATGTCCGAATGGAACTTACTCCTTACTACTGAAATACGAAAGGATAACATAACGGTGAACCCTAGACTTGAAGATGTCAAGATTGTAGTGATTGGGCAAACATCCTGCCGGGAGTCTGTTCCACAAAGCAGCAGTTCTTGGGAAGAAGATGTCCGAATGGAACTTACTCCTTACTACTGAAATACGAAAGGATAACATAACGGTGAACCCTAGACTTGAAGATGTCAAGATTGTAGTGATTGGGCAAACATCCTGCCGGGAGTCTGTTCCACAAAGCAGCAGTTCTTGGGAAGAAGATGTCCGAATGGAACTTACTCCTTACTACTGAAATACGAAAGGATAACATAACGGTGAACCCTAGACTTGAAGATGTCAAGATTGTAGTGATTGGGCAAACATCCTGCCGGGAGTCTGTTCCACAAAGCAGCAGTTCTTGGGAAGAAGATGTCCGAATGGAACTTACTCCTTACTACTGAAATACGAAAGGATAACATAACGGTGAACCCTAGACTTGAAGATGTCAAGATTGTAGTGATTGGGCAAACATCCTGCCGGGAGTCTGTTCCACAAAGCAGCAGTTCTTGGGAAGAAGATGTCCGAATGGAACTTACTCCTTACTACTGAAATACGAAAGGATAACATAACGGTGAACCCTAGACTTGAAGATGTCAAGATTGTAGTGATTGGGCAAACATCCTGCCGGGAGTCTGTTCCACAAAGCAGCAGTTCTTGGGAAGAAGATGTCCGAATGGAACTTACTCCTTACTACTGAAATACGAAAGGATAACATAACGGTGAACCCTAGACTTGAAGATGTCAAGATTGTAGTGATTGGGCAAACATCCTGCCGGGAGTCTGTTCCACAAAGCAGCAGTTCTTGGGAAGAAGATGTCCGAATGGAACTTACTCCTTACTACTGGAATACGAAAGGATAACATAACGGTGAACCCTAGACTTGAAGATGTCAAGATTGTAGTGATTGGGCAAACATCCTGCCGGGAGTCTGTTCCACAAAGCAGCAGTTCTTGGGAAGAAGATGTCCGAATGGAACTTACTCCTTACTACTGAAATACGAAAGGATAACATAACGGTGAACCCTAGACTTGAAGATGTCAAGATTGTAGTGATTGGGCAAACATCCTGCCGGGAGTCTGTTCCACAAAGCAGCAGTTCTTGGGAAGAAGATGTCCGAATGGAACTTACTCCTTACTACTGAAATACGAAAGGATAACATAACGGTGAACCCTAGACTTGAAGATGTCAAGATTGTAGTGATTGGGCAAACATCCTGCCGGGAGTCTGTTCCACAAAGCAGCAGTTCTTGGGAAGAAGATGTCCGAATGGAACTTACTCCTTACTACTGAAATACGAAAGGATAACATAACGGTGAACCCTAGACTTGAAGATGTCAAGATTGTAGTGATTGGGCAAACATCCTGCCGGGAGTCTGTTCCACAAAGCAGCAGTTCTTGGGAAGAAGATGTCCGAATGGAACTTACTCCTTACTACTGAAATACGAAAGGATAACATAACGGTGAACCCTAGACTTGAAGATGTCAAGATTGTAGTGATTGGGCAAACATCCTGCCGGGAGTCTGTTCCACAAAGCAGCAGTTCTTGGGAAGAAGATGTCCGAATGGAACTTACTCCTTACTACTGAAATACGAAAGGATAACATAACGGTGAACCCTAGACTTGAAGATGTCAAGATTGTAGTGATTGGGCAAACATCCTGCCGGGAGTCTGTTCCACAAAGCAGCAGTTCTTGGGAAGAAGATGTCCGAATGGAACTTACTCCTTACTACTGAAATACGAAAGGATAACATAACGGTGAACCCTAGACTTGAAGATGTCAAGATTGTAGTGATTGGGCAAACATCCTGCCGGGAGTCTGTTCCACAAAGCAGCAGTTCTTGGGAAGAAGATGTCCGAATGGAACTTACTCCTTACTACTGGAATACGAAAGGATAACATAACGGTGAACCCTAGACTTGAAGATGTCAAGATTGTAGTGATTGGGCAAACATCCTGCCGGGAGTCTGTTCCACAAAGCAGCAGTTCTTGGGAAGAAGATGTCCGAATGGAACTTACTCCTTACTACTGAAATACGAAAGGATAACATAACGGTGAACCCTAGACTTGAAGATGTCAAGATTGTAGTGATTGGGCAAACATCCTGCCGGGAGTCTGTTCCACAAAGCAGCAGTTCTTGGGAAGAAGATGTCCGAATGGAACTTACTCCTTACTACTGAAATACGAAAGGATAACATAACGGTGAACCCTAGACTTGAAGATGTCAAGATTGTAGTGATTGGGCAAACATCCTGCCGGGAGTCTGTTCCACAAAGCAGCAGTTCTTGGGAAGAAGATGTCCGAATGGAACTTACTCCTTACTACTGAAATACGAAAGGATAACATAACGGTGAACCCTAGACTTGAAGATGTCAAGATTGTAGTGATTGGGCAAACATCCTGCCGGGAGTCTGTTCCACAAAGCAGCAGTTCTTGGGAAGAAGATGTCCGAATGGAACTTACTCCTTACTACTGAAATACGAAAGGATAACATAACGGTGAACCCTAGACTTGAAGATGTCAAGATTGTAGTGATTGGGCAAACATCCTGCCGGGAGTCTGTTCCACAAAGCAGCAGTTCTTGGGAAGAAGATGTCCGAATGGAACTTACTCCTTACTACTGGAATACGAAAGGATAACATAACGGTGAACCCTAGACTTGAAGATGTCAAGATTGTAGTGATTGGGCAAACATCCTGCCGGGAGTCTGTTCCACAAAGCAGCAGTTCTTGGGAAGAAGATGTCCGAATGGAACTTACTCCTTACTACTGAAATACGAAAGGATAACATAACGGTGAACCCTAGACTTGAAGATGTCAAGATTGTAGTGATTGGACAAACATCCTGCCGGGAGTCTGTTCCACAAAGCAGCAGTTCTTGGGAAGAAGATGTCCGAATGGAACTTACTCCTTACTACTGAAATACGAAAGGATAACATAACGGTGAACCCTAGACTTGAAGATGTCAAGATTGTAGTGATTGGGCAAACATCCTGCCGGGAGTCTGTTCCACAAAGCAGCAGTTCTTGGGAAGAAGATGTCCGAATGGAACTTACTCCTTACTACTGAAATACGAAAGGATAACATAACGGTGAACCCTAGACTTGAAGATGTCAAGATTGTAGTGATTGGGCAAACATCCTGCCGGGAGTCTGTTCCACAAAGCAGCAGTTCTTGGGAAGAAGATGTCCGAATGGAACTTACTCCTTACTATTGGAATACGAAAGGAAAACCCTAACGGTTAACCCTAGACTTGAAGACGTCAAGTTTGTAGTGATTGGGCAAACATCCTGCCGGGAGTCTGTTCCACAAAGCAGCAGTTCTTGGGAAGAAGATGTCCGAATGGAACTTACTCCTTACTACTGAAATACGAAAGGATAACATAACGGTGAACCCTAGACTTGAAGATGTCAAGATTGTAGTGATTGGGCAAACATCCTGCCGGGAGTCTGTTCCACAAAGCAGCAGTTCTTGGGAAGAAGATGTCCGAATGGAACTTACTCCTTACTACTGAAATACGAAAGGATAACATAACGGTGAACCCTAGACTTGAAGATGTCAAGATTGTAGTGATTGGGCAAACATCCTGCCGGGAGTCTGTTCCACAAAGCAGCAGTTCTTGGGAAGAAGATGTCCGAATGGAACTTACTCCTTACTACTGAAATACGAAAGGATAACATAACGGTGAACCCTAGACTTGAAGATGTCAAGATTGTAGTGATTGGGCAAACATCCTGCCGGGAATCTGTTCCACAAAGCAGCAGTTCTTGGGAAGAAGATGTCCGAATGGAACTTACTCCTTACTACTGAAATACGAAAGGATAACATAACGGTGAACCCTAGACTTGAAGATGTCAAGATTGTAGTGATTGGGCAAACATCCTGCCGGGGGTCTGTTCCTCAAAGCAGCAGTTCTTGGGAAGAAGATGTCCGAATGGAACTTACTCCTTACTACTGAAATACGAAAGGATAACATAACGGTGAACCCTAGACTTGAAGATGTCAAGATTGTAGTGATTGGGCAAACATCCTGCCGGGAGTCTGTTCCACAAAGCAGCAGTTCTTGGGAAGAAGATGTCCGAATGGAACTTACTCCTTACTACTGAAATACGAAAGGATAACATAACGGTGAACCCTAGACTTGAAGATGTCAAGATTGTAGTGATTGGGCAAACATCCTGCCGGGAGTCTGTTCCACAAAGCAGCAGTTCTTGGGAAGAAGATGTCCGAATGGAACTTACTCCTTACTACTGAAATACGAAAGGATAACATAACGGTGAACCCTAGACTTGAAGATGTCAAGATTGTAGTGATTGGGCAAACATCCTGCCGGGAGTCTGTTCCACAAAGCAGCAGTTCTTGGGAAGAAGATGTCCGAATGGAACTTACTCCTTACTACTGAAATACGAAAGGATAACATAACGGTGAACCCTAGACTTGAAGATGTCAAGATTGTAGTGATTGGGCAAACATCCTGCCGGGGGTCTGTTCCTCAAAGCAGCAGTTCTTGGGAAGAAGATGTCCGAATGGAACTTACTCCTTACTGCTGAAATACGAAAGGATAACATAACGGTGAACCCTAGACTTGAAGATGTCAAGATTGTAGTGATTGGGCAAACATCCTGCCGGGAGTCTGTTCCACAAAGCAGCAGTTCTTGGGAAGAAGATGTCCGAATGGAACTTACTCCTTACTACTGAAATACGAAAGGATAACATAACGGTGAACCCTAGACTTGAAGATGTCAAGATTGTAGTGATTGGGCAAACATCCTGCCGGGAGTCTGTTCCACAAAGCAGCAGTTCTTGGGAAGAAGATGTCCGAATGGAACTTACTCCTTACTACTGAAATACGAAAGGATAACATAACGGTGAACCCTAGACTTGAAGATGTCAAGATTGTAGTGATTGGGCAAACATCCTGCCGGGAGTCTGTTCCACAAAGCAGCAGTTCTTGGGAAGAAGATGTCCGAATGGAACTTACTCCTTACTACTGAAATACGAAAGGATAACATAACGGTGAACCCTAGACTTGAAGATGTCAAGATTGTAGTGATTGGGCAAACATCCTGCCGGGAGTCTGTTCCACAAAGCAGCAGTTCTTGGGAAGAAGATGTCCGAATGGAACTTACTCCTTACTACTGAAATACGAAAGGATAACATAACGGTGAACCCTAGACTTGAAGATGTCAAGATTGTAGTGATTGGGCAAACATCCTGCCGGGAGTCTGTTCCACAAAGCAGCAGTTCTTGGGAAGAAGATGTCCGAATGGAACTTACTCCTTACTACTGAAATACGAAAGGATAACATAACGGTGAACCCTAGACTTGAAGATGTCAAGATTGTAGTGATTGGGCAAACATCCTGCCGGGAGTCTGTTCCACAAAGCAGCAGTTCTTGGGAAGAAGATGTCCGAATGGAACTTACTCCTTACTACTGAAATACGAAAGGATAACATAACGGTGAACCCTAGACTTGAAGATGTCAAGATTGTAGTGATTGGGCAAACATCCTGCCGGGAGTCTGTTCCACAAAGCAGCAGTTCTTGGGAAGAAGATGTCCGAATGGAACTTACTCCTTACTACTGAAATACGAAAGGATAACATAACGGTGAACCCTAGACTTGAAGATGTCAAGATTGTAGTGATTGGGCAAACATCCTGCCGGGAGTCTGTTCCACAAAGCAGCAGTTCTTGGGAAGAAGATGTCCGAATGGAACTTACTCCTTACTACTGGAATACGAAAGGATAACATAACGGTGAACCCTAGACTTGAAGATGTCAAGATTGTAGTGATTGGGCAAACATCCTGCCGGGAGTCTGTTCCACAAAGCAGCAGTTCTTGGGAAGAAGATGTCCGAATGGAACTTACTCCTTACTACTGAAATACGAAAGGATAACATAACGGTGAACCCTAGACTTGAAGATGTCAAGATTGTAGTGATTGGGCAAACATCCTGCCGGGAGTCTGTTCCACAAAGCAGCAGTTCTTGGGAAGAAGATGTCCGAATGGAACTTACTCCTTACTACTGAAATACGAAAGGATAACATAACGGTGAACCCTAGACTTGAAGATGTCAAGATTGTAGTGATTGGGCAAACATCCTGCCGGGAGTCTGTTCCACAAAGCAGCAGTTCTTGGGAAGAAGATGTCCGAATGGAACTTACTCCTTACTATTGGAATACGAAAGGAAAACCCTAACGGTTAACCCTAGACTTGAAGACGTCAAGTTTGTAGTGATTGGGAAATCATCCTGCCGGAAGTCTGATCCACAAAGGAGAAGTTATTGATAAGAATCCGTACGATTTTAGCTTATTTCCTACGAATGGAATACGAAGGGAATGAATATGATGTATCCTTGTGTACGTCGCATGATGAGTCCCATATTCTCAAATCAAAGTGGTTGAACCAAGAAATATAGATCATCAGAAAACATGACATCGAAAAATGTTTCGTCTGTAGGATAGTGGTTGTAGGACAGAAAATAATTAATCACCTACAAGTATACGGAGACGCATTTGAACTCGATAGAAGCAAGTGAAGTCTGGGCAGCTCCTGACCATATATGGCAACTGTGTATAGACTTTCAAAAAAAGAGAAGCACTGTAAGGATTTGCATACACTTAATTTACTTAAGAATATACTCATATAAGCGCATTCATCCTTATATATAATTATACACACATCTTGATTCGGCTGTATATTTACAATAATTTATATATTTATTCTTACTAAATAAAAATATTTTTAATCATGTATGCCTATAGGTGCTTGGTGTGTGTGCGTTAGTATGCGTGTATATATAAATCCTTTATAATGAATGAGACATCAACATCTGTTTGCATTGCATCTGTTGTCAGGAATATATTGATTATGCACTCTCTCTCACACACGCACACATACACGCACACACATACACACATACATACATATATATAGATATACTAAATAATTTAAATAGTTAAATAATTTAGACATGCTATGTCTCGTGAATTTGAAATTAATATACAATGCTAAAAAAACGCAGTAAAATGAACAGCAAAATGTTTTGAATTTACTGAAAGTATATGAGAAGATAAAAATCATTTGAAAGAAAATTTTGGTATTTTTCTTAATCAATTTTCTACGGCTGCCAAGACATTAATTCATGGACTTGAAAGGATTAAACCAAAAATAAACAGACATGTAATGTCTAAATTATTTAACTAAATAAGTTTGTATGAAAATATTCTGCCTAAATACATACATACATACATACATATATATATTTTTTTTGTCATCCACAGACAGACTGTTTCGCTGTTTCACAACTCATCAGTGTGGCTAAGACGTCCGGTTACCTCCAACTAGGATCGAAACCCGACTGAATTGGCGCCAGTCAGAAATTCTACCACTAAGCCGTTGGCTCACGGCACGGAGGAAGGTGGATTTTAGCGTGTCTACCTCCAGATTTAGATAAACACACAGTGACTGACAGTGACTCAATTCTGCCGAAGAGTCATGCATTATTGGCTTAAATAGTCACTGTTTACAAACTCACACCTCAAACCAAAGAGCTCAACCGAAATTAATTTTTCAGGAGCCAATATTTTTGTCATCCACAAAGAGACTGTTTCGCTGTTTCACAGCTCATCAGTGTGGCTAGATGTCCGGTTCCCTCCAGCTAGGATCGAAACCCGACTGAATTGGCGTCAGTCGGAACTTCTACCACTATAGTTTATTTTTTTGTTTTTCCACAGTACTTTTGAGTGTTGCTACATTTGTTTTTAAGGATTGTGTTTGTACGTCTTTATGCAACTGTTGATTACAACGTTCTGAAATTTTCTGAAAGCAATTCCAACGTCACTAATGGTGATGTCATTGAAACGGTGCAACTGGTCAAAGAAGAAAATTAAAATACACATAAAAAATTTGTTTGACCATTTAAAGAAATATACATACACACATACGCACGCATGCACGCACGCGCACACACACACACACACACACACACACACACATATATATATATATATATATATATATATATATATATATATATACACAAAAGTAAAAACGTTTCTAAAATTTTTGACAGAACTAAGCTAAAAGACTGAGGTGTAGTGATAGTTGGATATTGAACTGAAATTTTCACTGTATAAATTTCGTTCTATATTATTAATAATACTAACGTTGAAAATTATTTTAACTAAAAATCTTTCCTGAAAATTTTATTTTAGTCTTAATTTCAAGCTAATATTAATCTATTTCTATTAAACTTTGCTGTATTTTAAAACGAACTTAATTTGTTTTGAATTATTTTTGTATTTCTCTCAGCACAACATAACTCTCTTTATTAAAAATATATTAAAAAATACATATTTCTTCCTGAAACTTTATTTTAAGAAGATTAGCTTATTATAATGTAATTTGAGACAAATATTATTTTTAGTAAAAAAATATCGCTGAAAATCATTTTTTAACACAGATATGGGTGTTTTTATGAAGTGTTGACAACTATATTGACAGCCTCATTTTTGAGAAATTTGACTGATTTTTCTGCTGTGAGTATATCTGCAAAAATATTTAACGAATATAACGTGGGCACTTTTTAATATAATTTTTTAACTGTCCAATAATCTAATAAATTTAGGAACATTCTTTAAGTAATCTAATGTATTATTGACTATAGTTACTATGGCTTTACATTTACTAGAGTTATCGCTTTATTTTCTTATAATGTCACGTATGGACCTCCGTATTTACCAAAATCGTAACGTTTATATGCATAAAAAATCAAAATACTTTTAAAATACTGGGGGTCGCTGAATTGTTGTAAGCTTTTCTATTTATGTTTAGTAAATGTAGTTTTTACTTAGTAACAATACCATTAAACCGGTCTAAACTAATACAGAATTTTAAAATATTTATAACTTTATGAATTATTCTAATTATTTTTTTAAAATTGAAAACATTGTAAAAATTCATTATTCTTTGAAAATTTTTTTGTCAAGATGATAGTGTCCATAATATACCTTACGCATAAAAGCAATTAAAAGCTTTTCCAATTAAATAATGTCTTAGTTTTATTATTTTACGATTCAGATCAGATTTTCGGTAATTGTGGGTCCAGTTTTTTTAATAAAAATTGACGATTTAAATTTTCCAAGGACTTCTGGTTATAATTAATATAAACATTAAGCCATACATAAATGAATTTCAAAAACTACCATAAAATTAAATGAGTGTGTTTATTGGGGTGGTAACAGATGTAAAAAAAAATATTTTTATCAAGATTTTCTAAAAAAGAAACTTTTTAAAATAATTTCATTCATTTGCGAATAAGTCATTAAGTGTCATTAACATCCGACAATTATCTGATTTTTGCAAGAATTTCAAAATCAATGTATTATTCACCGCAAAAAGACGCTAAAATTTCCTGTACTAATTTATGGTCTCCATTGACGCAAGACAAACAAAATTTTTAAACAAAATTTCGGACGTTTTAAAAAGGATTAAAAAATATAATTTAATAATCATCAAATCCTTTCATCTTTCCTCTTAACATAACGATTTTGACGGTAAAATTTTGTTCTTATTAAGTTTGGGGCATTTTTCCTTACTGTTGAGTCTTGACTCATTGTTGAATCTCGACTAATACATGGAATAATAATGCAACACAAAATGTACTTAGAACAAGAATGTATTATAACAAGAAAGTGTACACAATATTTACATATAGTATTTCTGTATATTTCTGGGAAGACCGTTCCTGGAGAATGTGTTGACTAAGTCGCAGTCGGACAGAGTATCTAGCTGGATCTCTGTATTCCCTCCTCTGTCTTCCGGTACCAACCATTATTTATATAGTCGGTAGTCACCTATGCAGATTAGGTGGATCCTACCACAACACTTACAAAGAGACGTAGTTCAACAAAAGAATACACAAAACACCAAGGTTGGAATATGTGAGCACTGAGTTAAGTTTTAAGGAAAATGGAAATGAAAAACAAACTTTACTAAGTAAAGTTTTAAGAAACAGGAAAATATCATTAGTAACGAAGAAAAGAATGCTAAACTGCTAAGAAACATCAGTCCTTCTATATAGCAGTGAATACAGGACAATCTCCTCACAGAAGAAGGGTCGAGGCGACAAAAATATAACTCTACAGAAGGATGCTGAAAATACCATGAATGTTAGTAACGAGGAAGTTTTAAGTATAATTGAAATAGAAAGAACGATTTTCCTTTGAATCGGAAAGAATCGAAATTTCTAAAAAATATAACGAGGAAACAGGCTTGGAGAATTTAACACTCACAGGGTATATTGACGGCAAGAGGAACAAAAGGAAACAACAATTAACCCACGAGCTTATGTAAATTGATCACAAAATAGGTACTTGGAGGGATATTAATGAGACAAATTTACTTAGGATAAGAAATTGTGGGAGGCCATAGTTGCTCACGTTCTTAAAGGACTGCGCATAAAAGAAAAACTTCAACTAATTCGAGTCTGTAGTCTTGCATGCATACGATCATACATATGGTGAATACCATCTTTCGAGACATTATACCACATCTCTTGCAGCTGTTGATACAATACAGAAGGTGTGAGGGCTTATAGAACGAATCAGGTGTCGTCCTATCATGTCCTGTATATTTTCAAGTGGGGACGGAAAAGTTATCGAAAATCTTGTAGGGCATTTTGAGTTGAAAGAACATCGTATGAACAGGCCTTTAGAATAGCACAATGCTTATATATTGCTTGCCTTGAAAGTCTATTGGGATTCAAGCTAACGTATGTTTCAAACCACGTGGAACTCATATATACAATCTACCCCTAAAGAGTCTGGAAAAAGTTGTCGACTTCTTGTGCCCCTTCAAATAATACCTAACTCCGCCTGCCAAGACAAAAATGGACTATTGCTGCCATATCACAGCTAGGAATCTATGGTACATACACAGGGTCGATTTGTCCTCGTTTCCTTTGTATTCCATTGATAAGGAGGAAGATCCCTTCAAACATCTTTTTCGCAAGAACTGTTACTTTGTCGAACAAACTCCCGAAAGGATGCTTCTCCAATCACTACGATTTAAACATCTTAAAGTCTAGGGTCAACCATCATCTATTCTACATTTCCTAATAACATTTGCTATGGCTTCCTCTTATGTCCTACAACAACCTAATTCAGCAATTCCTCTACCTTGGAGGTGGGAAGAGGGGGCTCTGGAGTCTTGTATTGAGTGAAAGCACTATAGGTGTTCTTCCCAGTTTTGAACTGAGTCTGAATAAAGGCACGTGTTTCTTTTCTCCTACATCAATTTAACTATTCTCAACAAACAATTGGCAAGAAGAGGAAAAAAGAAAAAGTTCGCAAATTGACACGTTTTACCAACATTTAGAGAAATTAAACATCAGAGACCTAAAAAAAAAACGACTTGAAACTAATCGTTCATGATCGAGTTGAATTTTGAACGAAATTTAAAATATTTATATATTATAAATAAAATAAAATATCAAAAATGTTCACGTAACAAATATGAAAATAATTCTAATAATAAAAAAACTAGGTTCAAAGAAAATACCTTACACCTGCTGACACGTTCTGTGGTGCGCATAAGAAAAATAGTGTAATTCTGCTATGCTGAATTACACGAGTTTCTGTTTCGCTTATCAAGCGGAACAGAAACTCGTGTAATTCGGTTATATTCTATTATGCGAAAGATAAAAATGGTGTAATCATACCATGCTCTATCAGGTGGGTCAAAAAACGGTGTAATAATGCTATGCTCTATCATGCAAATCAGAAAAATGGCGGATTTGCTTTAACAAGCGGTTCAGAAAAGTCGTGTAATCCTGGCATGCTCTATCATGCGGATCAGAAAAATTATGTAATCGTAGTATGCTCTATCATGCGGATCAAAAAAATTGTGTAATCCTGCCATGCTCTATCATGCGGATCAGAAAAAATGTGTAATCCTGACATGCTCTGCCATGCGGATGAGAAACATGGTGTAATCCTTGTATGCTCTACCATGCATATGGGAAAATTGAGGTTATCCTGCCATGCTCTATCATGCAGATCTGACAAATGATGTAATCCTGCCATGCTCTATCATGCCGATCAGAAAAATGCTGTAATTCTGGCATGCTCTACCATGCATATTGGAAAATTGTTTAATCCTGCCATGCTCTATCATGCGGATCAGAAAAATGGTAAAATCCTGGCATTCTCTATCATGCAGATCAGATAAATGGTGTAATCTTGACAAGCTCTATCATGCGGATCAGAAAACTGGTGTAATCTTGGCATGCTCTATCATGCGGATCAGAAAAATTGTGTAATCTTGACATGTTCTATCATGTGGATCAGAGAAATGGTGTTATCCTGGCATGCTCTATCATGCGGATCAGAAAACTGGTGTAATCCTGTCATTCTCTATCATGCGGATCTGGACAATGGTGTAATCTTGGCATACTGTATCATGCAAATTAGAAAAATGGTGTAATTGTACTATACACTATCAGGCATATTCGAAAATTGTGAAATCCTGGCATGTCCTATCAGGCGAATCAGAAAAATGGTGTAATCTTGGCATGCTCTATCATGCGGATCAGAAAACTGGTGTAATCTTGGCATGCTCTATCATGCAAATCAGAAAAATTATGTAATCCTAGCATGCTCTATCATGCGGATCAGAAAAATTGTGTAATCCTGGCATGCTCTATCATGCGGATCAGGAAAATGGTGTATTCTGGCATGCTCTATCATGCATATCGGAAAATTGCGTACTTTTGCCATGCTCTATCATGCAGACCAGAAAAATAGTATAATCATCCCATTCCCTTTTTATGCAGATCAGAAAAATGGTTTAATCCTGCTATGGTTTATGATACGGACCATAAAAAATGGAGTAATGCTGCCATATCTGAGCTGTGCTGTGTATTTCTTACTTTCCATCCTCAACAGAGATCTTAACCTTTGAACACCCTTGTGAATGATGAATTCTTTTTCCACTCTACAACTACTTCTCCATATACGAAACGTTGCTAGCCTCTCGCTATTCTGTTGCTATTTTTCATGACAGATGTTCAGGCGAACTATTTTCCATAACTCCAGCAATCCAGATATTCATATTTATGAGCCTCCATGCCACGTACACTCTATTGGTTTATTCTAATTCCTTTCATATTCCATTGGTGAGGAGGAAGTCCCACTCAATGGCTTCTTCCCTAGAACTGTTGCTTTGAGAAACAGTCTCCCCAGAAGGTGCTTCTCCAGTCACTAACTCTTCAAATCGAGTATTAATCTATTTATTCAACATATCCTCTTATTATGCACCACTTGCTCACATTCTATACGTTCTTACAACTGCATTCAAAAACCCTCTATCCTGAGTGGCTGTTGTGGCTTGTATTTGGAAAATAATAATAAAAAAAGATCGTTAACACCTAACAAAATTCACCGTCCAGTAAATTATTGGATTTCAACACGTTTATAGGCGAGCAGATTTTTTGTAAATTAATTACTCTATAGAGCAACAGTAGTTAATAGATTTTTAAAAAATAAAAGAAAGCTAAAATGACTTAACTCTCCGACTTCAAGATCCGAGGAATCGGGTTTAAATAAATAAATAATTCAGAAAATGAATACTACACAGTTATAAAAACATTATAACGTCCGATGTTAGCATTGATGTTCCGATTTATTCTTTAATAAAGTTCCAATGACATAACAGAACAGACCAAATAGTCACTGTTTTTTATCTTTTTACTTATATAGATATTTACGTGTATATATATATATATATATATATATATATATATATATATATATATATATATATATATGGTATAAAATGACAATTGGAAAATTTGTTCATGTCGACAATACAGTTAAATTCCCAGATCAAAAAGGTATAAAGGTAATTTACATTAACCCCCCCCCCAAAAAAAAGAGCTTAGACAGAAGCGTATATCTTTTTAAATTTGGATTTTTTATGTGACTATAACAACAGAGATATTTCGATTTCATTTTTGCCTTGAAAAAGTCGGAAGACGAAACGCGTCGGCAAAATCTAAGATTTTTCAAATTATCATTTTATACCAATCTGTCTTGTCCACAGAATTGATCTGGGAATTTAACTATATATATATATATATATATATATATATATATATATATATATATATATATATATATATACGCACAAATGGGTAGAATAAAAGATGTACATACACGCAGAAAATACTCGTACGTAAGTATAATTATTCCTCGGGTATTATAAATACAGTGCTCAATGTTATGAAATAGTGCTATAAGTATATATTATTGAATATACATAACATCCAACACTGATAACACTACTCAGAGTTTCATACAGTTATTGCATTAACTGTATGAACCTCCGGTTAGCGTTATCGACGTTGGACATTATGTATATTCAGTAATATATATATATATATATATATATAGCAAAGTATAGAATTGCTGTTGAAGGAATAAGATTTCAATAACCAAAACACTATTCCTAAAAGAGTTCACAGTACAATGTAGACCAAATATGGTGTCTTCTCAAGTGATGGTTTTGAATATAGAACATCACTTGAGAAGTCACCAGAAGTGTTGAAACAAAATGTCTATTTTTGTAGTGAATGTTTATGTTATAATTTTTGAATAAATTATATATATGTATATATACATATATATATATATATACATACATATGTGTGTGTGTGTGTGTGTGTGTGTGTGTGTGTGTGTGTGTGTGTGTGTGTGTGTGTGTGTGTGTGTGTGTGTGTGTGTGTGTGTGTGTGTGTACAGATGAGCAAATTACTATTTATTTAATCAATGGTATAGACAAAACATTGTTCAGTGTAGTTAAATAGAGCTATAAAGTATATAATAATAATTACACATATACCTACGTTTTTAGCATAATTCAGAATTTCAGGACTTTGTCAATCATCAGGTACAAAAATTTATGAATTATACGTATTTTTATTATTCTAAATTTTTTAAATTAAAAAAGAAACAACCGTATTGAGAAATTGATAAATGAATCGGGACGCCATGAAACTCTGAGTCGTAATGTTTTATGTATAATTATTAATATATACCTCTTTTATTTACGTACTATGTTTAATTTTGCTTGAATATGTTTCAAAATGCCATAAATTTTGAATTGCTACATTGTATCTATAATATGTTTCCTATCTTATCGTGTTATATTTCCGTTCAATTTTGAATTTTCCATCTTAACGTGTCTCCATTTGCTAAAACTGGTATTAACAACATCTTATATCTTTTTTTTCTCTTTCCTTTTCCTTTGTATCGGTAAAATTTGGATATACCACTCTCCTTCTTTTTTCTTTCTTCTTCTTTCACTTCTCTTTGTAGTAGAGTTGATTTCTCAGGCTTTCTTACGCCTTTCTTTTCTTTCCTCTTTCTTTTTTTGATTTCTTATTTTCATTCCTTTTTTACTTTAATTTACTTTTTTCTTTCTTTAAGTTTTATGGAATGAATAATTTTTTTATATATTTGCTTCTTTGCCTTCTATGGAAAATTTTCAGAAATGTAAAAAGAAGTGATGTGTCATAAATTGTATTTTTAAATAAAATCGTTTATTACTTCTATCGCTAACTACCTGATGAGACGTCTTTAGTCGTCGAAACAAATATGCAGTTTTATCGTGATAACTTGCATCTTCCAATGTAACAGTTTATAATAAATATCTATTGCTCTACTCTTGTAGTGATCACTTTTTTAAATTAATGCTCTGAACGTTTGACTTTATATTCTTTTCGTTCTTTTACGTTTTGACATATACATATACATATACATATATATATATATATATATATATATATATATATATATATATATATATATATATATATAATGGGCTCTCCCGTCGGTTTCGACGTATGAGGATAATATATATATATATATATATATATATATATATGTGTGTGTGTGTGTGTGTGTGTGTGTGTGTGTGTGTGTGTGTGTGTGTGTGTGTGTCTGTATAACTATAGATATGTTGTATAATTTATATATCAACAAAGAAATGGGTTACGCCGTGAAACTTTCAGCACCCCTTTCATAGAATATATTATAAATATATATAAAATATGTATATGGAAAATACACATTAGACAGTATATATTATATAGGTGCTAAAACGTTCTCGATCGTGCCCACTTCCCCAAAACTAACAAAAAGTTTCAAAAACCACGATTTTTTCTAATACTTTATTAGTCGGGCAAATATCTATGAAATATTTAATAAAGCTATATTTTTATCATAACACACACACACACATACACACACACATATATATGTATGCATTATGATAAACTTATAGTCTGTTTCATGTTTGAATGCAATCTTCATAACAGAAGATTGTGTTCAAGCATGAAACAGATTTTCGCCAATTGGTATTGACCTCACTGCCTAATATATATATATATATATATATATATATATGTATATATATATATATATAAGTGAACGTAGAAGTCAACACTTAGAGGCGACAGTCTGTTTCATGCTAGATGCAATCGTCAGGCAACGAGTGGTCTTATTTTTCTCGGCTATTTATATATACGGGTTAGTGGTGCATTGTGAGTAGTCTATTTTGGCGGTTATTTTACCGGAAGTCGTTTATTTATTTATTTATTTATTTGTATTAAATTATTTTGCTTGGTTTATTTATTTTTATTTTTTATCTTATATATATTTTTTTTTTATTTTAATCGGTGTTTTTATTAACGTCGGAAAATTTGTTTATATAGCTTATTTACACACGCTCTATCTCTGATATTGAGCACTTTATCCCATAAATATAGCACACTTTAAGACTATATTTCTTCATATATATATATGTGTGTGTGTGTGTATGTATATATATATATATATATATATATATATATATATATAATGTATTATTTTAATACCTATATTCTGGCGGTATAAAAAACGGATAATACAATTTGTAAATAAAATATATTTGAACAAACTAATATCAAGGAACAAATTTCAGTAAAAAAAAAAACGAAAAGATTAAAGACAACCGTGTTGGTCTCAAGTAATCAATCAGCAGCGCAATTCCCAGTCAAAAGATGAAACACACATAGATTAGTATATGTTTATATTTTTGAGATGAGGTATTATGTACACTATTTACATTATTCGGACTATTGTCCTCATCTTTGTCGCCATATTTATTACAACGTTTCGGCCGTTCAGTATCTCTATATTTCTGAGATGAGCTATTATATACACTATTTCCATTATTCGGACTATTGACCTCATCTTTGTCGCCATATTTATTACAACGTTTCGGCCGTCCAGTATCTGTGTATATTTCTGAGATGAGCTATTATATACACTGTTTCCATTATTCGGACTATTATACTCATCTTTTTTGCGATATTTATTACAACGTTTCGGCCGTTCAGTATGAGTCTATATTTCTGAGATGAGGTATTATGTACACTATTTACATTATTCGGACTATTATCCTCATCTTTCTTGCGATATTTATTACAACGTTTCAGCCGTTCAGTATCTCTCTATATTTCTGAGATGAGCTATTATATACACTGTTTCCATTATTCGGACTATTGTCCTCATCTTTGTCGCCATATTTATTACAACGTTTCGGCCGTTCAGTATCTCTCTATATTTCTGAGATGAGCTATTATATACACTATTTCCATTATTCGGACTATTGACCTCATCTTTGTTGCCATATTTATTACAACGTTTCGGACGTTCAGTATCTCTATATTTCTGAGATGAGCTATTATATACACTATTTCCATTATTCGGACTATTGACCTCATCTTTGTCGCCATATTTATTACAACGTTTCGGCCGTCCAGTATCTGTGTATATTTCTGAGATGAGCTATTATATACACTGTTTCCATTATTCGGACTATTATACTCATCTTTTTTGCGATATTTATTACAACGTTTCGGCCGTTCAGTATGAGTCTATATTTCTGA
>OZ038520.1:11826571-11926571 GCA_964036315.1 Acanthosepion esculentum
TCAAGTGATACAGAAGACGATAACATATGAAGGTCAGTATGAATTACCAAAGACTTTTGCACAGAATGATTATTATAATGAAAAGAAAGACAGAAAGAGAGAAAGAAAGAAAGAAAGAAAGAAAGAAAGAAAGATATTCAAGTGATACAGAAGACGATAACATATGAAGGTCAGTATGAATTACCAAAGACTTTTGGACAGAATGATTATTATAATGAAAAGAAAGAAAGAAAGAAAGAAAGAAAGAAAGAAAGATATTCAAGTGATACAGAAGACGATAACATATAAAGGTTAGCATAAATTACCAAAGACTTTTGCACAGAATGATTATTATAATGAAAAGAAAGAAAGAAAGAAAGAAAGAAAGAAAGAAAGATATTCAAGTGATGCAGAAGACGATCACATATGAAGGGTAGCATGAATTACCAAAGACTTTTGCACAGAATGATTATTATAATGAAAAGAAAGACAGAAAGAGAGAAAGAAAGAATGAAAGAAAGAAAGAAAGATATTCAAGTGATACAGAAGACGATAACATATGAAGGTTAGTATGAATTACCAAAGACTTTTGGACAGAATAATTATTATAATGAAAAGAAAGAAAGAAAGTTTGGTCAGTACCCTGCTTGTGCTTGTGTAAATTGATTTTCAGGGAAAACACTTAGTATGTATAAATTAGTAGATATAAATGCATTTGAAATTCCTTGGATAAGTTTTTAAACTAATTACAAGACGGTTCCCTTATGCATATATTATACATATATTTTCATCACTATAAATAAAAACGTATATATGGCTTTAATTATATATATATGTATGCAGATGCGTGTATTTATTTGAGTTCGTCAGTATATCTCTGAAGATCAGTTTATTGTTAATGTAGTCAAATGTATATAAATTTTTATGATCATTTGTATAAATATGCTTTATATGTATGCATTTACATATAGCAGGTACAAAAAAGAGAAAAGGAGTTTTAATTTCTCATGCTAAGGTTTTCTACAGACATGATGTGGATAGATTATATTGAATCAGCTGCTAGGTCTGCTATTAGGAAAGTTAGTCACTAAATAGTTTTTCTCTCCAAAAATCTATCTTACACATTTATAAGTTTACCATACTTCCATCCATTGAATATTGTTGTCACATCTGATTTTGGTGCTTCTGTGATGTTTTTAGAGATTCTTGATAAAATCCAAAGAAGAATCTGCAATGTTATCGGTCCTGACCTGGTATCTAGGCTTCAGTCACTTTCCCGCCACAATAGTTTCTCTTTGCTTTTTATATAATTATTTTTATGGTAAAGATCTTTCGTTTTTGGTATGCAGACTTTATGAATTTAAGCACAGTACTAGATTTGCGTCAAGGACTCATCATTTTACAGTTGAAATCACTAGATGTAAACGTAAGTTTTGTACTAACAGTTACTTCTCTCGCACTTCGCGCTTGTGGAACTTTCTTTCGGTTTCTTGCCTCCCACTCAGTTTTTATCTTAAAAAATGTAAATGCAATTTCAATTGTTATTTTATTGTTCTCTCTCATTTATAATGTTTTCTTTTATCTCATATTCTTTCATACTCATTAGTCCCGTTGCGTCTTAATGGCTTTATTGCCTTGCTTCGGGTGAAATGTTTAAAAAAAAGCTCTCTTCATTAATCACGATAAAAGTTATCAGTCACCTTTATTTCTTTTTGCAAAAAGAGATTTCTGAAAATTAGCTATCTCTTTGTTATCTCCCAAACTTAATAAAGAATTTTTAACTTCTGCCTCTTTAAATTGGATATTTTCTTCAGGCGTAACTGTCAACGCGCACAAATATTGAATCACTAATCTCGAGATCCAATACTGAATAACTCTTTTCCAAAATGCGACATACTAAATATATAAAATAAGAATGACGAAAAAGATTTTTCACAGATTATTATGGCTTCAAAGATGGATAGCATTTGAAAACATTCAAGGCGCTGCGATTGGCTTATGACCATGACGAAAAGTATTTTTTTACTAACTGATCACTCAGTCCTTTTTTTCTTGTTATGTGCCATGTCCTTTCAGGGCGTAAGCAATCATGGCTCTCCACCTCCCTCTATCCCTTGCAGCTCTCAACAAGTTCCTTCCCTCTGCTTCCTCCCCAAGACCACGTTCTGTCACCCACTTGCTCAAGTCCGCCATGTATGTGACGTGTTGTATTCCCTTGTCTCTCTTTCCCTCTATTCGACCCGTGAGTATCAGATTATCTAGGCCCTCCTTCTTCATTAGGTTTCCCAAAAACTTCTGCTGCCTCTTCCTGATATTAAGTATGACCTCCTCCTCCCTGTTTGCAACCTCTCTAAGATCTGATCGTTGCTCACACGCTCGGCCCATGATATCCTTAGCATCCTTCTGTAGAACCACATCTCTGTCGGCTCGAGTCTCTTCTTCATCTTTGAGGAAATTGTCCAACATTCGCTGCCGTAAAGAAAGACAGATGTCACGTAACAGTTCAGTATTCTTTTCGTTGTAACCAAAGGTGTCCTTCTGTCTCGCAGTACTCTGCCCAGCTTTTGGAATGTGTCCTTGGGCATCTCAATACGCCTACGGATCTCAGTGTCGCACTTACCGTCCTCTGTCAAGACGCTTCCCAGAAGCCACTTTTACTGCCAGGCTTACTGAATGCGGTTGTTGTATGAACGTAAAGGAGGCAGTAAGAAGTGCAGATTATCAGGATATATAGAAAAGATAACGGTTGACCCTAAATATGAGGAGGTTAAGATTGTAGCAATCGTAAAAATATCTACTCGGAAGTCTGTTCCACAAAGGAATATATAAGAAAATTTTCCGATGGAAATTAATTTTGCTTTTAAAAATAGATATTTTGAAAATATTATGTTATATTGTAAAAAAAAAAAAAATAATTCCCTTAAAGTAAATGAATACGTAAGCAATGAGATGTAAGTTCATTTTTTAACGGTATGTCTATTCAGAGGTAGGCGATCATGACTCTCCACAGATTCATTTTCTTTATTATCTGTGAATTGTAAATCTCATGTCCCTTCAAGGCATAGACGATCATGGCTCTCCACAGATTCCTTTTCTTTATTATCTGTGAATTGTAAATCTCATGTCCCTTCAAGACATAGACGATCATGGCTCTCAACAGCTTCCTTTTCTTTATTATCTATGAATTGTAAATCTCATGTCCCTTCAAGACATAGACGATCATGGCTCTCCACAGATACCTTTTCTTTATTATCTATGAATTGTAAATCTCATGTCCCTTCAAGACATAGACGATCATGGCTCTCAACAGATTCCTTTTCTTTATTATCTGTGAATTGTAAATCTCATGTCCCTTTAAGACATAGACGATCATGGCTCTCCACAGATTCCTTTTCTTTATTATCTATGAATTGTAAATCTCATGTCCCTTCAAGACATGGACAATCATGGCTCTCCACTGATTCATTTTCTTTATTATCTATGAATTGTAAATCTCATGTCCCTTCAAGACATAGACGATCATGGCTCTCCACAGATTCCTTTTCTTTATTATCTATGAATTGTAAATCTCATGTCCCTTCAAGACATAGACGATCATGGCTCTCAACAGCTTCCTTTTCTTTATTATCTATGAATTGTAAATCTCATGTCCCTTCAAGACATAGACGATCATGGCTCTCCACAGATTCCTTTTCTTTATTATCTATGAATTGTAAATCTCATGTCCCTTCAAGACATAGACGATCATGGCTCTCCACAGATTCCTTTTCTTTATTATCTATGAATTGTAAATCTCATGTCCCTTCAAGACATAGACGATCATGGCTCTCCACAGATACCTTTTCTTTATTATCTATGAATTGTAAATCTCATGTCCCTTCAAGACATAGACGATCATGGCTCTCAACAGATTCCTTTTCATTATTATCTGTGAATTGTAAATCTCATGTCCCTTCAAGACATGGACAATCATGGCTCTCCACTGATTCATTTTCTTTATTATCTGTAAATTGTAAATCTCATGTCCCTTCAAGACATAGACGATCATGGCTCTCCACAGATTCCTTTTCTTTATTATCTATGAATTGTAAATCTCATGTCCCTTCAAGACATAGACGATCATGGCTCTCAACAGCTTCCTTTTCTTTATTATCTATGAATTGTAAATCTCATGTCCCTTCAAGACATAGACGATCATGGCTCTCCACAGATTCCTTTTCTTTATTATCTATGAATTGTAAATCTCATGTCCCTTCAAGACATAGACGATCATGGCTTTCCACAGATTCCTTTACTGTATTATCTATGAATTGTAAATATCATGTCCCTTCAAAACATAGGCGATCATGGCTCTCCACAGATTCCTTTTCTTTATTATCTGTGAATTGCCATGATATTTGGGGAAAACGTGTGGAGTGGTTTCCCGTTACCTTCTCCAGAGATTCCTTTTTTTATTGTCTGTGAATTACCATGACTTCTTGGAAAATATAGTGGACTCGTTTCTCATTGCATCCTCTACGGTTTGATATTCAATTATTCTTCTCCTAAACTGGCTACAACTCAAAGCTAGAGAGCCCATTCCATTCTGCTATTTATCCCATATATGGAGGGTGAAAAAATGAGTTCATCCTATTCTTAAGTGTGTTAGTGACAAAATGATCGAAAACACATGGAATTTGTACGACCCACTGTTTCCGCTTACCGTTATACTACCAGGACAAGAATGCTAATATAAAATATTGCATTTCTCACTTGTGTATTAGTGCCTGTTCGTATGTCTGTGTGTGATTAAAGTGGTGTTTCCATATTAATGACTGTATGCGGGTGCGTGCGCGTGTAATCGTATTATAAGCTGTACATTATTGCATATAAATTATATAGTTCTTAAATGTATATGCAATCAAATATTCACATTTAAATTAGAAACGATGCAATATGCAGAAAACTAGTTTCATTAAATAAAGGCAAACAGATTATAATTTGTCAAAATTCACAGAAGAAAACTATAGAGATATGGAAATATATTATTTATAATATTTAAATGCGGACTACTGACCACGATTGAAACATTTTGATATCATCATTAGGCAAATGTAGTTTGGATACATATATATATTCACAAGACATGATATCATTCAGTTCATATCTATCTATCTATCTATTTATCTATCTATCTCGTTCCGTTTATATCTATATATCTATCATTCCGTTTCTTTCTATCTCTTTCTCTTTCTATCTCTCTCCCTATATATATATATATATATATATATATATATATATATATATATATTATATATAATTCTGTTCATAGCTATCTATTCATAGTTTTCTATCTATCAATCTCATTCCGTTTATATCTATCTATCTAGCTAGCTAGGTATCTATCTCAATCTGTTCGTCATTCGGTTTATAGCTTTCTCTCTCTTTCTCTCTTTCCCTATATCTATATATATATAATTCTGTTCATAGCTATCTATTAATACCTATCTATCTATCTATCTATCTATCTATCTATCTATCTATCTATCTATCTATCTATCTATCTATCTATTTCATTCCGTTTTTATCTATCTATGTATCTATATATCTATCTGTTTATCTATCGATTATCTGTCCATTTATTTATCTCTTCGTCCATCCATCTATCTATCTATAGTAGAACGCAGGCTTATATATCCATATTAACTCACATACGTACAAAAATGAAAGCTTGTAAGAAAGTCTAAACACCTGACGAAACTTTTACAAGTTTGTGACACTTTTACGAGTTGCACCTGAAGAAAAATCGTATTTTAAATTACAAGGTAGACATATAAGCATGCTCGAGCACACAGGTACGTGCATATATACACACGCTTACACGTGCGCTCAAACTGACGTCTGCATGTATGAACATAATATGAACATGTATGAACATTGTTATACACACAGGTACGCATTACACATAGATACACACACTCACACATACATACACACACACTCACACACACACACACACATGTATATATATATATATACAAATAGAAAATAGATTGGTAACAATTATATCTATGTATGTATATATATATATATATATATATTAATACATAGATAGCAAGATACATTAATTCAGACGAATATATGTCTTCTGATATATATATATATATATATATATATATATATATATATATATATATATATATATATATATATATGTATATACATATATATATATATATATATATATTAATGAAAATGTATGACAGAATGCCAAGTCTGGGAACTGTTTCGTTCCGAGAAATAATTTCTTACGGTGCCTTGTCCGTTGTTTTCAAGGTGTATAAATATATATATATGTGTGTGTGTGTGTGTGTGTGTGTGTGTGTGTGTGTGTGTGTGTGTGTGTGTGTGTGTGTGTGTGTGTGTGTGTGGAGAAAATTCAGATTGGGTCTATAAAGGAAAGGACAATATATATGAGTAAAGACAAAAGGAAAAATTTCTTAGTCGACGCGTTTCGTTTTCTCGGGGACTTTATTTTGCCTTCTTAAAGCACCTCAAATGACGAAACACGTCGACTAAGATAACTTTTTTTCTGTCTTTATCCATATATATACACACACACACACACACACACACACACATACACACACACACACACACACACACACATATTAAAAACCTGACGTCAGATCAGACTTCGGCATGTGTGTCTAGATTTTAATTTTTCAGCACCCCTCGTTTTTTCTGTTGTAATTTATTCCAGTGCATAAATAAAAATAGTTTATAATGTATTATTTTCATTTCGAAGATAAAGATGTAAAATACTTGCATTTAAATACTTTGTAAGTTATTCTATAATGCCGAGAAAATGTTATTCATTTTTCATATCAATTCAAATATTTTCTCTCCCAAAATGTCACTTCCAGAATAAACGCCTGTACAGCGAGGCACGCATTCATGCATACATACATATGTAGAAGTGCTGAAATATTCTCGGTCTAAGTATGAACTTCTTCCAAAATAAACTGTCATTAGGTCAGATATTAGTAAATGGATTGGGCCGAGGACTTTTCAGTATCTCCTTAATTTTTTTTCTTAAAATTGAAAAGCAGTTGTACTTTGTAAGCGATTCTCTCATTATTAAGAAAACGCTTGTAAATCTGCTAATATCAATGGCAGTCTGAATGCCATTATGAGGAGGTGCTGAAAAGTTTATGGAATGACAAAGAAACCAATTCCGAAGTAAATTATAATGGTTGGTCTTTTGGTCAATTTTGGGGAATTTTAGGGGAAATAGATAAAGTCGAGAACTTTTCAACATGTCATTTTTTATTTTTATTCTTTAGTTTTCTTTAATCCATGTATGTACGAATGTATGTTTAAAACGTGTACGTGTACGTGTACACACACATGCATGAATGCCTCTTTGTATGTGTAACTGACGCCAGTAGTGTCATAGACACAAAAAACTGCGAATCTTTCGGGCGCCGCCGGAGATTTTCTGAGATTAACGGAAATAATGACCATACAAAAGATCATGTCCGAAGCTTTCAGGTCAAAAAGGCTAAATTCTACACGTTCGTGAGGTCAGTTGGATTCAGGAAAATATATTAAATTACGTGCGTACATGTATGTGTATGTGTATGTGTATGTGTGTGTGTGTGTGTGCATGTCTGTGTGTGCGTGTGTGTGAGTGTCTGTAGAAACATTAATTTTGTATCTATAAAGACACGCAAATATTGTTTTTTTAATTATGTAGATATTTCAAGAGAATTTTATTTTTATAGAATCGTGAAAATTTTAACTAGAATACATATGTGTGTGTGTGTGTGTGTGTGTGTGTGTGTGTGTGTGTGTGTGTGTGTGTGTGTGTGTGAGTGTCTGTAGAAACATTAATTTTGTATCTAAAAATACACGCAAATATTGTTTTTTTAATTATATAGATGTTTCAAGAGAATTTTATTTTTATAGAATCGTGAAAATTTTAACTAGAATACATGTGTGTGTGTATGTGTGTGTGTGTGTGTGTCTATAGAAACATTAATTTTGTATCTATAAAGACACGCAAATATTGTTTTTTTAATTATATAGATGTTTCAAGAGAATTTTATTTTTATAGAATCGTGAAAATTTTAACTAGAATACATATGTGTGTGCGAGCGTGTGTAATTTTGTAAAAGACCCCTTTTGCTTTCTTTAAATTAATTGAGGTTTCTATGATATATTTCTTGTGGCAATTCTGATAGATTATAGAGGAAATTCCGCCTTCAAGTATTAGCTTGTTATGTTGTTTTGTATTAAATCTTTTATTGTTTTAGACGTAGTTGTGACACATTTTATATTGAGTTTAAAAAAATCTAACACAATATATTATATATATATATATATATATATATATATATATATACACACACACGCACACATATATATATATGTGTGTGTGTGTGTGTGTGTATATATATATATATATATATATAATATATTGTGTTAGTTGTTTTTAAAAATATATATATATATAAGGAAAATCTATGACAAAGTTGAAAAAGGTTTCATGTGACTGTTTTCATCATTTAGGACTTTATTGGACTAAAGTGATATTTAAGTCGATAAAACTACCCCTACAAACAATTGTGGTTTTTTTTTAATCAATGCACTTCACCTCCACCAGCATGTCGTTAATACCACTGAAACACAAGGGTCTACTGTGAGTGAAAGAAAATGAGAAGGCTTTAGAAAGACAGAAACTTAATCCAAACCTGAAAACAAGAGACAAACCTCTACTAAAAAGAATCGAGCTGGAGTGTGAATCGGACGATAGGCGAACCTATCTACTCCTACTGAGGAAAAAATTTAAAAACCTTTTAAAAAATTCAGACATCAGAAGTATAGAGTTGTAGACTTTAAAAGTAACCGTAAACTCAGTCCTAAACAGAAATCAACGAGTAATCCTTTCCTCATATTCAAAAGGGTTGGAAAGAGGCTGACTCTGAATTGGACGATAGGCGAACCTATCTACTCCTATTAAATTATTATTTTAATATGTTTTATCGTATATAGTCTAGCCGATTTCATTTAGTTTCTTTTTTTTTTTTTAAATTTCAGTATCCCCTCTACTTTGGGTGCATCCGTAGTTTCATCAACGTAAACATCACTTTAGTCCGATGAAGCTCTACAGGACGAAACTCGTCACACGAAAACTTTTTCCACTTTGTCATAGCTTTTCCTAAAATTGTTCTTGATATATAAAATATATATATCGTTTTCCAATATCCGTGCTGGGTAAGACGATAAACTACGTCCAACAGCAAGGCCTCTGATCAGGAGGTTTTGAGGTGCGTGGAACCACCTCTTAATTGCTGGCGTTCCCAGATCCACCCTGACCCGGGGTGGTAGCACCTGTCAGGGTCCCAGCTATAGGCAAATAGTTAACACCCAAACTTGTGTAAAAATAGGTTTTAATACCAGAAATACTTTGTAATAAAAAAATTATTACCAGCAATAATTTTTGAAGGAAAATTATTATCAGCAATACTTTAAAAAAAAATACCAGCAATACAAACAGTTATACATTCTTTGAAAAAATATGACCAGCTATAGATTTCTTCAAGGAAAAAAATATTCCCAGAAATAGATTTTTGAAGAAAAACATATTACCAGCAATAAAAATTTTGTCGGCATTAAATAATAATTGAGATTGATATGTCGTAAAACAAACTAAACCAAACCAAACCAATATCTATCTATATATATATATATATATATATATATATATATATATATATATATATATATATATATATATATATATATATACATATATATATATATATATATATATATATATATATATATATATATATATATATAATGTGGTAAAGGTAATAAATCCATTGCTATATAATCCAAGTGGACCTAGTAATATAAAATATTAAAACTGACCCACAAAAAGAGATCAATGTATTTATTATTACAGAGCAAATAATTAATAAATAATAAAATCCAAAATCACCTGATATGTGCAATAAGCTTATTTCGGCATATGAAAATATAAGACGTATGTCTTATCAACCCCGGTATGAACTGAGTTCGTGTCAGAAATAGAAATTTAACTGTGAAAGCTAAAAAAAAAATAAATGGTCGAAAAATTAATACAGAATTTATCCATTTCAATTTTTCAGTAAGGTTGAGGATTACTAAATGAGATGTGGGATATGAACGTAAAGAGCGTATTAATGTAGAAAGTGAAGATGATGAAGATATGTAGGATATATAACAATTTCAATTTAGGGTCTCTCGTTATATATCCTCCATATCTTCATCATCTTCACTTTCTACATTAGGTAGTGTTTGAGACGGCATTCACCCGGGAGTCTGTTCCACAAAGTAGCAATTCTTGGGGAAAAGTTTTCTGTGTGGAATGCCTTTACCGAAGGAATACGTCGGAAACGAGTATGGTTCACATCTGGGGATGCAACAAGACGATATTAGGCTCTAAACGTCTGATCTAGTATCAATAATACTTATAATAGCCTGTTTGAATATTTGCCATGTGAATAGCGATAGGCTTGCAACGTTGCGACTGTGGGGAAAGGGGATGTAGAGTGGAAAACAAGTCAGTCCACACAAGTCTGCGTAAACGATTTTCAACTCTGTCAAAGCTGGAAAGTGAGGATTGAGCAGATCAAGCCCAGATATGGCAGCAGTACTCCATTTTTGATTTAATCTGACTCTAGTAAAAGAGTATGTGTATAAGAAAATTTACTTACTTTAGAATAGTCTGTAGGTAAACATATTAGTTTGCAAACCAGTGTAATACAAAATGTGTTACCCTTACTTTGCAGCAGTCTTCTTCTTCTTCTTCTTCTTCTTCTTCTTCTTCTTCTTCTTCTTCTTCTTCTTCTTCTTCTTCATGTCGTGTCCCTTCAGGATGTTGGCGATGATGCCTCTCCATAATTTCCTCTTCTTTCTAGTTCTCAAACTTAGTCTTTTTCTTTTCGTTATCTCTCCAAAACATTGTTCCGTCATCCATTTACTCAAGCCCTCTAGGTAAGTTATGCGTTGTTTCCCTCTGTCCCTCTTGCTTTCAATCTGTCCTGTGAGTATCAAATTTTCCAAGCCCTCTTTCTTCATTATGTGTCCTAGAAATTTCAACGGTCTCTTCCCGTCCAATATAGCCCTTAATAAAAGTTTATCTTATTGTTATCTCTCCTATACCCTGTTCCGTCATCCATTTACTCAAGCCCTCTAGGTAAGTTATGCGTTGTTTCCCTCTGTCCCTCTTGCCTTCAGTCTGTCCTGTGAGTATCAAATTTTCCAAACCCTCTTTCTTCATTATGTGTCCTAGAAATTTCAACCGTCTCTTCCCGTCCAATATAGCCCTTAATAAATTTTATCTTTTTGTTATCTCTCCTAAACATTGTTCGGTCATCCATTTACTCAAGCCCTCTAGGTAAGTTATGCGTTGTTTCCCTCTGTCCCTCTTGCCTTCAATCTGTCCTGTGAGTATCAAATTTTCCAAACCCTCTTTCTTCATTATGTGTCCTAGAAATTTCAACCGTCTCTTTCCGTCCAATATAGCCCTTAATAAATTTTATCTTTTTGTTATCTCTCCTAAACCTTATTCCGTCATCCATTTACTCAAGCCCTCTAGGTCAGTTATGCGTTGTTTCCCTCTGTCCCTCTTGCCTTCTTCCTGTGAGTATCAAATTTTCCAAGCCCTCTTTCCTCCTTATGTGCTCTAGAAACTTAAACTATCTTTTCCTGATGTTAAGTATAAGTTTTCTTTGTGTTTTTATTTAATCTAAAACTGTGTTGTTGCTCATATGTTCGGTTCATGGTATTCTCAGCATCCTTCTGTAGAACCACGTTTCGGTTGCTTGAATACTTTCTTCCCTGGCATTCACTGTCATATAAAACTGGTAGTACGTAACACTTCAATCCTCGTTTCTTTGTTTCTAACAGTTTTTTTTGTTTCTTAATACTTTGCTTAGGTTTTGGAAGGCATCTTTTGCTTTCGCAATACACCTTCGAATTTCAGTTTTACATTTTCCGTCCTCTGTTAAAACCCTCCCCAGATATTTAAATTGTTCTACTTGTTTGATTCTGGTGTCTCTAATTTGTAATTTTCATGTTAGACAGTTCCTTTTCTAACAACCATACATTCAGTATTCCTGCAAATGATGTTTAATCCCTTCTCGCTTTCTTTCGCTACCTTTTGTAGAAGTTCCTGTAGTTTGCTTTCTATGTTTGCTGTCAACCCAGTGTTATCTACATATCTTTTATTAGGATTGTGACCGCCTATAATGAATCCTGGTAGGTCTTATAATTCTTTCAGAATCACCTCACTTTATAGGTTATATAAGTCCGGTGAGAAGACACATCCTTGTCTTAGACCCCTCTCTATTTTTATATATATATTTTTTTAAATTCAACCGCAGCGTTGCGACCGCACGCTCCAAAGATTTTTCACAGTTAACAATAACACATTTCCAAAAAAACATATTTCGGAGTACATCTTAACGTTCGTTGCCCTATTATTACCTGGATGTAAAAAAGACATATCTATTTCTATACCTGAGGATGATTATATGAACAATCGAAAGCTTGTAGTAAAAAAAGACCTTATACAACTGGAATTTATAAACAGGGATCATAACATTCATCAACGGGTTCGAGTTTAATGTATTTTATTAAAAATTGTTTGCGAGAGTGATTCTTGCCATTTATATCATTAACTTCACTATCTGCTTTTTGTATGAATGATTCATGTAATGTAAATTGAACTGCACCACATACTTTATTTATATATATATATATATATATATATATATATATATATATATGTAGTTTTTATATATATATATATATATATATATATATAAACTACATATATATTAAATGCGGATGTCATTGTGTCACTGTGTCACACTTTTCAACTTTACTCCTAGAAATCGTAGCCCAACATATCATACCATTTTGGAATCAGGTCGACTCCGTGAGCAAATTAAAAACATTCCAGGTCGGATCCGGACCAGCAATCCTGAAATATTTTATTCCTAAGTTTTCATTACTGCGAGTGTTTTCGCCGATTTTTTTACGTGATTTGATTCGACGAAATTTTTGTATGATAATAATTTTTATAACTTGGAAATAAATTACGGAATAATCGAAATTAATTGCGAAATCCATCGAAAGACACCTTTGAAATAAAAATAATTGTTTGTACGGAAAGTATGAACGGCTTTTAAGCTAAATTTGGATTAAAAAAACAACGCTTGAGGATGAAACTGCCATCCAGTAGTTAAGGTTTAATATTGGAATTAAACATAAATACTGCTGACCAGTTTCTGTGTCGTGATGGAATCATTTTTTTTTAAATAATTATAATTTAGGCTCTACTTATGGATCGAGCACTGTTTTTTAAAAACAAAAACAAAAATACTAAAGAACTTCAGATCATCAATCTAACGGTTCTCTCCTATATATACGTATACACATATATATACGTGTGTGTATGTGTGTGAGCGGGGTGGGGGTCATTACTTCCAGTTGGCTAACCGCACGCCTGAATACAAATCCAGGCATTTCTCTCCGAGGGATTTGTGAGTGGTTAGCAACTCAGAACAAGAAATCGACGAAACGAGTTCGAATCCCAGTTATTCGTTACATTCCCTTTCATGCAAAATTCTCTTGGAAAGGTATAAATGCATTACTTCTTCATTCAGTAATGACTTAAATAGTCAGAGAGATTGGGCTCTTTAGGCTTAGTTGGCAACTCGAGTAAGAGAAGGTAAACTCTGAATTCCCTAAACTAGATAGATGAAAAACTTGTCAGCAATAGTCATGGTCGTCGAATCCGGGCCATGTATGTATGTATAGTGTCCTTTTTGTTTTTGTGTTCTCTAAAATTACGTTGTTGCTCACATGTTAGGTTCACGGTATTCTCAACATCCTCCTGTAGAACTACATTTATGTCATTTCTATTTCTTTTCCACAACACTGACGATATATATATATGTGTGCGTGGGGGGGGGGGGTTCATTAAGACGACTGGCAAGGCATCGTATGATGAAGTTGGAACGAAACGTGTCGCTACACAGTTTTCCTCCTCGAACTTAATAAGAACAAAGTTTTTACCGTCAAAATATTTATGTTATTATTAAGAGGAAAGAACAAAGGAAATTTTTATTATTAAATTATATTTTTTATCCTTTTTAAAACACGAAATTTTGAATAAAAATTTTGTTTTTCTTGTGTCAGCGGGAGATAATAAATTAGTATAGGAAATTTTAGCGTCTTTTCTGCGGTGAAAAAAAACAATGATTTTGAAATTCTTGCAAAAATCTGATAAATGTAGAATTTAAAAGAGTAAAATTAATTTAGAAATGATTCTTTTTTAGAAAATCTTAGTAAAAAAATACATTTTTTACATGTGTTACCAACCACTTATTTAATTCTATGAAATTTCTAGAAATTAATTTTTGTATCGCTTAATTAGTTAAAACAGAACTCTTTAAAGAATTTAAATCATCAATTTCTTTTGTAAAACAGGACCGACAATTACCGAAAATTTGCTCTGAATTATAAAATAAAAGTACATTAAAACTAAGAAATTATTTAATTAGAAAAGCCTTTAATTGCTTTTATGAATAAGATATATTATGGACACTATTGATGTGTGTGTGTGTGTGTGTGTGTGTGTGTGTGTGTGTGTGTGTGTGTGTGTGTGTGTGTGTGTGTGTGTGTGTGTTTGTGTGTGTGCGCGCGCGCGCATAAACGTGCTGATTTTTGTAAATACTGACGTTCATACGCGACTTTATCAGAAATTAAAAGCGGTGACTATAGTAAATCTAAATCCAAGTATCTTAAATTCAATGAAACATTAGATAACGGAGAATATTTTCCCAAATTTTGGGTAGTGAAAAATTATATAAAAAAGGCGATCACGTTATATTCGCCGAATACATTTTACAGATATAACTCTCATAGAAAAAAGTAGATGAAGTTCCGGTTGTCAATAGAGTTGTCAAAACCTAATTAAAAACACCTATATCTGTGTTAAAAAATGCATTATTGCGATATTTTAAACTAAGTAATATTTATCCCAAATCAGATTAATTAAAAGTTAAATCAGCTAATATTCCTCGAATATAATTTCATAAAATTATATTTTATTATATGAAAGATATTTTTAATAAAGCGAATTACATTATGCTGACAGACGGCTAAAAATTGCTAAAATCAGCGATTTGTTAGCGATTTAAAAAAAAACTCCTTCCAGTCACTTTAAAGTAGTTTTTAAATACAGCAAAGTATTTTGCTTATTGGAAATATTAAATTTAATCTATTAGAATGAAATTAAAACTAAAATAAAAGCTTCAAGAAAGATTATTAATTTTTTTAAAATCATTTTAAACCTTAGGTATCTCATTTATTTGGAAGGTGCCTATCTATATATCCAGGGAAGATGAGGTCCAAAGTTCGTAATATCTAATTTAAAAGAGGGCTCAATACAAAGTAGAGCAATATTAAATCTAAATAAATCATTCACTCGTCTGTAATTTACAATCGCCCAATGAGATGCATTTGATACGCATCGAAACACGACTGCAATTGTGTAGCGATTTTGACATGTTTTCGGTGTAATATCGTAATATATATATATATATATATATATATATATATATATATATATATATATATATATATATGTATGTATGTATATCATTGGAGACAACTGACTAGGCACTATATGTAAGTCTTTTTATCACATTTCTCTTGTATTCATACAAGTGATTTCTTTTCTGAACACAGAGAGTGAGTCAATTCTGTCTAAATGATCTGTAGAGACGATACGAGCGCTCTAAACTGATCTATGAACCATTAATAGGATATTCCTTTTAACAGAAAAAAAGTATATTAAAATGCTCCATCTCAGTCGTCTTCAGTGAAACCAGTATAATAAAGGGATTGCTTCTCAAATACACAATTATGTATGTATGCAGGTGTCTGTGTGCGCGCGCGCGTGTGTGTGTGTAGATAGATAGATAGATAGATAGATAGATAGATAGATAGATAGATAGATAGATAGATAGATAGATAGATATTAGGTTGGTGCAAAAATAATGTCGTTTTTTGACGTTGAACTTCATGTGAGAAAACGACATTATTTTTGCACCAAGCTAATAGATAGATAGATAGATAGATAGATAGATAGATAGATAGATAGATAGATAGATAATGACCAAACTGAGATAGATAGATAGATAGATAGATAGATAGATAGATAGATAGATAGATAGATAAACAGGCAGACAGACAGTCAAACAGAGATAGATATGAACTGATCTTAGATAGATAGATAGATAGATAGATAGATAGATAGATAGATAGATAGATAGATAGATAATGTGAAAACAGCAATCAACACTGCATCTAAATGTCAATTCCACGACTCAATACGACCTTCAGACAATATATATACATATATATATATATATATATATATATATATATATATATATATATATATATATATATATATATATATATATATAGGGTATTGTTTTCAAAACACTTGGGATGAGATTCAGTGTGTGTGTGTGAGAGAGAGTTGTCGTGGTGCCAGACTTTCGCGGTAAAGTGTTTGCCGAGGGATTAGAAAGTCGACGTGAAGGCTGTCATGTGTATATAACAATGAAAATAAGGCATGGATTAAAGAAACAAGAGAAGAAAGTGAACTAGAAGAAATACAATGTGTGTACGTTTTGTGTATCTATGCGCATGTCTTTAAATAAATGTATTCAAATATCTGTATATTTGTACATACACAAGTAATATTTAGCTCCCCCCCCACAAGGGTTACATGTGGCACAAGGCCGGGTTTAATGTGGGTGTCCGAGCCCGTAGGCTCGGCCAAAAATATTCCCTACATACACAAGTAGCAGCATATGTAAAATATTTATTTTCCCTGTATTTTTTGTATTTTTTTATTAAACATTTCCATTTCATTAATATGTTTATAATGTATTCACTTTTTCAATTAAATAAGTGTTTATTAGTTTAAAAATCTATTTTATACAACGGATATAGCACTCTCTACAGTGTTGTAATTTTTACATACGTCGTCTCATTTAACCATAGAAATCAGCTTAAAATACAGATTCAAATGTAATCCTGTTACTACGCATATCCTAGCAATTGGTTTTTTCATCAAATACACGATTTGCTCACACATATTTCGAACATTAAGAAAAAATACATCAATGAATATTTTTTTTAAATTATCTTGGCTCTAAAATACTTAGAAAAATAAAATATTCTATTTAGTCACGGTTGTCAGACTTAAAAAATAGAATATTATATCTTGACTATTTGACTTTTCTGTCTTACATAGGCATAAGTATGTGCATGGCGCTACCCATTTTAAAACAAACTTGTGTCACATCCAGCTTTGCTGTTTTACTTAGAAATAATACAGACGTAATACATTGTATTCTGTCTTGGCCATTTTACTTAGAAATAATACAGACGTAATACAACATTCTATTCTGTCTTGGCCATTTTACTTAGAAATAATACAGACGTAATACAACATTCTATTCTGTCTTGGCCATTTTACTTAGAAACAATACAGACGTAATACAACATTCTATTCCGTCTTGGCCATTTTACTTAGAAATAATACAGACGTAATACAACATTCTATTCCGTCTTGGCCATTTTACTTAGAAACAATACAGACGTAATACAACATTCTATTCCGTCTTGGCCATTTTACTTAGAAATAATACAGACGTAATACAACATTCTATTCCGTCTTGGCCATTTTACTTAGAAACAATACAGACGTAATACAACATTCTATTCCGTCTTGGCCATTTTACTTAGAAATAATACAGACGTAATACAACATTCTATTCCGTCTTGGCCATTTTACTTAGAAACAATACAGACGTAATACAACATTCTATTCCGTCTTGGCCATTTTACTTAGAAACAATACAGACGTAATACAACATTCTATTCCGTCTTGGCCATTTTACTTAGAAACAATACAGACGTAATACAACATTCTATTCTGTCTTGGCCATTTTACTTAGAAATAATACAGATGTAATAGAACATTCTGTTACGTATCGGCTGTAATTTTTTTTAAAATTAAAATATTTTATCATGTGTCGGTTTACGTATTTTGAAAAATAGAATATTTGATTATGTATTTGACGTAATCAGCTTTGCTTACTCAGGTACAAAAACTTCATATGGCTTATAATACCTCTGCCCCGTGATATTACCCATGTAAAGTATCAGATGTAAATTTGGTGATACTTTACTTGCACCGGTGTTTTCCAACCCTAACCCTGCGGCTCAGTAGCGAGTCTAGACATGGAATTAAGCACGCGACAAAAGAGCAAATAAAAACTTTGAAATATGAAAAATACCAAAATGAATTAAGTAATAAACCTTATTCATAACTGTTGGTTTCTAACTGTAGAAAACAATTGGCGGTTTTACTTATGGTGTTGTTTATTTGGATAGTGGTTCAAAGGTACATGGTAACAGGTCTTGGCTGAGGGTCGATGGTGTAACGGACCCATATTATTAGGCTGCACGAGGTTTATGGACAAAGTTGTAATTTATGCCTAAATTCGACCCTTCATCTCGATAATGAGTTCCGTCCGCAGATTCGAATCACCTACGTTTTCTTCGTGTTGCTTTTGTAAGAAGGAAGTTTCAATAAGCTTTTTTTTCAAGAACTGCTGCTTTGTTTCACAAAGTATGGATGCTTCCGTTAACACTATAATCTTAATCCTTTTCAAGTCAAGATTCATTCATTATCTATCCTCCTTATCGTCATAATCATCCACTTCCTTCTACCTTCTTTTACATTCATATTACACACTTCATTCAGTAACACTCTAACATGAGTGGCTTGTGTTGTGTGAATTTTATCATAAAAAATGTCAAGATCATTATTTTCAGTGTGATTTAAACGGAAGCCGTGTTTTGGTTATAATATATAATAAACTATTTTTTTCATTTGGATGCACAAAAACCGTGTTGCTTGCCCCGATTTCTTACTGATATGATAGTTTTATAATAATTAATATATGTTATTAATATTAATTAATATATATTAACGTATTATTATTTGCACTATTTACATGCGGACTATTGTCTTCATCTTTGTTGTTGTTATTGTTGTTATCACAATGTTGTACCCTTCGGCCTTCATCAGGTGTATGTCGATCCGAGTAGCCTGCAGAGAATTTCGAACTGAACCCTTTATTAAATCTACACGTGTAGACTGTTCTCATTCCACTGTCCATGTCTTGGGATATCCAGTTTAGTTCTTATTTTTAGCATTGCTCAGTTACTGCTTGCTCGTTTTCAATGAGTCCAAGTACACACTGCCCAGCTTAGGGATTGAACTCACAATTACTATGTTACCAAATTCAGGAACCACTAGTCCTATGGAGAATAATGCAAACAATGATAACTCTATATCCAAGAAATTCAGACAGAAATGATCATATTAACATAATACAACGAATTTATTTAACTTTCTCAAGTGACAAAGAAAACGTAATGTTATAGTAAAAGAAGGGCAACTTCTATATCCATAGAAAAAATATAAAAAAATCATAGACTTTACCTGTTAAAAACAGAATTTAACAATATCTTGGCGACAATATTGAGAAAATATTACAAACTAACTTTTTTTATTCTCTTTCATCTTCTCTTGACTGACGTACTCCGAACTTTAGTTAAGCATCGAACAAATTTGATTGTTGCCTTAAGCGCATATGATGAACATTTTCAAAACTATGGGAGGTGTTTGCTTATGAAATTAAATAATATTATCTAAAATTTATTAAAAATTGCTTGAAAACCACAAAATATCACAATGTAAAGGCTTGTCTCTCTTTAAAATATGCTTACATTTTACTATACAGATAGTAACAAAAAATCGAGAGAAATTATATTCTTAATAATTGATACCAGTAAAAGCAAAAAAGAACATGGTGGAGAGATTAATACAAATTTGTATATGGCGTTATTTTGTTGCATAGAAAGTTCGACAAGAAATACAGAAATCTCTCAATTAGTGCGAGTAATGTGTACATCGATAACTATAAAGAAATAATTTTCAATTATTATGGTTAAACTGAAGAATGTTTTACCTCACTAAATATGTATTCACTAATCGAACTTTGTGATACAAAAACTTTAGCGCACTAATCGAAGACGCATTAATCAAATGCGCATTAATCGAGGGGATTCTGTAAAATTAACTGATATACTGAAAATGCGTTGTGGAAGCCAAAACACAATGTATTAAGGCGTTTTACTTTTAACCCAAAAGCGATCATCACTTTTAACGAATATACTACTTGATGACATTGGAAAATATATAAATTGTTCTTTCTGCAGCCAGGCTAGGAGAAGAATTAATTAAAACTCTCCACTGGCTTGGGGGTATTATCGGGAAAATAGACAAGCAAGAAGTAAACCCTACACAAATCCGAAAGCTGTTTGATGTATTGCGTCATCTTCCAACTCCTACCACTGTGTCTGTACCGAACTGTATTAGTTCATCCTTTCGTTTGATGTCTACTAACAATACCGACAGGAAGATCTTGACATATGGTCAGTCTAAGATACCTGTAGCCCCTCTGCAGTGCGCTGTATAACACCAGTCTCCCAAGACGTGTGGATGTTGACATAAAAAGCAAATCACAGAGAACAACTCAGTTGTATTTGGCATTGGAAATTACTTTAGTCTAAGTCAAATGCTATCCGTATTTATTTTTTAAATAAATATTTATCGTTCAAATATTCATTTTTTTTAATGCCAAGTCTGTTCATAAAGTAAGCGATCTCTCCATAGATTCTTCTTCATTATTATCTATTAGCTGTCACGAGTTCTTGGAAAAGATATTGGAATGATTTCCTGTGTCTCCAAGATGGTTTTGAATCCAGAATAGTTCTTCTAGATCATTGATTCTCAACCTTTTTGCCCAGTGCACCCTTTTTACCATTTATATAGAATATCATTCCCTTGCTTTCCAAAATTGTCCGACTCAAAAGGTGCATTCCAAATAATATGCATATATTATTGAAAATCTTCATTCTTTTCCATATTAGTTCATATACATTTATTATAAGTTCTAGTTGCTAAGGACATTTTGTTTTGTTGTTAATAGTTACTTTGTTTTTAATAAATTTATTTCGTTTTAGCCTTGAAAAAGTCCACATTGGGCGAAACGCGTCGGATAAGAATACAGTTTTTTACCTTTGTCTTTTACCTTTATACATACTGTATTTTTCTACAGGTTAACTCTGAGAAATGTTTCATAGATTATTTTCATAGAGGAATTTTTTGACACTCATGGGTCCCAAACTATCTGTGAATTTAACCCAGGAGGGGGTCCCTCCACCCTGGTTGAGAACCCCTGTTCTAGAGAGCTCATTCTACCCTACTACTTAACCCACAGCTGGTAAGAGAATATATGAATTCTTGCCTTTCCCAATTATATTAATGTGAAAGGAAATATAAGAGATTAAGTTGATATTTGGTCTCGGTTCGCCAATTCTCTTCTCTGCTTTCATTCATAAAAAAGTTAATTTAATTAAGGTAAGTTCATTAGTGAAAATAGCTTTTAAGTTTATGCAACAATAACTCTCAGGAAATAAGAAAACAAAGTGAAGACGGAAAACATTTTTATCTGTTCATTTCAACAGAAAAGAGAGAATTTAAAGACCACAAGTTTTACTAAAAATGTTTCTTAAAGGTTTTACCATAGATAATCTTTTACCATAGATAATCTTTCACAAATCAAAATTATTTGCAGCTTTTTTTAACACAAATCAAGTAAATGAAAAATATAATTTAAGGAGTCTCTTAGTTTTATAAAGTTATATTTTTATATTAACAAACGGCGCTAACACGCGACATTAAAGACTGATTAATTGATTTCTTTTTTACGGTTTGTCAACCCTGTTATTAGAGCCGACACATGTTTTGAATTATAAGAATAATTCTTCTTTTTTTTTTTGCAATTGAATATTGCATCAACAATTTCTGGAAATAATAATGCTTTTTCTAGATACAAGATCTACTATTTAATCTATAGTTGGAGAGAATAGACGGATTCATACCTTCTCTAGGGATATTTTCTAGTAAGTGAATGCATTGAACTTGGGTTTTCGATTTCTAATACAAAACTGTTATCCATCACTCCGCCCGAATCATCTACTACCTCAGGTTAGAGACCACTTCAGCCCTCCTCAAGTTTTGAAGTCAGAGTTGTCCTTCTCCTAGAGTGGTTACCAACTTAAAGGGTCTAATCTACTATTCAAAGTATGAATACAATGTTTCTCCTCTCCAGCTAAGGGTTCTTAACTGTAGGTTAGGTAGTAGGGTAGAATGAGCTCTCTAGAACAGGGGTTCCCAACCAGAGTGGAGGGACCCCCTCCTGGGTTAAATTCACAGATAGTTTGGAACCCATAATGAGTGTCAAAAAATTACTCTATAAAAATAATCTATGAAAAGGGTTCTTAGCTGGGGATGAGAAACAGTATATTCCTACTTTTCCAGAGGGCATTAGTGTCAAGTGATTGCGAGAGACTTAAACTTGATTATCCTATATATATTTATAAAAATGTTCAAAAACGCTACACAACGTCAGCACTTAACATAGGACAGCTCGAGTCGTTACTCAAGTTTCACGCTCTCACGATCTTCAAGCGACTAGAAGGCTTTCTAATCGTCTGAAAATCGTGTGAGTAAGAAGCTTGAGTAACAATATATATATACTCTGGAATCGGGATGCTGAAGGTAACACCAATCAGCTAAATGACAAACCTTTTATTTATATTCATTTTCTCTCTCCCTCCTCTCTATCTCTTTCTTTCTCTCTCTCTCTCTCTATATATATATATGTGTATGTGCGTGTGTGTGTGTGTGTGTATGTATGTGTGTGTATACATAGAGACACACCTATTTATAAAGTTTTGTGCTAATTTTCCTGCAACATCTGATGAAAAAGTGACTCTTCTTTGTTGGTCACTGGTTTTGTAATGTTACTACAATCAAATACTAGTTAAGTATTAATTTGACATTTAAAACTTTTAATACAATCATACTTTACTTTATTTCGTGATTTCATCTATTAGGTTATCCCATAAGTTCTGTCCGAAGTTTGAATAAAGAAAACAAGTGACCAAATGTTACATTTAATTACAGATTCAATCAACAATGTATTTTACCTGTTTATCTATGACTTCCTTCCATCTATTAACAAGCTTACTAATTCCATTACTGTAAAATTCTTTTGGCTTTGATTCGAAGAACTCACAAATGTCAGTTTTAACCTCTTCCTGTGTTACAAAAGTTGTTTCTTCCAAATGATTCTGTAAGCTACGAAACAAATGGTAATCTGAAGGAGCAAGGTCGGGAGAATAAGGTGGATAAGGAATTTTCTCCCAACCAAGTTCTTCGGTCTTTTGTGACGTGATTCTTACTGTGTGTGGTCGCGCATTGGCCTGATGAAACATCACCGTTTTCGATTCACTAGAGCAGGTCTTTTTTCCCTCAAAGCTTGGTTCAAACGCTCTAATTGCTGACAGTATATTTGAGCATTAATTGTTGCATTAGGTGGTAAGAATTCAAAGTGGATTATTCCTTGGCAATCCCACCAGATTGAAAGAAGAACCTTTTGCCCATGAAGTTCCTTTCTCGGCTGTGGCTGGAGTCATTCCCCTTTACCAAGCCACTGTCTACGACGCTTAACATTTCGATAAAAGATCCATTTTTCGTCACCAGTCACAAGTCTATCCAAAAAAGGTGAAAAAAGTTGGCGAGAATAGAGAAAAGAGCAGATGTCAACTCGGGATTTCAGGTTGTTTTCAGACAATTCATGAGGCACCCATTTTCCAAGTTTAGGAACTTTTCCAAGTTGTTCAAGATGACGATGAACAGTTGTATTGTTTGAACTGAGAACCACTGCCAATTCCTCAACTAATAAAGCAGGATTTTCTTCAAGGGCTGCTTCAAGAAGCTTTTCATCAAGCTCAACTGGACGTCCGGTTCGATATTCATCTTCAAGGATGAAATCTCCACCTCTGAATTTTTCAAACCATCTTCTGCAAGTTCTTTCATTCACACATTCCTCTCCATAAACTGAGTGAATGTTTCTAGCCGCTTCGGCTGCTGAGTTTCCTTTCTTGAACTCATAAAGCATTATGTGCCTCAAATGATTCTTGGGTACTTCCATGTTAGCAGGGTTTTAATCAAACAAAATTTAATTTTATTGTTCTCTGAAATAAAATTTGATCAGTTTAAATGCATCTAAACATAAAAATAATGTTCAGCTCCATTAGACATTATAAGATACTCTTTAAATTTCGTTCATTTTAACAAAAAGTTAAAAATACGGAAAGAACTTATGGGATGACCTAATATTATAACAGCGATAAAGAATTATAGTTTGGCATGGGAAAATCCTTAACTAAAGAAAAACATTGTTGTTGAAAATATAAAAGAATTGCTACATTATTATGATTATTATCTTATAATGAAAATGTGCTTTTCTAAACAAGATAATTATGATTTATATCCATATACAATGACATGGCTAATTCTGGAGAAAGGATAAACATAGTTTGAGATTAATACAATTTTTGTTTTGTGTTTCATAAAGAAAGGCACATTACTTGATATCTATGTTACTGGACTATAACAAGATTTTCACATTATTGACAAAAGTTTTTCAATATTATTGCCGCCTTTTGGTGTTGACCTCAGTGTTTACTAATATACTTATATATCACGCTAATCTGTAAAGCTGTAATGAAACAGCATGAACAATTTAAAAAATACTCTCGTAAGTAAGCACCGGAGGCGGTCGCCAGTGATGTAATTTGACTTGGTTCATCAGGGAGTTTCGGGTTTTCAACATCATACACCCCATCACCAAGTCGACCCAATAAAGGGAGATCAATCCCTGATTTCCCCTCACAATCAAATGCTAACAACTACTCTGGCCTTTTTAAAGAATTAGACGAAGAAAGACCACGTTTTCCACACACCCGATTGGATGTTTATAAGAACCAATCCGCTGCCTGGACTATCTTTTAAATGGTCCACGGTGGGGACTGGGTTCTTTTCTTTCTTTTTCGGTGGATAGCAGTTTCAATGGATAATCGATGAGGTAATCAAACATTCCTAAATTTAACCCTATTTTCTTTGCTAATATCTTTTTTTTCCTTCCGCTCCTCATATCCAAATTTTCCTGCTGCATAACTAGTGATGATTTTGGACATCGTCGTTAGTCGTTTGTCCATCGAACCTCTTGATGTTGTTTCAAGGATCTCGCCAGTGTCCACGTCAAATTCGTGCCAGGCGTGTTTGTCACGGGCTGGGGGGCCATTTAATCTTTCTTCGAAATGAAGTATCAGGCTCCTCTTGAACGTCTGCTTGGAGGGACTGGGCACTGTGGTGAGCTTCCCGGCCCTGCACCTCCTGCGTCTCACCAGGAGAAACTCCTGCGCGCTGCTGTTGGTTCGACTGCACCTGACACTTCACTTTTGCCTGATGGATTTTTAGGCCACGCATATTTTTGCACATCTTTCCACATGGGCATGTCAGTCTCATTGTCCGTAGATCCATATATTGGTTAAGTTTGGTTTGTTGCCTCAGACGATAAAATGGTGAATCCGATATCAAGGCAGTGCAATGATGATTGTATTAATATTTTCATAGACTTAGAATCTTTCGACAATTGTTTAACATGATAACTACGTATTTTTTTATTTGTATTCTACGGTTAACAACTATGATACGAAAAAAATGATTTATCTCAGCAGAGATGAAATTAAGCTTTTCATAGATGAAAGAAAGAATATAAATAAATAGAACACTATTGGCTTCGATAGACTTACAGCTAATACTAAAGCGATAGCTTGCATTTTATATTTAAAATCAGCTGATGGAACTCTTAAACCTTAGTATATTGTTATTAAACAATTTTGTAAATATAAATCATTACATGATATTTATTCAGTAAAAATTATAATCACAAAGTATTTCGACAAAACTTTAAAAACCGATGCACAAGTATACTTTCATTTTGTATAAGCTTCATTCAAATGATTCAGTTCAATTAATGGCATATAATCTGGTCTCGCCACGCATGGGATTTTACATTAGAACAATGTTGAAAACAATAGATAAACAAATATCTAAAATAAAATTGTTTCTTACAAGTCTAACAGAGTTTTTAAAGACACTCTGGTTTTAAGAGTCATTGCGGAGGCTATGAGCGGGTATCTGTAGCAGATGGCTATCCAGACGCCTTACATTACACCTATGTGACCACAGCTCTATTAGAACCCATTTAAACACACACACAAACTTACAAGACTCCATCCGAAACATACTAGTAGAAAATACAACCATAATAACCTCATCCACCTGTAAAAAAAAATAAAAATAATGGAAGCCTTAATAATAAAAAAGAAAAAGACAATACTTAATAATATTAACTATGAACACGGCCACAATATGCTGTGTTCGGAAAATAAAACATCTCTATAACATTAAAAGCAAACACACAACGCACACACTCAAACTGAAAAAATAAAAGTATCCTTGATAATGGCTATAAGTATAGCCGAAAGCGCTCGGAATTATAGAACATTTGGACAGTTTCTACACAGTCTGTGTGTGTCCAAGAAAGATAAAACTTGTTCGAACACAAGAAAAATTAAATAAAAAGGTTAATCTTAGTACCTTGTCTTTCATTTTTAATGAAACGTGTGAATATATATATTTAAAAATATTTAAGAAATTTAAAGTCATAGTACATTTCACTCATTCTTTAATATCAATACACGGAAGGCTATTCGTGAGTATGAACGGTTTTTGTTAAAAGATTAGCAGACATAATATCTGTAATTTATTCAATCAGACATGCCTAAAAGAGAATTTGCTGCCTAAATACACACACACACACACACACACACACACACACACACACACACATATATATATATATATATATATATATATATATATATATATATATATAGTTTCCTCCTAAATTAAATTAAAATTAAAATTAATTAAATTTATTTATATGGTACTATATTAAATAGTACCCATAATCTGTAGTAGCTGATGGGTAGCAGTAAGTAAACCAAAAGTAGTCGAAGAACCAAGCAAGAAGAACTATTATTTTATAAAGACAAAGAACACAACAATTAAAAGAAATTGTTGTAAAATTACAACTGAAATTTTCCTGTGACAAGCGATGTTCAGGCGTTATTTGCAACAAATTCCGAAGCCATACAATTCAACCAAATATAAACTTATCATTTCTTCAAACGCATTTCTTGAACAATTATCAAACATGAGACACTTTACCAAAGATGAAGTTATTGATACGAGAACAATTTGAAAACGGTTCTTTTCTTTTTCTTGTTGAAATATCTGTTTTTCTAATAACACTCCAAGGATAACTTTCATAGGCACAACATACATTTTCCAAACCACAAAACTTGCCCCATTTCTCAAAATACCCATTCTAATTAGCAGGTAATTTCCATGGTATTCTAATCTTTTGACTCCAGTATGTATATACAGGGTGATTGAAAAGTAAATCCCTATTTTATGTATGACAGACTCTCCCGTCTAACTAGAATTTTTACAAGACGGTAGAGTCCATCATACATGATAGGGAGTTACTTTTCAATGACCGTGTAAATTCACGAATGCGCTCCTAGTGTAACATATACCCTCGTGGAGAATGGAGCCGGCGAGACAAGTTCAAATTCTGAGCTGTTGTATTCACTTTCGTACATATATCAGTCGGGAAGGAGTGAACCCGTCTCTTATTCCCCAGGTGTGGTTTAAATAATACGGTAGACCGGATTCTCTAGCCTTGGGTGGCAACCAGTCTAAGAAAAGTAAAAATTTTAATTCCAAACAGTGGAGAGAACTACGGTAAACCACTCTGTTGTATTTCTCTACAATGTTTGGTAATTCACAGATAATAAAAGGAAATACGCGGAGAGTCATGATTGTTTTGTCCAGAAGAGATACGTAATTCAAAATCAATACATATATATATATATATATATATATATATATATATATATATATATATATATATTGATTATATTTGTATGATTTTTTATATCAACCGTGTTTCTCATTGTACCGTTATGACAATACTCCACCGCTAATAACGAAAAAGTTTATTATTCCAATACGAAAAGTATAATATTAAATAGAACATATAAGCTACAATGAATTATGGACCACAAAAGGTGTCCAGTGTCCAAATTTGCGGCAGGATTCATTATTGGAAGCCAAAGTCTTAACAATATAAGATACACAGAATACACAGTGTTGATAGCAGGCACAGAAAGGAAATGACAAAAAATCCTATAGAAGAGAGTAAAAGAAAGCAAGAAGAAAGGACTAACGGTCAATTGCAAGAAAACAGAATGCATGGTTGTTAGTAAAGCCCAACATGCAAATTACGAATTGGAGATATCAAAATCAAACAAGTGCGGAAATTTAAATATCTGGGAAGTGTTTTAACAGAGGATGGAAAATGTGACACCGAAATCCGAAGGTGCATTAGGATAGAAGAAGACGCTTCCTAAAAGCTAAGCAAAGTATCAAGAAATGGGAAAATCTCGATAGAAACAAAGAAAAGGTACTGAACTGTTATATCAGTCCTCCTATATGGCAATAAATGTTGGACAATCTCATCACAGATAAGGAAAAGAGTCTTGAAGCATTAGAAATGTGACTATACAGAAGAATGCTGAGAATGCCATGGACGGAACATGGGAGATAATGGTAACAAAGGAACCTGAAACTTAATATCAGGAAGAGACAGTTGAATTTCTATGGCACATAATGAGGAAAGAGGGTCTTGAGAATTTTATACTAACGAAACATATTAAAGACATGAGGGACAGAGGAAAACATCGGATAACTTATCTAACGAGCTTGTGTAAAAACAAAGCTACAAAGAACAGGAAGTTGAGAAGACCCATATTCGTCAACGTCTAAAGGGACACAGAACATAGAAGAAGAAAAGAAGAAAAAAAAGTAGTTGTAAAATTCCTACTGAAAATGTTAACGATATTTCTAGGTGTTATATACAATCAGTTTTGAATAACATCTGATGATTGCATATTATACATGAAAACTTTAGTAATGATATTATTGTGTTTCTTACTGTATTTACTACACACACACACACACAAACAAACAAACAAACACACAAACACACAAACACATACAAACATAAAGGGAGAAAGAGTGATATGAAGAGAGAGAGAAATGAACAGACAAAGATAGGTAGATTGGAACAGATTGAGATAGATAGATAGATAGATAGATAGATAGATAGATAGATAGATAGATAGATAGATAGATAAGAACAGAGTGAAATAGATAGGTAAGAACAGATAGATAGATAGATAGATAGATAGATAGATAGATAGATAGATAGATAGATAGATAGATAGATAGATAGATAGATATGAACAGATTTAGATAGATATAAACAGACTGAGATAGATAGATAGATAGATAGATAGATAGATAGATAGCTGCGATTCAATTTCAAGTAATGTCACCGCTTGACTGGTCTTCAAATATGGCAGCGCAGGTGTTGTTTTTTGGTCCTACTAGGAGCTTACAGGCTCTTGCGCAAATGTGACAACGTTGAACACCTCTTGTAGTAGGTGTTACAGGTGTAATATTTAAGTGAACTTTTATATGACGTTTTAGCATACCAAAATTATTTTCCATATTAGTTCCAAGTAAAAATGCTAATATAACGTCTAGTGCCTGCCTTTTCTCTGTGTGTATATCGTCTTGATATTGATGATATTCGAGTTCTACCCTAACTTAGAGAGACGTGACCAGCAGGTTATAGGTCAATATTCTCAAAAAGATTATCATCAACACTCTAGTGAACATCTTTCTCGAGTCGACATGGTCGACACGATTCTGTTAAGTCCAGAATTAATTAGTGAATATTTTTAAAAAATGCGTTTTTGCCTTCATTTTGCCCTTTTCTAATTACTTTATTAAAATATAATTAAAAACAAGTGTTTTATTGAATTGTTTTTTATATATCAATTGACATTATTAAAAATAAATTTCGTAACGATTTACTTTATTAAAAAAATTAAAAACTTGATCATATTTTACATAATGATTTTTCAAATGCCTTATTTGAAGAAAAACATTCACTAATTAAGATTTTAATTTTTTTTCAATTATTTTTATTCGATTATAAAAAAAATGTTTTTCAGGTATTGAGATGTCTCAGTTGGTATTCATTTATCCCCTCCCACACTCAAGTACATTTTCCAGCGAACGCCCAAAATACGGTCGAGAGACTATTAGTGAAATCACTCGAGCCTTTTCATGAGTCTCAGGTAAATGTCCCAGGTTACACATGGGTAGAACAATAGAAAAACTACAGAAGTATTGTTATTGTTAAGTATTGTTAATCATCAAAATACTCTGAATCGATAATCCATACTGAGACCATAGACTTCTATACACTTTCCTGAATGCATTACTGACCTTGATTCGTAGGGCTTGTTTCATCATACAGAGACCATAGAAGTCTATTCAGATTCCTTAATGTATTACTGACCTTCTTGATTCGTAGGGTTTTTTCATCATACTGTGACCATAGATGTCGATTCAGTTTCCTTAATATATTACTCACCTTCTTGATTCGTAGGGTTGTTTCATCATACTGTGACCATAGAAGTCTATTCTGTTTCCTGAATGTATTACTCACCTTCTTGATTCGTAGGGTTGTTTCATCATACTGTGACCATAGATGTCTATTCAGTTTCCTTAATGTATTACTGACCTTCTTGATTCGTAGGGTTTTTTCATCATACTGTGACCATAGATGTCGATTCAGTTTCCTTAATATATTACTGACCTTCTTGATTCGTAGGGTTTTTTCATCATACTGTGACCATAGATGTCGATTCAGTTTCCTTAATGTATTACTGACCTTCTTGATTCGTAGGGTTTTTTCATCATACTGTGACCATAGATGTCGATTCAGTTTCCTTAATATATTACTCACCTTCTTGATTCGTAGGGTTGTTTCATCATACTGTGACCATAGAAGTCTATTCTGTTTCCTTAATGTATTACTGACCTTCTTGATTCGTAGGGTTTTTTCATCATACTGTGACCATAGATGTCGATTCAGTTTCCTTAATGTATTACGGATCTTCTTGATTCGTAGGGTTTTTTCATCATACTGTGACCATAGAAGTCTATTCTGTTTCCTGAATGTATTACTCACCTTCTTGATTCGTAGGGTTTTTTCATCATACTGTGACCATAGATGTCGATTCAGTTTCCTTAATGTATTACGGATCTTCTTGTTTCGTAGGGTTTTTTCATCATACTGTGACCATAGATGTCGATTCAGTTTCCTTAATGTATTACGGATCTTCTTGATTCGTAGGGTTTTTTCATCATACTGTGACCATAGATGTCGATTCAGTTTCATTAATGTATTACTGACCTTCTTGATTCGTAGGGTTTTTTCATCATACTGTGACCATAGATGTCGATTCAGTTTCCTTAATGTATTACGGATCTTCTTGATTCGTAGGGTTTTTTCATCATACTGTGACCATAGATGTCTATTCAGTTTCCTTAATGTATTACTGACCTTCTTGATTCGTAGGGTTTTTTCATCATACTGTGACCATAGATGTCGATTCAGTTTCCTTAATGTATTACTGACCTTCTTGATTCGTAGGGTTTTTTCATCATACTGTGACCATAGATGTCGATTCAGTTTCCTTAATGTATTACGGATCTTCTTGATTCGTAGGGTTTTTTCATCATACTGTGACCATAGAAGTCTATTCTGTTTCCTGAATGTATTACTCACCTTCTTGATTCGTAGGGTTTTTTCATCATACTGTGACCATAGATGTCGATTCAGTTTCCTTAATGTATTACGGATCTTCTTGATTCGTAGGGTTTTTTCATCATACTGTGACCATAGATGTCGATTCAGTTTCCTTAATGTATTACTGACCTTCTTGATTCGTAGGGTTTTTTCATCATACTGTGACCATAGATGTCGATTCAGTTTCCTTAATGTATTACGGATCTTCTTGATTCGTAGGGTTTTTTCATCATACTGTGACCATAGATGTCTATTCAGTTTCCTTAATGTATTACTGACCTTCTTGATTCGTAGGGTTTTTTCATCATACTGTGACCATAGATGTCGATTCAGTTTCCTTAATGTATTACTGACCTTCTTGATTCGTAGGGTTTTTTCATCATACTGTGACCATAGATGTCGATTCAGTTTCCTTAATGTATTACTGACCTTCTTGATTCGTAGGGTTTTTTCATCATACTGTGACCATAGATGTCGATTCAGTTTCCTTAATATATTACTCACCCTCTTGATTCGTAGGGTTGTTTCATCATACTGAGACCATAGAAGTCTATTCTGTTTCCTGAATGTATTACTCACCTTCTTGATTCGTAGGGTTTTTTCATCATACTGTGACCATAGATGTCTATTCAGTTTCCTTAATGTATTACTGACCTTCTTGATTCGTAGGGTTTTTTCATCATACTGTGACCATAGATGTCGATTCAGTTTCCTTAATGTATTACGGATCTTCTTGTTTCGTAGTGTTGTTTCATCATACTGAGACCATAGATGTCTATTCTGTTTCCTGAATGTATTACTCACCTTCTTGATTCGTAGGGTTTTTTCATCATACTGTGACCATAGATGTCTATTCAGTTTCCTTAATGTATTACTGACCTTCTTGATTCGTAGGGTTTTTTCATCATACTGTGACCATAGATGTCGATTCAGTTTCCTTAATGTATTACTGACCTTCTAGATTCGTAGGGTTTTTTCATCATACTGTGACCATAGATGTCGATTCAGTTTCCTTAATGTATTACTGACCTTCTTGATTCGTAGGGTTTTTTCATCATACTGTAACCATAGATGTCGATTCAGTTTCCTTAATATATTACTCACCTTCTTGATTCGTAGGGTTGTTTCATCATACTGTGACCATAGAAGTCTATTCTGTTTCCTTAATGTATTACTGACCTTCTTGATTCGTAGGGTTTTTTCATCATACTGTGACCATAGATGTCGATTCAGTTTCCTTAATGTATTACGGATCTTCTTGATTCGTAGGGTTTTTTCATCATACTGTGACCATAGATGTCGATTCAGTTTCCTTAATGTATTACTGACCTTCTTGATTCGTAGGGTTTTTTCATCATACTGTGACCATAGATGTCGATTCAGTTTCCTTAATGTATTACGGATCCTTTTGATTCGTAGGGTTTTTTCATCATACTGTGACCATAGATGTCTATTCAGTTTCCTTAATGTATTACTGACCTTCTTGATTCGTAGGGTTTTTTCATCATACTGTGACCATAGATGTCGATTCAGTTTCCTTAATGTATTACTGACCTTCTTGATTCGTAGGGTTTTTTCATCATACTGTGACCATAGATGTCGATTCAGTTTCCTTAATGTATTACTGACCTTCTTGATTCGTAGGGTTTTTTCATCATACTGTGACCATAGATGTCGATTCAGTTTCCTTAATATATTACTCACCTTCTTGATTCGTAGGGTTGTTTCATCATACTGAGACCATAGAAGTCTATTCTGTTTCCTGAATGTATTACTCACCTTCTTGATTCGTAGGGTTTTTTCATCATACTGTGACCATAGATGTCTATTCAGTTTCCTTAATGTATTACTGACCTTCTTGATTCGTAGGGTTTTTTCATCATACTGTGACCATAGATGTCGATTCAGTTTCCTTAATGTATTACGGATCTTCTTGTTTCGTAGTGTTGTTTCATTATACTGAGACCATAGATGTCTATTCTGTTTCCTGAATGTATTACTCACCTTCTTGATTCGTAGGGTTTTTTCATCATACTGTGACCATAGATGTCTATTCAGTTTCCTTAATGTATTACTGACCTTCTTGATTCGTAGGGTTTTTTCATCATACTGTGACCATAGATGTCGATTCAGTTTCCTTAATGTATTACTGACCTTCTTGATTCGTAGGGTTTTTTCATCATACTGTGACCATAGATGTCGATTCAATTTCCTTAATGTATTACTGACCTTCTTGATTCGTAGGGTTTTTTCATCATACTGTGACCATAGATGTCGATTCAGTTTCCTTAATATATTACTCACCTTCTTGATTCGTAGGGTTGTTTCATCATACTGTGACCATAGAAGTCTATTCTGTTTCCTTAATGTATTACTGACCTTCTTGATTCGTAGGGTTTTTTCATCATACTGTGACCATAGATGTCAATTCAGTTTCCTTAATGTATTACGGATCTTCTTGATTCGTAGGGTTTTTTCATCATACTGTGACCATAGAAGTCTATTCTGTTTCCTGAATGTATTACTCACCTTCTTGATTCGTAGGGTTTTTTCATCATACTGTGACCATAGATGTCGATTCAGTTTCCTTAATGTATTACGGATCTTCTTGATTCGTAGGGTTTTTTCATCATACTGTGACCATAGATGTCGATTCAGTTTCCTTAATGTATTACGGATCTTCTTGATTCGTAGGGTTTTTTCATCATACTGTGACCATAGATGTCGATTCAGTTTCCTTAATGTATTACTGACCTTCTTGATTCGTAGGGTTTTTTCATCATACTGTGACCATAGATGTCGATTCAGTTTCCTTAATGTATTACGGATCTTCTTGATTCGTAGGGTTTTTTCATCATACTGTGACCATAGATGTCTATTCAGTTTCCTTAATGTATTACTGACCTTCTTGATTCGTAGGGTTTTTTCATCATACTGTGACCATAGATGTCGATTCAGTTTCCTTAATGTATTACTGACCTTCTTGATTCGTAGGGTTTTTTCATCATACTGTGACCATAGATGTCGATTCAGTTTCCTTAATGTATTACTGACCTTCTTGATTCGTAGAGTTTTTTCATCATACTGTGACCATAGATGTCGATTCAGTTTCCTTAATGTATTACGGATCTTCTTGTTTCGTAGTGTTGTTTCATTATACTGAGACCATAGATGTCTATTCTGTTTCCTGAATGTATTACTCACCTTCTTGATTCGTAGGGTTTTTTCATCATACTGTGACCATAGATGTCTATTCAGTTTCCTTAATGTATTACTGACCTTCTTGATTCGTAGGGTTTTTTCATCATACTGTGACCATAGATGTCGATTCAGTTTCCTTAATGTATTACTGACCTTCTTGATTCGTAGGGTTTTTTCATCATACTGTGACCATAGATGTCGATTCAGTTTCCTTAATGTATTACTGACCTTCTTGATTCGTAGGGTTTTTTCATCATACTGTGACCATAGATGTCGATTCAGTTTCCTTAATATATTACTCACCTTCTTGATTCGTAGGGTTGTTTCATCATACTGTGACCATAGAAGTCTATTCTGTTTCCTTAATGTATTACTGACCTTCTTGATTCGTAGGGTTTTTTCATCATACTGTGACCATAGATGTCAATTCAGTTTCCTTAATGTATTACGGATCTTCTTGATTCGTAGGGTTTTTTCATCATACTGTGACCATAGATGTCGATTCAGTTTCCTTAATGTATTACGGATCTTCTTGATTCGTAGGGTTTTTTCATCATACTGTGACCATAGATGTCGATTCAGTTTCCTTAATGTATTACTGACCTTCTTGATTCGTAGGGTTTTTTCATCATACTGTGACCATAGATGTCGATTCAGTTTCCTTAATGTATTACGGATCTTCTTGATTCGTAGGGTTTTTTCATCATACTGTGACCATAGATGTCTATTCAGTTTCCTTAATGTATTACTGACCTTCTTGATTCGTAGGGTTTTTTCATCATACTGTGACCATAGATGTCGATTCAGTTTCCTTAATGTATTACTGACCTTCTTGATTCGTAGGGTTTTTTCATCATACTGTGACCATAGATGTCGATTCAGTTTCCTTAATGTATTACTGACCTTCTTGATTCGTAGGGTTTTTTCATCATACTGTGACCATAGATGTCGATTCAGTTTCCTTAATGTATTACGGATCTTCTTGTTTCGTAGTGTTGTTTCATTATACTGAGACCATAGATGTCTATTCTGTTTCCTGAATGTATTACTCACCTTCTTGATTCGTAGGGTTTTTTCATCATACTGTGACCATAGATGTCTATTCAGTTTCCTTAATGTATTACTGACCTTCTTGATTCGTAGGGTTTTTTCATCATACTGTGACCATAGATGTCGATTCAGTTTCCTTAATGTATTACTGACTTTCTTGATTCGTAGGGTTTTTTCATCATACTGTGACCATAGATGTCGATTCAGTTTCCTTAATGTATTACTGACCTTCTTGATTCGTAGGGTTTTTTCATCATACTGTGACCATAGATGTCGATTCAGTTTCCTTAATGTATTACTGACCTTCTTGATTCGTAGGGTTTTTTCATCATACTGTGACCATAGATGTCGATTCAGTTTCCTTAATATATTACTCACCTTCTTGATTCGTAGGGTTGTTTCATCATACTGTGACCATAGAAGTCTATTCTGTTTCCTTAATGTATTACTGACCTTCTTGATTCGTAGGGTTTTTTCATCATACTGTGACCATAGATGTCGATTCAGTTTCCTTAATGTATTACGGATCTTCTTGATTCGTAGGGTTTTTTCATCATACTGTGACCATAGAAGTCTATTCTGTTTCCTGAATGTATTACTCACCTTCTTGATTCGTAGGGTTTTTTCATCATACTGTGACCATAGATGTCGATTCAGTTTCCTTAATGTATTACGGATCTTCTTGTTTCGTAGGGTTTTTTCATCATACTGTGACCATAGATGTCGATTCAGTTTCCTTAATGTATTACGGATCTTCTTGATTCGTAGGGTTTTTTCATCATACTGTGACCATAGATGTCGATTCAGTTTCCTTAATGTATTACTGACCTTCTTGATTCGTAGGGTTTTTTCATCATACTGTGACCATAGATGTCGATTCAGTTTCCTTAATGTATTACGGATCTTCTTGATTCGTAGGGTTTTTTCATCATACTGTGACCATAGATGTCTATTCAGTTTCCTTAATGTATTACTGACCTTCTTGATTCGTAGGGTTTTTTCATCATACTGTGAACATAGATGTCGATTCAGTTTCCTTAATGTATTACTGACCTTCTTGATTCGTAGGGTTTTTTCATCATACTGTGACCATAGATGTCGATTCAGTTTCCTTAATGTATTACTGACCTTCTTGATTCGTAGGGTTTTTTCATCATACTGTGACCATAGATGTCGATTCAGTTTCCTTAATATATTACTCACCTTCTTGATTCGTAGGGTTGTTTCATCATACTGAGACCATAGAAGTCTATTCTGTTTCCTGAATGTATTACTCACCTTCTTGATTCGTAGGGTTTTTTCATCATACTGTGACCATAGATGTCTATTCAGTTTCCTTAATGTATTACTGACCTTCTTGATTCGTAGGGTTTTTTCATCATACTGTGACCATAGATGTCGATTCAGTTTCCTTAATGTATTACTGACTTTCTTGATTCGTAGGGTTTTTTCATCATACTGTGACCATAGATGTCGATTCAGTTTCCTTAATGTATTACTCACCTTCTTGATTCGTAGGGTTTTTTCATCATACTGTAACCATAGATGTCGATTCAGTTTCCTTAATATATTACTCACCTTCTTGATTCGTAGGGTTGTTTCATCATACTGTGACCATAGAAGTCTATTCTGTTTCCTTAATGTATTACTGACCTTCTTGATTCGTAGGGTTTTTTCATCATACTGTGACCATAGATGTCGATTCAGTTTCCTTAATGTATTACGGATCATCTTGATTCGTAGGGTTTTTTCATCATACTGTGACCATAGATGTCGATTCAGTTTCCTTAATGTATTACTGACCTTCTTGATTCGTAGGGTTTTTTCATCATACTGTGACCATAGATGTCGATTCAGTTTCCTTAATGTATTACGGATCTTTTTGATTCGTAGGGTTTTTTCATCATACTGTGACCATAGATGTCTATTCAGTTTCCTTAATGTATTACTGACCTTCTTGATTCGTAGGGATTTTCATCATACTGTGACCATAGATGTCGATTCAGTTTCCTTAATGTATTACTGACCTTCTTGATTCGTAGGGTTTTTTCATCATACTGTGACCATAGATGTCGATTCAGTTTCCTTAATGTATTACTGACCTTCTTGATTCGTAGGGTTTTTTCATCATACTGTGACCATAGATGTCGATTCAGTTTCCTTAATGTATTACTGACCTTCTTGATTCGTAGGGTTTTTTCATCATACTGTGACCATAGATGTCGATTCAGTTTCCTTAATATATTACTCACCTTCTTGATTCGTAGGGTTGTTTCATCATACTGAGACCATAGAAGTCTATTCTGTTTCCTGAATGTATTACTCACCTTCTTGATTCGTAGGGTTTTTTCATCATACTGTGACCATAGATGTCTATTCAGTTTCCTTAATGTATTACTGACCTTCTTGATTCGTAGGGTTTTTTCATCATACTGTGACCATAGATGTCGATTCAGTTTCCTTAATGTATTACGGATCTTCTTGTTTCGTAGTGTTGTTTCATTATACTGAGACCATAGATGTCTATTCTGTTTCCTGAATGTATTACTCACCTTCTTGATTCGTAGGGTTTTTTCATCATACTGTGACCATAGATGTCTATTCAGTTTCCTTAATGTATTACTGACCTTCTTGATTCGTAGGGTTCTTTCATCATACTGTGACCATAGATGTCGATTCAGTTTCCTTAATGTATTACTGACCTTCTTGATTCGTAGGGTTTTTTCATCATACTGTGACCATAGATGTCGATTCAGTTTCCTTAATGTATTACTGACCTTCTTGATCCGTAGGGTTTTTTCATCATACTGTGACCATAGATGTCGATTCAGTTTCCTTAATATATTACTCACCTTCTTGATTCGTAGGGTTGTTTCATCATACTGTGACCATAGAAGTCTATTCTGTTTCCTTAATGTATTACTGACCTTCTTGATTCGTAGGGTTTTTTCATCATACTGTGACCATAGATGTCAATTCAGTTTCCTTAATGTATTACGGATCTTCTTGATTCGTAGGGTTTTTTCATCATACTGTGACCATAGAAGTCTATTCTGTTTCCTGAATGTATTACTCACCTTCTTGATTCGTAGGGTTTTTTCATCATACTGTGACCATAGATGTCGATTCAGTTTCCTTAATGTATTACGGATCTTCTTGATTCGTAGGGTTTTTTCATCATACTGTGACCATAGATGTCGATTCAGTTTCCTTAATGTATTACGGATCTTCTTGATTCGTAGGGTTTTTTCATCATACTGTGACCATAGATGTCGATTCAGTTTCCTTAATGTATTACTGACCTTCTTGATTCGTAGGGTTTTTTCATCATACTGTGACCATAGATGTCGATTCAGTTTCCTTAATGTATTACGGATCTTCTTGATTCGTAGGGTTTTTTCATCATACTGTGACCATAGATGTCTATTCAGTTTCCTTAATGTATTACTGACCTTCTTGATTCGTAGGGTTTTTTCATCATACTGTGACCATAGATGTCGATTCAGTTTCCTTAATGTATTACTGACCTTCTTGATTCGTAGGGTTTTTTCATCATACTGTGACCATAGATGTCGATTCAGTTTCCTTAATGTATTACTGACCTTCTTGATTCGTAGGGTTTTTTCATCATACTGTGACCATAGATGTCGATTCAGTTTCCTTAATGTATTACGGATCTTCTTGTTTCGTAGTGTTGTTTCATCATACTGAGACCATAGATGTCTATTCTGTTTCCTGAATGTATTACTCACCTTCTTGATTCGTAGGGTTTTTTCATCATACTGTGACCATAGATGTCTATTCAGTTTCCTTAATGTATTACTGACCTTCTTGATTCGTAGGGTTTTTTCATCATACTGTGACCATAGATGTCGATTCAGTTTCCTTAATGTATTACTGACCTTCTTGATTCGTAGGGTTTTTTCATCATACTGTGACCATAGATGTCGATTCAGTTTCCTTAATGTATTACTGACCTTCTTGATTCGTAGGGTTTTTTCATCATACTGTGACCATAGATGTCGATTCAGTTTCCTTAATATATTACTCACCTTCTTGATTCGTAGGGTTGTTTCATCATACTGTGACCATAGAAGTCTATTCTGTTTCCTTAATGTATTACTGCCCTTCTTGATTCGTAGGGTTTTTTCATCATACTGTGACCATAGATGTCAATTCAGTTTCCTTAATGTATTACGGATCTTCTTGATACGTAGGGTTTTTTCATCATACTGTGACCATAGATGTCGATTCAGTTTCCTTAATGTATTACGGATCTTCTTGATTCGTAGGGTTTTTTCATCATACTGTGACCATAGATGTCGATTCAGTTTCCTTAATGTATTACTGACCTTCTTGATTCGTAGGGTTTTTTCATCATACTGTGACCATAGATGTCGATTCAGTTTCCTTAATGTATTACGGATCTTCTTGATTCGTAGGGTTTTTTCATCATACTGTGACCATAGATGTCTATTCAGTTTCCTTAATGTATTACTGACCTTCTTGATTCGTAGGGTTTTTTCATCATACTGTGACCATAGATGTCGATTCAGTTTCCTTAATGTATTACTGACCTTCTTGATTCGTAGGGTTTTTTCATCATACTGTGACCATAGATGTCGATTCAGTTTCCTTAATGTATTACTGACCTTCTTGATTCGTAGGGTTTTTTCATCATACTGTGACCATAGATGTCGATTCAGTTTCCTTAATGTATTACGGATCTTCTTGTTTCGTAGTGTTGTTTCATTATACTGAGACCATAGATGTCTATTCTGTTTCCTGAATGTATTACTCACCTTCTTGATTCGTAGGGTTTTTTCATCATACTGTGACCATAGATGTCTATTCAGTTTCCTTAATGTATTACTGACCTTCTTGATTCGTAGGGTTTTTTCATCATACTGTGACCATAGATGTCGATTCAGTTTCCTTAATGTATTACTGACCTTCTTGATTCGTAGGGTTTTTTCATCATACTGTGACCATAGATGTCGATTCAGTTTCCTTAATGTATTACTGACCTTCTTGATTCGTAGGGTTTTTTCATCATACTGTGACCATAGATGTCGATTCAGTTTCCTTAATATATTACTCACCTTCTTGATTCGTAGGGTTGTTTCATCATACTGTGACCATAGAAGTCTATTCTGTTTCCTTAATGTATTACTGACCTTCTTGATTCGTAGGGTTTTTTCATCATACTGTGACCATAGATGTCAATTCAGTTTCCTTAATGTATTACGGATCTTCTTGATTCGTAGGGTTTTTTCATCATACTGTGACCATAGAAGTCTATTCTGTTTCCTGAATGTATTACTCACCTTCTTGATTCGTAGGGTTTTTTCATCATACTGTGACCATAGATGTCGATTCAGTTTCCTTAATGTATTACGGATCTTCTTGATTCGTAGGGTTTTTTCATCATACTGTGACCATAGATGTCGATTCAGTTTCCTTAATGTATTACGGCTCTTCTTGATTCGTAGGGTTTTTTCATCATACTGTGACCATAGATGTCGATTCAGTTTCCTTAATGTATTACTGACCTTCTTGATTCGTAGGGTTTTTTCATCATACTGTGACCATAGATGTCGATTCAGTTTCCTTAATGTATTACGGATCTTCTTGATTCGTAGGGTTTTTTCATCATACTGTGACCATAGATGTCTATTCAGTTTCCTTAATGTATTACTGACCTTCTTGATTCGTAGGGTTTTTTCATCATACTGTGACCATAGATGTCGATTCAGTTTCCTTAATGTATTACTGACCTTCTTGATTCGTAGGGTTTTTTCATCATACTGTGACCATAGATGTCGATTCAGTTTCCTTAATGTATTACTGACCTTCTTGATTCGTAGGGTTTTTTCATCATACTGTGACCATAGATGTCGATTCAGTTTCCTTAATGTATTACGGATCATCTTGATTCGTAGGGTTTTTTCATCATACTGTGACCATAGATGTCGATTCAGTTTCCTTAATGTATTACTGACCTTCTTGATTCGTAGGGTTTTTTCATCATACTGTGACCATAGATGTCGATTCAGTTTCCTTAATGTATTACGGATCTTTTTGATTCGTAGGGTTTTTTCATCATACTGTGACCATAGATGTCTATTCAGTTTCCTTAATGTATTACTGACCTTCTTGATTCGTAGGGATTTTCATCATACTGTGACCATAGATGTCGATTCAGTTTCCTTAATGTATTACTGACCTTCTTGATTCGTAGGGTTTTTTCATCATACTGTGACCATAGATGTCGATTCAGTTTCCTTAATGTATTACTGACCTTCTTGATTCGTAGGGTTTTTTCATCATACTGTGACCATAGATGTCGATTCAGTTTCCTTAATATATTACTCACCTTCTTGATTCGTAGGGTTGTTTCATCATACTGAGACCATAGAAGTCTATTCTGTTTCCTGAATGTATTACTCACCTTCTTGATTCGTAGGGTTTTTTCATCATACTGTGACCATAGATGTCTATTCAGTTTCCTTAATGTATTACTGACCTTCTTGATTCGTAGGGTTTTTTCATCATACTGTGACCATAGATGTCGATTCAGTTTCCTTAATGTATTACGGATCTTCTTGTTTCGTAGTGTTGTTTCATTATACTGAGACCATAGATGTCTATTCTGTTTCCTGAATGTATTACTCACCTTCTTGATTCGTAGGGTTTTTTCATCATACTGTGACCATAGATGTCTATTCAGTTTCCTTAATGTATTACTGACCTTCTTGATTCGTAGGGTTTTTTCATCATACTGTGACCATAGATGTCGATTCAGTTTCCTTAATGTATTACTGACCTTCTTGATTCGTAGGGTTTTTTCATCATACTGTGACCATAGATGTCGATTCAGTTTCCTTAATGTATTACTGACCTTCTTGATTCGTAGGGTTTTTTCATCATACTGTGACCATAGATGTCGATTCAGTTTCCTTAATATATTACTCACCTTCTTGATTCGTAGGGTTGTTTCATCATACTGTGACCATAGAAGTCTATTCTGTTTCCTTAATGTATTACTGACCTTCTTGATTCGTAGGGTTTTTTCATCATACTGTGACCATAGATGTCAATTCAGTTTCCTTAATGTATTACGGATCTTCTTGATTCGTAGGGTTTTTTCATCATACTGTGACCATAGAAGTCTATTCTGTTTCCTGAATGTATTACTCACCTTCTTGATTCGTAGGGTTTTTTCATCATACTGTGACCATAGATGTCGATTCAGTTTCCTTAATGTATTACGGATCTTCTTGATTCGTAGGGTTTTTTCATCATACTGTGACCATAGATGTCGATTCAGTTTCCTTAATGTATTACGGATCTTCTTGATTCGTAGGGTTTTTTCATCATACTGTGACCATAGATGTCGATTCAGTTTCCTTAATGTATTACTGACCTTCTTGATTCGTAGGGTTTTTTCATCATACTGTGACCATAGATGTCGATTCAGTTTCCTTAATGTATTACGGATCTTCTTGATTCGTAGGGTTTTTTCATCATACTGTGACCATAGATGTCTATTCAGTTTCCTTAATGTATTACTGACCTTCTTGATTCGTAGGGTTTTTTCATCATACTGTGACCATAGATGTCGATTCAGTTTCCTTAATGTATTACTGACCTTCTTGATTCGTAGGGTTTTTTCATCATACTGTGACCATAGATGTCGATTCAGTTTCCTTAATGTATTACTGACCTTCTTGATTCGTAGGGTTTTTTCATCATACTGTGACCATAGATGTCGATTCAGTTTCCTTAATGTTTTACGGATCTTCTTGTTTCGTAGTGTTGTTTCATCATACTGAGACCATAGATGTCTATTCTGTTTCCTGAATGTATTACTCACCTTCTTGATTCGTAGGGTTTTTTCATCATACTGTGACCATAGATGTCTATTCAGTTTCCTTAATGTATTACTGACCTTCTTGATTCGTAGGGTTTTTTCATCATACTGTGACCATAGATGTCGATTCAGTTTCCTTAATGTATTACTGACCTTCTTGATTCGTAGGGTTTTTTCATCATACTGTGACCATAGATGTCGATTCAGTTTCCTTAATGTATTACTGACCTTCTTGATTCGTAGGGTTTTTTCATCATACTGTGACCATAGATGTCGATTCAGTTTCCTTAATATATTACTCACCTTCTTGATTCGTAGGGTTGTTTCATCATACTGTGACCATAGAAGTCTATTCTGTTTCCTTAATGTATTACTGACCTTCTTGATTCGTAGGGTTTTTTCATCATACTGTGACCATAGATGTCAATTCAGTTTCCTTAATGTATTACGGATCTTCTTGATTCGTAGGGTTTTTTCATCATACTGTGACCATAGAAGTCTATTCTGTTTCCTGAATGTATTACTCACCTTCTTGATTCGTAGGGTTTTTTCATCATACTGTGACCATAGATGTCGATTCAGTTTCCTTAATGTATTACGGATCTTCTTGATTCGTAGGGTTTTTCATCATACTGTGACCATAGATGTCGATTCAGTTTCCTTAATGTATTACGGATCTTTTTGATTCGTAGGGTTTTTTCATCATACTGTGACCATAGATGTCTATTCAGTTTCCTTAATGTATTACTGACCTTCTTGATTCGTAGGGATTTTCATCATACTGTGACCATAGATGTCGATTCAGTTTCCTTAATGTATTACTGACCTTCTTGATTCGTAGGGTTTTTTCATCATACTGTGACCATAGATGTCGATTCAGTTTCCTTAATGTATTACTGACCTTCTTGATTCGTAGGGTTTTTTCATCATACTGTGACCATAGATGTCGATTCAGTTTCCTTAATATATTACTCACCTTCTTGATTCGTAGGGTTGTTTCATCATACTGAGACCATAGAAGTCTATTCTGTTTCCTGAATGTATTACTCACCTTCTTGATTCGTAGGGTTTTTTCATCATACTGTGACCATAGATGTCTATTCAGTTTCCTTAATGTATTACTGACCTTCTTGATTCGTAGGGTTTTTTCATCATACTGTGACCATAGATGTCGATTCAGTTTCCTTAATGTATTACGGATCTTCTTGTTTCGTAGTGTTGTTTCATTATACTGAGACCATAGATGTCTATTCTGTTTCCTGAATGTATTACTCACCTTCTTGATTCGTAGGGTTTTTTCATCATACTGTGACCATAGATGTCTATTCAGTTTCCTTAATGTATTACTGACCTTCTTGATTCGTAGGGTTTTTTCATCATACTGTGACCATAGATGTCGATTCAGTTTCCTTAATGTATTACTGACCTTCTTGATTCGTAGGGTTTTTTCATCATACTGTGACCATAGATGTCGATTCAGTTTCCTTAATGTATTACTGACCTTCTTGATTCGTAGGGTTTTTTCATCATACTGTGACCATAGATGTCGATTCAGTTTCCTTAATATATTACTCACCTTCTTGATTCGTAGGGTTGTTTCATCATACTGTGACCATAGAAGTCTATTCTGTTTCCTTAATGTATTACTGACCTTCTTGATTCGTAGGGTTTTTTCATCATACTGTGACCATAGATGTCAATTCAGTTTCCTTAATGTATTACGGATCTTCTTGATTCGTAGGGTTTTTTCATCATACTGTGACCATAGAAGTCTATTCTGTTTCCTGAATGTATTACTCACCTTCTTGATTCGTAGGGTTTTTTCATCATACTGTGACCATAGATGTCGATTCAGTTTCCTTAATGTATTACGGATCTTCTTGATTCGTAGGGTTTTTTCATCATACTGTGACCATAGATGTCGATTCAGTTTCCTTAATGTATTACGGATCTTCTTGATTCGTAGGGTTTTTTCATCATACTGTGACCATAGATGTCGATTCAGTTTCCTTAATGTATTACTGACCTTCTTGATTCGTAGGGTTTTTTCATCATACTGTGACCATAGATGTCGATTCAGTTTCCTTAATGTATTACGGATCTTCTTGATTCGTAGGGTTTTTTCATCATACTGTGACCATAGATGTCTATTCAGTTTCCTTAATGTATTACTGACCTTCTTGATTCGTAGGGTTTTTTCATCATACTGTGACCATAGATGTCGATTCAGTTTCCTTAATGTATTACTGACCTTCTTGATTCGTAGGGTTTTTTCATCATACTGTGACCATAGATGTCGATTCAGTTTCCTTAATGTATTACTGACCTTCTTGATTCGTAGGGTTTTTTCATCATACTGTGACCATAGATGTCGATTCAGTTTCCTTAATGTTTTACGGATCTTCTTGTTTCGTAGTGTTGTTTCATCATACTGAGACCATAGATGTCTATTCTGTTTCCTGAATGTATTACTCACCTTCTTGATTCGTAGGGTTTTTTCATCATACTGTGACCATAGATGTCTATTCAGTTTCCTTAATGTATTACTGACCTTCTTGATTCGTAGGGTTTTTTCATCATACTGTGACCATAGATGTCGATTCAGTTTCCTTAATGTATTACTGACCTTCTTGATTCGTAGGGTTTTTTCATCATACTGTGACCATAGATGTCGATTCAGTTTCCTTAATGTATTACTGACCTTCTTGATTCGTAGGGTTTTTTCATCATACTGTGACCATAGATGTCGATTCAGTTTCCTTAATATATTACTCACCTTCTTGATTCGTAGGGTTGTTTCATCATACTGTGACCATAGAAGTCTATTCTGTTTCCTTAATGTATTACTGACCTTCTTGATTCGTAGGGTTTTTTCATCATACTGTGACCATAGATGTCAATTCAGTTTCCTTAATGTATTACGGATCTTCTTGATTCGTAGGGTTTTTTCATCATACTGTGACCATAGAAGTCTATTCTGTTTCCTGAATGTATTACTCACCTTCTTGATTCGTAGGGTTTTTTCATCATACTGTGACCATAGATGTCGATTCAGTTTCCTTAATGTATTACGGATCTTCTTGATTCGTAGGGTTTTTCATCATACTGTGACCATAGATGTCGATTCAGTTTCCTTAATGTATTACGGCTCTTCTTGATTCGTAGGGTTTTTTCATCATACTGTGACCATAGATGTCGATTCAGTTTCCTTAATGTATTACTGACCTTCTTGATTCGTAGGGTTTTTTCATCATACTGTGACCATAGATGTCGATTCAGTTTCCTTAATGTATTACGGATCTTCTTGATTCGTAGGGTTTTTTCATCATACTGTGACCATAGATGTCTATTCAGTTTCCTTAATGTATTACTGACCTTCTTGATTCGTAGGGTTTTTTCATCATACTGTGACCATAGATGTCGATTCAGTTTCCTTAATGTATTACTGACCTTCTTGATTCGTAGGGTTTTTTCATCATACTGTGACCATAGATGTCGATTCAGTTTCCTTAATGTATTACTGACCTTCTTGATTCGTAGGGTTTTTTCATCATACTGTGACCATAGATGTCGATTCAGTTTCCTTAATATATTACTCACCTTCTTGATTCGTAGGGTTGTTTCATCATACTGAGACCATAGAAGTCTATTCTGTTTCCTGAATGTATTACTCACCTTCTTGATTCGTAGGGTTTTTTCATCATACTGTGACCATAGATGTCTATTCAGTTTCCTTAATGTATTACTGACCTTCTTGATTCGTAGGGTTTTTTCATCATACTGTGACCATAGATGTCGATTCAGTTTCCTTAATGTATTACGGATCTTCTTGTTTCGTAGTGTTGTTTCATCATACTGAGACCATAGATGTCTATTCTGTTTCCTGAATGTATTACTCACCTTCTTGATTCGTAGGGTTTTTTCATCATACTGTGACCATAGCTGTCTATTCAGTTTCCTTAATGTATTACTGACCTTCTTGATTCGTAGGTTTTTTCATCATACTGTGGCCATAGATGTCTATTCAGTTTCCTTAATGTATTACTGATCTTCTTGATTCGTAGGGTTTTTCATCATACTGAGACCATAGATGTCTATTCAGTTTCCTTAATGTATTACTGATCTTCTTGATTCGTAGGGTTTTTTCATCATACTGTGACCATAGATGTCTATTCAGTTTCCTTAATGTATTACTGACCTTCTTGATTCGTAGGGTTTTTCATCATACTGTGACCATAGATGTCTATTCAGATTCCTTAATGTATTCCTAATCTTCTTGATTCGTAGTGTTTTTTCATCATACTGTGACCATAGATGTCGATTCAGATTCCTTAATGTATTCCTGATCTTCTTGATTCGTAGGGTTTTTCATCATACTGAGACCATAGATGTCTATTCAGTTTCCTTAATGTATTACTGATCTTCTTGATTCGAAGGGTTTTTTCATCATACTGTGACCATAGATGTCTATTCAGTTTCCTTAATGTATTACTGATCTTCTTGATTCGTAGGGTTGTTTCATCATACTGTGACCATAGATGTCTATTCAGTTTCCTTAATGTATTACTGATCTTCTTGATTCGTAGGGTTTTTCATCATACTGAGACCATAGATGTCTATTCAGTTTCCTTAATGTATTACTGATCTTCTTGATTCGTAGGGTTTTTTCATCATACTGTGACCATAGATGTCGATTCAGTTTCCTTAATATATTACTCACCTTCTTGATTCGTAGGGTTGTTTCATCATACTGTGACCATAGATGTCTATTCAGTTTCCTTAATGTATTACTGACCTTCTTGATTCGTAGGGTTTTTTCATCATACTGAGACCATAGATTTCTATTCAGTTTACTTAATGTATTACTGACCTTCTTGATTCGTGGGGTTTTTCATCATACTGAGACCATAGAAGTCTATTCTGTTTCCTGAATGTATTACTCACGTTCTTGATTGGTAGGGTTTTGTCATCATACTGTGACCATAGATGTCTATTCAGTTTCCTTAATGTATTACTGATCTTCTTGATTCGTAGGGTTTTTTCATCATACTGTGACCATAGATGTCTATTCAGTTTCCTTAATGTATTACTGACCTTCTTGATTCGTAGGGTTTTTTCATCATACTGTGACCATAGATGTCGATTCAGTTTCCTTAATATATTACTCACCTTCTTGATTCGTAGGGTTGTTTCATCATACTGAGACCATAGAAGTCTATTCTGTTTCCTGAATGTATTACTCACCTTCTTGATTCGTAGGGTTTTTTCATCATACTGTGACCATAGATGTCTATTCAGTTTCCTTAATGTATTACTGACCTTCTTGATTCGTAGGGTTTTTTAATCATACTGTGACCATAGATGTCGATTCAGTTTCCTTAATGTATTACAGATCTTCTTGTTTCGTAGTGTTGTTTCATCATACTGAGACCATAGATGTCTATTCTGTTTCCTGAATGTATTACTCACCTTCTTGATTCGTAGGGTTTTTTCATCATACTGTGACCATAGATGTCTATTCAGTTTCCTTAATGTATTACTGACCTTCTTGATTCGTAGGGTTTTTTCATCATACTGTGACCATAGATGTCGATTCAGTTTCCTTAATGTATTACGGATCTTCTTGATTCGTAGGGTTTCTTCATCATACTGTGACCATAGATGTCTATTCAGTTTCCTTAATGTATTACTGACCTTCTTGATTCGTAGGGTTTTTTCATCATACTGTGACCATAGATGTCGATTCAGTTTCCTTAATGTATTACTGACCTTCTTGATTAGTAGGGTTTTTTCATCATACTGTGACCATAGATGTCGATTCAGTTTCCTTAATATATTACTCACCTTCTTGATTCGTAGGGTTGTTTCATCATACTGAGACCATAGAAGTCTATTCTGTTTCCTGAATGTATTACTCACCTTCTTGATTCGTAGGGTTTTTTCATCATACTGTGACCATAGATGTCGATTCAGTTTCCTTAATGTATTACTGACCTTCTTGATTCGTAGGGTTTTTTCATCATACTGTGACCATAGATTTCGATTCAGTTTCCTTAATGTATTACTGACCTTCTTGATTCGTAGGGTTTTTTCATCATACTGTGACCATAGATGTCGATTCAGTTTCCTTAATGTATTACGGATCTTCTTGTTTCGTAGTGTTGTTTCATTATACTGAGACCATAGATGTCTATTCTGTTTCCTGAATGTATTACTCACCTTCTTGATTCGTAGGGTTTTTTCATCATACTGTGACCATAGATGTCTATTCAGTTTCCTTAATGTATTACTGACCTTCTTGATTCGTAGGGTTTTTTCATCATACTGTGACCATAGATGTCGATTCAGTTTCCTTAATGTATTACTGACCTTCTTGATTCGTAGGGTTTTTTCATCATACTGTGACCATAGATGTCGATTCAGTTTCCTTAATATATTACTGACCTTCTTGATTCGTAGGGTTTTTTCATCATACTGTGACCATAGATGTCGATTCAGTTTCCTTAATATATTACTCACCTTCTTGATTCGTAGGGTTGTTTCATCATACTGTGACCATAGAAGTCTATTCTGTTTCCTTAATGTATTACTGACCTTCTTGATTCGTAGGGTTTTTTCATCATACTGTGACCATAGATGTCAATTCAGTTTCCTTAATGTATTACGGATCTTCTTGATTCGTAGGGTTTTTTCATCATACTGTGACCATAGAAGTCTATTATGTTTCCTGAATGTATTACTCACCTTCTTGATTCGTAGGGTTTTTTCATCATACTGTGACCATAGATGTCGATTCAGTTTCCTTAATGTATTACGGATCTTCTTGATTCGTAGGGTTTTTTCATCATACTGTGACCATAGATGTCGATTCAGTTTCCTTAATGTATTACGGCTCTTCTTGATTCGTAGGGTTTTTTCATCATACTGTGACCATAGATGTCGATTCAGTTTCCTTAATGTATTACTGACCTTCTTGATTCGTAGGGTTTTTTCATCATACTGTGACCATAGATGTCGATTCAGTTTCCTTAATGTATTACGGATCTTCTTGATTCGTAGGGTTTTTTCATCATACTGTGACCATAGATGTCTATTCAGTTTCCTTAATGTATTACTGACCTTCTTGATTCGTAGGGTTTTTTCATCATACTGTGACCATAGATGTCGATTCAGTTTCCTTAATGTATTACTGACCTTCTTGATTCGTAGGGTTTTTTCATCATACTGTGACCATAGATGTCGATTCAGTTTCCTTAATGTATTACTGACCTTCTTGATTCGTAGGGTTTTTTCATCATACTGTGACCATAGATGTCGATTCAGTTTCCTTAATATATTACTCACCTTCTTGATTCGTAGGGTTGTTTCATCATACTGAGACCATAGATGTCTATTCTGTTTCCTGAATGTATTACTCACCTTCTTGATTCGTAGGGTTTTTTCATCATACTGTGACCATAGATGTCTATTCAGTTTCCTTAATGTATTACTGACCTTCTTGATTCGTAGGGTTTTTTCATCATACTGTGACCATAGATGTCGATTCAGTTTCCTTAATGTATTACGGATCTTCTTGTTTCGTAGTGTTGTTTCATCATACTGAGACCATAGATGTCTATTCTGTTTCCTGAATGTATTACTCAACTTCTTGATTCGTAGGGTTTTTTCATCATACTGTGACCATAGCTGTCTATTCAGTTTCCTTAATGTATTACTGACCTTCTTGATTCGTAGGGTTTTTCATCATACTGTGGCCATAGATGTCTATTCAGTTTCCTTAATGTATTACTGATCTTCTTGATTCGTAGGGTTTTTCATCATACTGAGACCATAGATGTCTATTCAGTTTCCTTAATGTATTACTGATCTTCTTGATTCGTAGGGTTTTTTCATCATACTGTGACCATAGATGTCTATTCAGTTTCCTTAATGTATTACTGACCTTCTTGATTCGTACGGTTTTTGATCATACTGTGACCATAGATGTCTATTCAGATTCCTTAATGTATTCCTAATCTTCTTGATTCGTAGTGTTTTTTCATCATACTGTGACCATAGATGTCGATTCAGATTCCTTAATGTATTCCTGATCTTCTTGATTCGTAGGGTTTTTCATCATACTGAGACCATAGATGTCTATTCAGTTTCCTTAATGTATTACTGATCTTCTTGATTCGAAGGGTTTTTTCATCATACTGTGACCATAGATGTCTATTCAGTTTCCTTAATGTATTACTGATCTTCTTGATTCGTAGGGTTGTTTCATCATACTGTGAAATAGATGTCTATTCAGTTTCCTTAATGTATTACTGATCTTCTTGATTCGTAGGGTTTTTCATCATACTGAGATCATAGATGTCTATTCAGTTTCCTTAATGTATTACTGATCTTCTTGATTCGTAGGGTTTTTTCATCATACTGTGACCATAGATGTCGATTCAGTTTCCTTAATATATTACTCACCTTCTTGATTCGTAGGGTTGTTTCATCATACTGTGACCATAGATGTCTATTCAGTTTCCTTAATGTATTACTGACCTTCTTGATTCGTAGGGTTTTTTCATCATACTGAGACCATAGATTTCTATTCAGTTTACTTAATGTATTACTGACCTTCTTGATTCGTGGGGTTTTTCATCATACTGAGACCATAGAAGTCTATTCTGTTTCCTGAATGTATTACTCACGTTCTTGATTGGTAGGGTTTTGTCATCATACTGTGACCATAGATGTCTATTCAGTTTCCTTAATGTATTACTGATCTTCTTGATTCGTAGGGTTTTTTCATCATACTGTGACCATAGATGTCTATTCAGTTTCCTTAATGTATTACTGACCTTCTTGATTCGTAGGGTTTTTTCATCATACTGTGATCATAGATGTCGATTCAGTTTCCTTAATATATTACTCACCTTCTTGATTCGTAGGGTTGTTTCATCATACTGAGACCATAGAAGTCTATTCTGTTTCCTGAATGTATTACTCACCTTCTTGATTCGTAGGGTTTTTTCATCATACTGTGACCATAGATGTCTATTCAGTTTCCTTAATGTATTACTGACCTTCTTGATTCGTAGGGTTTTTTCATCATACTGTGACCATAGATGTCGATTCAGTTTCCTTAATGTATTACGGATCTTCTTGATTCGTAGGGTTTTTTCATCATACTGTGACCATAGATGTCTATTCAGTTTCCTTAATGTATTACTGACCTTCTTGATTCGTAGGGTTTTTTCATCATACTGTGACCATAGATGTCGATTCAGTTTCCTTAATGTATTACTGACCTTCTTGATTCGTAGGGTTTTTTCATCATACTGTGACCATAGATGTCGATTCAGTTTCCTTAATGTATTACTGACCTTCTTGATTCGTAGGGTTTTTTCATCATACTGTGACCATAGATGTCGATTCAGTTTCCTTAATATATTACTCACCTTCTTGATTCGTAGGGTTGTTTCATCATACTGAGACCATAGATGTCTATTCTGTTTCCTGAATGTATTACTCACCTTCTTGATTCGTAGGGTTTTTTCATCATACTGTGACCATAGATGTCTATTCAGTTTCCTTAATGTATTACTGACCTTCTTGATTCGTAGGGTTTTTTCATCATACTGTGACCATAGATGTCGATTCAGTTTCCTTAATGTATTACGGATCTTCTTGTTTCGTAGTGTTGTTTCATCATACTGAGACCATAGATGTCTATTCTGTTTCCTGAATGTATTACTCAACTTCTTGATTCGTAGGGTTTTTTCATCATACTGTGACCATAGCTGTCTATTCAGTTTCCTTAATGTATTACTGACCTTCTTGATTCGTAGGGTTTTTCATCATACTGTGGCCATAGATGTCTATTCAGTTTCCTTAATGTATTACTGATCTTCTTGATTCGTAGGGTTTTTCATCATACTGAGACCATAGATGTCTATTCAGTTTCCTTAATGTATTACTGATCTTCTTGATTCGTAGGGTTTTTTCATCATACTGTGACCATAGATGTCTATTCAGTTTCCTTAATGTATTACTGACCTTCTTGATTCGTACGGTTTTTGATCATACTGTGACCATAGATGTCTATTCAGATTCCTTAATGTATTCCTAATCTTCTTGATTCGTAGTGTTTTTTCATCATACTGTGACCATAGATGTCGATTCAGATTCCTTAATGTATTCCTGATCTTCTTGATTCGTAGGGTTTTTCATCATACTGAGACCATAGATGTCTATTCAGTTTCCTTAATGTATTACTGATCTTCTTGATTCGAAGGGTTTTTTCATCATACTGTGACCATAGATGTCTATTCAGTTTCCTTAATGTATTACTGATCTTCTTGATTCGTAGGGTTGTTTCATCATACTGTGAAATAGATGTCTATTCAGTTTCCTTAATGTATTACTGATCTTCTTGATTCGTAGGGTTTTTCATCATACTGAGACCATAGATGTCTATTCAGTTTCCTTAATGTATTACTGATCTTCTTGATTCGTAGGGTTTTTTCATCATACTGTGACCATAGATGTCGATTCAGTTTCCTTAATATATTACTCACCTTCTTGATTCGTAGGGTTGTTTCATCATACTGTGACCATAGATGTCTATTCAGTTTCCTTAATGTATTACTGACCTTCTTGATTCGTAGGGTTTTTTCATCATACTGAGACCATAGATTTCTATTCAGTTTACTTAATGTATTACTGACCTTCTTGATTCGTGGGGTTTTTCATCATACTGAGACCATAGAAGTCTATTCTGTTTCCTGAATGTATTACTCACGTTCTTGATTGGTAGGGTTTTGTCATCATACTGTGACCATAGATGTCTATTCAGTTTCCTTAATGTATTACTGATCTTCTTGATTCGTAGGGTTTTTTCATCATACTGTGACCATAGATGTCTATTCAGTTTCCTTAATGTATTACTGACCTTCTTGATTCGTAGGGTTTTTTCATCATACTGTGACCATAGATGTCGATTCAGTTTCCTTAATATATTACTCACCTTCTTGATTCGTAGGGTTGTTTCATCATACTGAGACCATAGAAGTCTATTCTGTTTCCTGAATGTATTACTCACCTTCTTGATTCGTAGGGTTTTTTCATCATACTGTGACCATAGATGTCTATTCAGTTTCCTTAATGTATTACTGACCTTCTTGATTCGTAGGGTTTTTTCATCATACTGTGACCATAGATGTCGATTCAGTTTCCTTAATGTATTACAGATCTTCTTGTTTCGTAGTGTTGTTTCATCATACTGAGACCATAGATGTCTATTCTGTTTCCTGAATGTATTACTCACCTTCTTGATTCGTAGGGTTTTTTCATCATACTGTGACCATAGATGTCTATTCAGTTTCCTTAATGTATTACTGACCTTCTTGATTCGTAGGGTTTTTTCATCATACTGTGACCATAGATGTCGATTCAGTTTCCTTAATGTATTACGGATCTTCTTGATTCGTAGGGTTTCTTCATCATACTGTGACCATAGATGTCTATTCAGTTTCCTTAATGTATTACTGACCTTCTTGATTCGTAGGGTTTTTTCATCATACTGTGACCATAGATGTCGATTCAGTTTCCTTAATGTATTACTGACCTTCTTGATTAGTAGGGTTTTTTCATCATACTGTGACCATAGATGTCGATTCAGTTTCCTTAATATATTACTCACCTTCTTGATTCGTAGGGTTGTTTCATCATACTGAGACCATAGAAGTCTATTCTGTTTCCTGAATGTATTACTCACCTTCTTGATTCGTAGGGTTTTTTCATCATACTGTGACCATAGATGTCGATTCAGTTTCCTTAATGTATTACTGACCTTCTTGATTCGTAGGGTTTTTTCATCATACTGTGACCATAGATTTCGATTCAGTTTCCTTAATGTATTACTGACCTTCTTGATTCGTAGGGTTTTTTCATCATACTGTGACCATAGATGTCGATTCAGTTTCCTTAATGTATTACTGACCTTCTTGATTCGTAGGGTTTTTTCATCATACTGTGACCATAGATGTCGATTCAGTTTCCTTAATATATTACTGACCTTCTTGATTCGTAGGGTTTTTTCATCATACTGTGACCATAGATGTCGATTCAGTTTCCTTAATATATTACTCACCTTCTTGATTCGTAGGGTTGTTTCATCATACTGAGACCATAGAAGTCTATTCTGTTTCCTGAATGTATTACTCACCTTCTTGATTCGTAGGGTTTTTCATCATACTGTGACCATAGATGTCTATTCAGTTTCCTTAATGTATTACTGACCTTCTTGATTCGTAGGGTTTTTTCATCATACTGTGACCATAGATGTCGATTCAGTTTCGTTAATGTATTACGGATCTTCTTGTTTCGTAGTGTGGTTTCATCATACTGAGACCATAGATGTCTATTCTGTTTCCTGAATGTATTACTCACCTTCTTGATTCGTAGGGTTTTTTCATCATACTGTGACCATAGATGTCTATTCAGTTTCCTTAATGTATTACTGACCTTCTTGATTCGTAGGGTTTTTTCATCATACTGTGACCATAGATGTCGATTCAGTTTCCTTAATGTATTACAGATCTTCTTGTTTCGTAGTGTTGTTTCATCATACTGAGACCATAGATGTCTATTCTGTTTCCTGAATGTATTACTCACCTTCTTGATTCGTAGGGTTTTTTCATCATACTGTGACCATAGATGTCTATTCAGTTTCCTTAATGTATTACTGACCTTCTTGATTCGTAGGATTTTTCATCATACTGAGACCATAGATGTCTATTCAGATTCCTTAATGTATTCCTGATCTTCTTGATTCGTAGGGTTTTTCATCATACTGAGACCATAGATGTCTATTCAGTTTCCTTAATGTATTACTGATCTTCTTGATTCGTAGGGTTTTTTCATCATACTGTGACCATAGATGTCGATTCAGTTTCCTTAATGTATTACTGACCTTCTTGATTCGTAGGGTTTTTTCATCATACTTTGACCATAGATGTCGATTCAGTTTCCTTAATGTATTACTGACCTTCTTGATTCGTAGGGTTTTTTCATCATACTGTGACCATAGATGTCGATTCAGTTTCCTTAATATATTACTCACCTTCTTGATTCGTAGGGTTGTTTCATCATACTGAGACCATAGAAGTCTATTCTGTTTCCTGAATGTATTACTCACCTTCTTGATTCGTAGGGTTTTTCATCATACTGTGACCATAGATGTCTATTCAGTTTCCTTAATGTATTACTGACCTTCTTGATTCGTAGGGTTTTTTCATCATACTGTGACCATAGTTGTCGATTCAGTTTCGTTAATGTATTACGGATCTTCTTGTTTCGTAGTGTGGTTTCATCATACTGAGACCATAGATGTCTATTCTGTTTCCTGAATGTATTACTCACCTTCTTGATTCGTAGGGTTTTTTCATCATACTGTGACCATAGATGTCTATTCAGTTTCCTTAATGTATTACTGACCTTCTTGATTCGTAGGGTTTTTTCATCATACTGTGACCATAGATGTCGATTCAGTTTCCTTAATGTATTACAGATCTTCTTGTTTCGTAGTGTTGTTTCATCATACTGAGACCATAGATGTCTATTCTGTTTCCTGAATGTATTACTCACCTTCTTGATTCGTAGGGTTTTTTCATCATACTGTGACCATAGATGTCTATTCAGTTTCCTTAATGTATTACTGACCTTCTTGATTCGTAGGATTTTTCATCATACTGAGACCATAGATGTCTATTCAGATTCCTTAATGTATTCCTGATCTTCTTGATTCGTAGGGTTTTTCATCATACTGAGACCATAGATGTCTATTCAGTTTCCTTAATGTATTACTGATCTTCTTGATTCGTAGGGTTTTTTCATCATATTGTGGCCATAGATGTCTATTCAGTTTCCTTAATGTATTACTGATCTTCTTGATTCGTAGGGTTGTTTCATCATACTGTGACCATAGATGTCTATTCAGTTTCCTTAATGTATTACTGATCTTCTTGATTCGTAGGGTTTTTCATCATACTGAGACCATAGATGTCTATTCAGTTTCCTTAATGTATTACTGATCTTCTTGATTCGTAGGGTTTTTTCATCATACTGTGACCATAGATGTCTATTCAGTTTCCTTAATGTATTACTGACCTTCTTGATTCGTAGGGTTTTTTCATCATACTGTGACCATAGATGTCTATTCAGTTTCCTTAATGTATTACTGACCTTCTTGATTCGTAGGGTTTTTTCATCATACTGTGACCATAGATGTCGATTCAGTTTCCTTAATGTATTACAGATCTTCTTGTTTCGTAGTGTTGTTTCATCATACTGAGACCATAGATGTCTATTCTGTTTCCTGAATGTATTACTCACCTTCTTGATTCGTAGGGTTTTTTCATCATACTGTGACCATAGATGTCTATTCAGTTTCCTTAATGTATTACTGACCTTCTTGATTCGTAGGATTTTTCATCATACTGAGACCATAGATGTCTATTCAGATTCCTTAATGTATTCCTGATCTTCTTGATTCGTAGGGTTTTTCATCATACTGAGACCATAGATGTCTATTCAGTTTCCTTAATGTATTACTGACCTTCTTGATTCGTAGGGTTTTTTCATCATACTGTGACCATAGATGTCGATTCAGTTTCCTTAATGTATTACAGATCTTCTTGTTTCGTAGTGTTGTTTCATCATACTGAGACCATAGATGTCTATTCTGTTTCCTGAATGTATTACTCACCTTCTTGATTCGTAGGGTTTTTCATCATACTGTGACCATAGATGTCTATTCAGTTTCCTTAATGTATTACTGACCTTCTTGATTCGTAGGATTTTTCATCATACTGAGACCATAGATGTCTATTCAGATTCCTTAATGTATTCCTGATCTTCTTGATTCGTAGGGATTTTCATCATACTGAGACCATAGATGTCTATTCAGTTTCCTTAATGTATTACTGATCTTCTTGATTCGTAGGGTTTTTTCATCATACTGTGACCATAGATGTCGATTCAGTTTCCTTAATGTATTACTGACCTTCTTGATTCGTAGGGTTTTTTCATCATACTGTGACCATAGATGTCGATTCAGTTTCCTTAATGTATTACTGACCTTCTTGATTCGTAGGGTTTTTTCATCATACTGTGACCATAGATGTCGATTCAGTTTCCTTAATATATTACTCACCTTCTTGATTCGTAGGGTTGTTTCATCATACTGAGACCATAGAAGTCTATTCTGTTTCCTGAATGTATTACTCACCTTCTTGATTCGTAGGGTTTTTCATCATACTGTGACCATAGATGTCTATTCAGTTTCCTTAATGTATTACTGACCTTCTTGATTCGTAGGGTTTTTTCATCATACTGTGACCATAGTTGTCGATTCAGTTTCGTTAATGTATTACGGATCTTCTTGTTTCGTAGTGTGGTTTCATCATACTGAGACCATAGATGTCTATTCTGTTTCCTGAATGTATTACTCACCTTCTTGATTCGTAGGGTTTTTTCATCATACTGTGACCATAGATGTCTATTCAGTTTCCTTAATGTATTACTGACCTTCTTGATTCGTAGGGTTTTTTCATCATACTGTGACCATAGATGTCGATTCAGTTTCCTTAATGTATTACAGATCTTCTTGTTTCGTAGTGTTGTTTCATCATACTGAGACCATAGATGTCTATTCTGTTTCCTGAATGTATTACTCACCTTCTTGATTCGTAGGGTTTTTTCATCATACTGTGACCATAGATGTCTATTCAGTTTCCTTAATGTATTACTGACCTTCTTGATTCGTAGGATTTTTCATCATACTGAGACCATAGATGTCTATTCAGATTCCTTAATGTATTCCTGATCTTCTTGATTCGTAGGGTTTTTCATCATACTGAGACCATAGATGTCTATTCAGTTTCCTTAATGTATTACTGATCTTCTTGATTCGTAGGGTTTTTTCATCATATTGTGGCCATAGATGTCTATTCAGTTTCCTTAATGTATTACTGATCTTCTTGATTCGTAGGGTTGTTTCATCATACTGTGACCATAGATGTCTATTCAGTTTCCTTAATGTATTACTGATCTTCTTGATTCGTAGGGTTTTTCATCATACTGAGACCATAGATGTCTATTCAGTTTCCTTAATGTATTACTGATCTTCTTGATTCGTAGGGTTTTTTCATCATACTGTGACCATAGATGTCTATTCAGTTTCCTTAATGTATTACTGACCTTCTTGATTCGTAGGGTTTTTTCATCATACTGTGACCATAGATGTCTATTCAGTTTCCTTAATGTATTACTGACCTTCTTGATTCGTAGGGTTTTTTCATCATACTGTGACCATAGATGTCGATTCAGTTTCCTTAATGTATTACAGATCTTCTTGTTTCGTAGTGTTGTTTCATCATACTGAGACCATAGATGTCTATTCTGTTTCCTGAATGTATTACTCACCTTCTTGATTCGTAGGGTTTTTTCATCATACTGTGACCATAGATGTCTATTCAGTTTCCTTAATGTATTACTGACCTTCTTGATTCGTAGGATTTTTCATCATACTGAGACCATAGATGTCTATTCAGATTCCTTAATGTATTCCTGATCTTCTTGATTCGTAGGGTTTTTCATCATACTGAGACCATAGATGTCTATTCAGTTTCCTTAATGTATTACTGACCTTCTTGATTCGTAGGGTTTTTTCATCATACTGTGACCATAGATGTCGATTCAGTTTCCTTAATGTATTACAGATCTTCTTGTTTCGTAGTGTTGTTTCATCATACTGAGACCATAGATGTCTATTCTGTTTCCTGAATGTATTACTCACCTTCTTGATTCGTAGGGTTTTTCATCATACTGTGACCATAGATGTCTATTCAGTTTCCTTAATGTATTACTGACCTTCTTGATTCGTAGGATTTTTCATCATACTGAGACCATAGATGTCTATTCAGATTCCTTAATGTATTCCTGATCTTCTTGATTCGTAGGGATTTTCATCATACTGAGACCATAGATGTCTATTCAGTTTCCTTAATGTATTACTGATCTTCTTGATTCGTAGGGTTTTTTCATCATACTGTGACCATAGATGTCGATTCAGTTTCCTTAATGTATTACTGACCTTCTTGATTCGTAGGGTTTTTTCATCATACTGTGACCATAGATGTCGATTCAGTTTCCTTAATGTATTACTGACCTTCTTGATTCGTAGGGTTTTTTCATCATACTGTGACCATAGATGTCGATTCAGTTTCCTTAATATATTACTCACCTTCTTGATTCGTAGGGTTGTTTCATCATACTGAGACCATAGAAGTCTATTCTGTTTCCTGAATGTATTACTCACCTTCTTGATTCGTAGGGTTTTTCATCATACTGTGACCATAGATGTCTATTCAGTTTCCTTAATGTATTACTGACCTTCTTGATTCGTAGGGTTTTTTCATCATACTGTGACCATAGATGTCGATTCAGTTTCGTTAATGTATTACGGATCTTCTTGTTTCGTAGTGTGGTTTCATCATACTGAGACCATAGATGTCTATTCTGTTTCCTGAATGTATTACTCAAATTCTTGATTCGTAGGGTTTTTTCATCATACTGTGACCATAGATGTCTATTCAGTTTCCTTAATGTATTACTGACCTTCTTGATTCGTAGGGTTTTTTCATCATACTGTGACCATAGATGTCGATTCAGTTTCCTTAATGTATTACAGATCTTCTTGTTTCGTAGTGTTGTTTCATCATACTGAGACCATAGATGTCTATTCTGTTTCCTGAATGTATTACTCACCTTCTTGATTCGTAGGGTTTTTTCATCATACTGTGACCATAGATGTCTATTCAGTTTCCTTAATGTATTACTGACCTTCTTGATTCGTAGGATTTTTCATCATACTGAGACCATAGATGTCTATTCAGATTCCTTAATGTATTCCTGATCTTCTTGATTCGTAGGGTTTTTCATCATACTGAGACCATAGATGTCTATTCAGTTTCCTTAATGTATTACTGATCTTCTTGATTCGTAGGGTTTTTTCATCATACTGTGGCCATAGATGTCTATTCAGTTTCCTTAATGTATTACTGATCTTCTTGATTCGTAGGGTTGTTTCATCATACTGTGACCATAGATGTCTATTCAGTTTCCTTAATGTATTACTGATCTTCTTGATTCGTAGGGTTTTTCATCATACTGAGACCATAGATGTCTATGCAGTTTCCTTAATGTATTACTGATCTTCTTGATTCGTAGGGTTTTTTCATCATACTGTGACCATAGATGTCTATTCAGTTTCCTTAATGTATTACTGACCTTCTTGATTCGTAGGGTTTTTTCATCATACTGTGACCATAGATGTCTATTCAGTTTCCTTAATGTATTACTGACCTTCTTGATTCGTAGGGTTTTTTCTTCATACTGTGACCATAGATGTCGATTCAGTTTCCTTAATGTATTACAGATCTTCTTGTTTCGTAGTGTTGTTTCATCATACTGAGACCATAGATGTCTATTCTGTTTCCTGAATGTATTACTCACCTTCTTGATTCGTAGGGTTTTTTCATCATACTGTGACCATAGATGTCTATTCAGTTTCCTTAATGTATTACTGACCTTCTTGATTCGTAGGATTTTTCATCATACTGAGACCATAGATGTCTATTCAGATTCCTTAATGTATTCCTGATCTTCTTGATTCGTAGGGTTTTTCATCATACTGAGACCATAGATGTCTATTCAGTTTCCTTAATGTATTACTGATCTTCTTGATTCGTAGGGTTTTTTCATCATACTGTGGCCATAGATGTCTATTCAGTTTCCTTAATGTATTACTGATCTTCTTGATTCGTAGGGTTGTTTCATCATACTGTGACCATAGATGTCTATTCAGTTTCCTTAATGTATTACTGACCTTCTTGATTCGTAGGGTTTTTCATCATACTGTGACCATAGATGTCTATTCAGATTCCTTAATGTATTCCTAATCTTCTTGATTCGTAGTGTTTTTTCATCATACTGTGACCATAGATGTCGATTCAGATTCCTTAATGTATTCCTGATCTTCTTGATTCGTAGGGTTTTTCATCATACTGAGACCATAGATGTCTATTCAGTTTCCTTAATGTATTACTGATCTTCTTGATTCGTAGGGTTTTTCATCATACTGAGACCATAGATGTCTATTCAGTTTCCTTAATGTATTACTGATCTTCTTGATTCGTAGGGTTTTTTCATCAGACTGTGACCATAGAAGTCTATTCAGTTTCCTTAATGTATTACTGATCTTCTTCATTCGTAGGGTTTTTTCATCATACTGTGACCATAGATGTCGATTCAGTTTCCTTAATATATTACTCACCTTCTTGATTCGTAGGGTTGTTTCATCATACTGTGACCATAGATGTCTATTCAGTTTCCTTAATGTATTACTGACCTTCTTGATTCGTAGGGTTTTTTCATCATACTGAGACCATAGATGTCTATTCAGTTTACTTAATGTATTACTGACCTTCTTGATTCGTGGGGTTTTTCATCATACTGAGACCATAGAAGTCTATTCTGTTTCCTGAATGTATTACTCACGTTCTTGATTGGTAGGGTTTTTTCATCATACTGTGACCATAGATGTCGATTCAGTTTCCTTAATGTATTACTGATCTTCTTGATTCGTAAGGTTTTTTCATCATACTGTGACCATAGATGTCTATTCAGTTTCCTTAATATATTACTCACCTTCTTGATTCGTAGGGTTGTTTCATCATACTGAGACCATAGAAGTCTATTCTGTTTCCTGAATGTATTACTCACCTTCTTGATTCGTAGGGTTTTTTCATCATACTGTGACCATAGATGTCGATTCAGTTTCCTTAATGTATTACTGATCTTCTTGATTCGTAGGGTTTTTTCATCATACTGTGACCATAGATGTCTATTCAGTTTCCTTAATGTATTACTGACCTTCTTGATTCGTAGGGTTTTTTCATCATACTGTGACCATAGATGTCTATTCAGTTTCCTTAATGTATTACTGACCTTCTTGATTCGTAGGGTTTTTTCATCATACTGTGACCATAGATGTCGATTCAGTTTCCTTAATGTATTACAGATCTTCTTGTTTCGTAGTGTTGTTTCATCATACTGAGACCATAGATGTCTATTCTGTTTCCTGAATGTATTACTCACCTTCTTGATTCGTAGGGTTTTTTCATCATACTGTGACCATAGATGTCTATTCAGTTTCCTTAATGTATTACTGACCTTCTTGATTCGTAGGATTTTTCATCATACTGAGACCATAGATGTCTATTCAGATTCCTTAATGTATTCCTGATCTTCTTGATTCGTAGGGTTTTTCATCATACTGAGACCATAGATGTCTATTCAGTTTCCTTAATGTATTACTGATCTTCTTGATTCGTAGGGTTTTTTCATCATACTGTGGCCATAGATGTCTATTCAGTTTCCTTAATGTATTACTGATCTTCTTGATTCGTAGGGTTGTTTCATCATACTGTGACCATAGATGTCTATTCAGTTTCCTTAATGTATTACTGATCTTCTTGATTCGTAGGGTTTTTCATCATACTGAGACCATATATGTCTATTCAGTTTCCTTAATGTATTACTGATCTTCTTGATTCGTAGGGTTTTTTCATCATACTGTGACCATAGATGTCTATTCAGTTTCCTTAATGTATTACTGACCTTCTTGATTCGTAGGGTTTTTTCATCATACTGTGACCATAGATGTCTATTCAGTTTCCTTAATGTATTACTGACCTTCTTGATTCGTAGGGTTTTTTCATCATACTGTGACCATAGATGTCGATTCAGTTTCCTTAATGTATTACAGATCTTCTTGTTTCGTAGTGTTGTTTCATCATACTGAGACCATAGATGTCTATTCTGTTTCCTGAATGTATTACTCACCTTCTTGATTCGTAGGGTTTTTTCATCATACTGTGACCATAGATGTCTATTCAGTTTCCTTAATGTATTACTGACCTTCTTGATTCGTAGGATTTTTCATCCTACTGAGACCATAGATGTCTATTCAGATTCCTTAATGTATTCCTGATCTTCTTGATTCGTAGGGTTTTTCATCATACTGAGACCATAGATGTCTATTCAGTTTCCTTAATGTATTACTGATCTTCTTGATTCGTAGGGTTTTTTCATCATACTGTGGCCATAGATGTCTATTCAGTTTCCTTAATGTATTACTGATCTTCTTGATTCGTAGGGTTGTTTCATCATACTGTGACCATAGATGTCTATTCAGTTTCCTTAATGTATTACTGACCTTCTTGATTCGTAGGGTTTTTCATCATACTGTGACCATAGATGTCTATTCAGATTCCTTAATGTATTCCTAATCTTCTTGATTCGTAGTGTTTTTTCATCATACTGTGACCATAGATGTCGATTCAGATTCCTTAATGTATTCCTGATCTTCTTGATTCGTAGGGTTTTTCATCATACTGAGACCATAGATGTCTATTCAGTTTCCTTAATGTATTACTGATCTTCTTGATTCGTAGGGTTTTTCATCATACTGAGACCATAGATGTCTATTCAGTTTCCTTAATGTATTACTGATCTTCTTGATTCGTAGGGTTTTTTCATCAGACTGTGACCATAGAAGTCTATTCAGTTTCCTTAATGTATTACTGATCTTCTTCATTCGTAGGGTTTTTTCATCATACTGTGACCATAGATGTCGATTCAGTTTCCTTAATATATTACTCACCTTCTTGATTCGTAGGGTTGTTTCATCATACTGTGACCATAGATGTCTATTCAGTTTCCTTAATGTATTACTGACCTTCTTGATTCGTAGGGTTTTTTCATCATACTGAGACCATAGATGTCTATTCAGTTTACTTAATGTATTACTGACCTTCTTGATTCGTGGGGTTTTTCATCATACTGAGACCATAGAAGTCTATTCTGTTTCCTGAATGTATTACTCACGTTCTTGATTGGTAGGGTTTTTTCATCATACTGTGACCATAGATGTCGATTCAGTTTCCTTAATGTATTACTGATCTTCTTGATTCGTAAGGTTTTTTCATCATACTGTGACCATAGATGTCTATTCAGTTTCCTTAATATATTACTCACCTTCTTGATTCGTAGGGTTGTTTCATCATACTGAGACCATAGAAGTCTATTCTGTTTCCTGAATGTATTACTCACCTTCTTGATTCGTAGGGTTTTTTCATCATACTGTGACCATAGATGTCGATTCAGTTTCCTTAATGTATTACTGATCTTCTTGATTCGTAGGGTTTTTTCATCATACTGTGACCATAGATGTCTATTCAGTTTCCTTAATGTATTACTGACCTTCTTGATTCGTAGGGTTTTTTCATCATACTGTGACCATAGATGTCTATTCAGTTTCCTTAATGTATTACTGACCTTCTTGATTCGTAGGGTTTTTTCATCATACTGTGACCATAGATGTCGATTCAGTTTCCTTAATGTATTACAGATCTTCTTGTTTCGTAGTGTTGTTTCATCATACTGAGACCATAGATGTCTATTCTGTTTCCTGAATGTATTACTCACCTTCTTGATTCGTAGGGTTTTTTCATCATACTGTGACCATAGATGTCTATTCAGTTTCCTTAATGTATTACTGACCTTCTTGATTCGTAGGATTTTTCATCATACTGAGACCATAGATGTCTATTCAGATTCCTTAATGTATTCCTGATCTTCTTGATTCGTAGGGTTTTTCATCATACTGAGACCATAGATGTCTATTCAGTTTCCTTAATGTATTACTGATCTTCTTGATTCGTAGGGTTTTTTCATCATACTGTGGCCATAGATGTCTATTCAGTTTCCTTAATGTATTACTGATCTTCTTGATTCGTAGGGTTGTTTCATCATACTGTGACCATAGATGTCTATTCAGTTTCCTTAATGTATTACTGATCTTCTTGATTCGTAGGGTTTTTCATCATACTGAGACCATATATGTCTATTCAGTTTCCTTAATGTATTACTGATCTTCTTGATTCGTAGGGTTTTTTCATCATACTGTGACCATAGATGTCTATTCAGTTTCCTTAATGTATTACTGACCTTCTTGATTCGTAGGGTTTTTTCATCATACTGTGACCATAGATGTCTATTCAGTTTCCTTAATGTATTACTGACCTTCTTGATTCGTAGGGTTTTTTCATCATACTGTGACCATAGATGTCGATTCAGTTTCCTTAATGTATTACAGATCTTCTTGTTTCGTAGTGTTGTTTCATCATACTGAGACCATAGATGTCTATTCTGTTTCCTGAATGTATTACTCACCTTCTTGATTCGTAGGGTTTTTTCATCATACTGTGACCATAGATGTCTATTCAGTTTCCTTAATGTATTACTGACCTTCTTGATTCGTAGGATTTTTCATCCTACTGAGACCATAGATGTCTATTCAGATTCCTTAATGTATTCCTGATCTTCTTGATTCGTAGGGTTTTTCATCATACTGAGACCATAGATGTCTATTCAGTTTCCTTAATGTATTACTGATCTTCTTGATTCGTAGGGTTTTTTCATCATACTGTGGCCATAGATGTCTATTCAGTTTCCTTAATGTATTACTGATCTTCTTGATTCGTAGGGTTGTTTCATCATACTGTGACCATAGATGTCTATTCAGTTTCCTTAATGTATTACTGACCTTCTTGATTCGTAGGGTTTTTCATCATACTGTGACCATAGATGTCTATTCAGATTCCTTAATGTATTCCTAATCTTCTTGATTCGTAGTGTTTTTTCATCATACTGTGACCATAGATGTCGATTCAGATTCCTTAATGTATTCCTGATCTTCTTGATTCGTAGGGTTTTTCATCATACTGAGACCATAGATGTCTATTCAGTTTCCTTAATGTATTACTGATCTTCTTGATTCGTAGGGTTTTTCATCATACTGAGACCATAGATGTCTATTCAGTTTCCTTAATGTATTACTGATCTTCTTGATTCGTAGGGTTTTTTCATCAGACTGTGACCATAGAAGTCTATTCAGTTTCCTTAATGTATTACTGATCTTCTTCATTCGTAGGGTTTTTTCATCATACTGTGACCATAGATGTCGATTCAGTTTCCTTAATATATTACTCACCTTCTTGATTCGTAGGGTTGTTTCATCATACTGTGACCATAGATGTCTATTCAGTTTCCTTAATGTATTACTGACCTTCTTGATTCGTAGGGTTTTTTCATCATACTGAGACCATAGATGTCTATTCAGTTTACTTAATGTATTACTGACCTTCTTGATTCGTGGGGTTTTTCATCATACTGAGACCATAGAAGTCTATTCTGTTTCCTGAATGTATTACTCACGTTCTTGATTGGTAGGGTTTTTTCATCATACTGTGACCATAGATGTCGATTCAGTTTCCTTAATGTATTACTGATCTTCTTGATTCGTAAGGTTTTTTCATCATACTGTGACCATAGATGTCTATTCAGTTTCCTTAATATATTACTCACCTTCTTGATTCGTAGGGTTGTTTCATCATACTGAGACCATAGAAGTCTATTCTGTTTCCTGAATGTATTACTCACCTTCTTGATTCGTAGGGTTTTTTCATCATACTGTGACCATAGATGTCGATTCAGTTTCCTTAATGTATTACTGATCTTCTTGATTCGTAGGGTTTTTTCATCATACTGTGACCATAGATGTCTATTCAGTTTCCTTAATGTATTACTGACCTTCTTGATTCGTAGGGTTTTTTCATCATACTGTGACCATAGATGTCTATTCAGTTTCCTTAATGTATTACTGACCTTCTTGATTCGTAGGGTTTTTTCATCATACTGTGACCATAGATGTCGATTCAGTTTCCTTAATGTATTACAGATCTTCTTGTTTCGTAGTGTTGTTTCATCATACTGAGACCATAGATGTCTATTCTGTTTCCTGAATGTATTACTCACCTTCTTGATTCGTAGGGTTTTTTCATCATACTGTGACCATAGATGTCTATTCAGTTTCCTTAATGTATTACTGACCTTCTTGATTCGTAGGATTTTTCATCATACTGAGACCATAGATGTCTATTCAGATTCCTTAATGTATTCCTGATCTTCTTGATTCGTAGGGTTTTTCATCATACTGAGACCATAGATGTCTATTCAGTTTCCTTAATGTATTACTGACCTTCTTGATTCGTAGGGTTTTTTCATCATACTGTGACCATAGATGTCGATTCAGTTTCCTTAATGTATTACAGATCTTCTTGTTTCGTAGTGTTGTTTCATCATACTGAGACCATAGATGTCTATTCTGTTTCCTGAATGTATTACTCACCTTCTTGATTCGTAGGGTTTTTCATCATACTGTGACCATAGATGTCTATTCAGTTTCCTTAATGTATTACTGACCTTCTTGATTCGTAGGATTTTTCATCATACTGAGACCATAGATGTCTATTCAGATTCCTTAATGTATTCCTGATCTTCTTGATTCGTAGGGATTTTCATCATACTGAGACCATAGATGTCTATTCAGTTTCCTTAATGTATTACTGATCTTCTTGATTCGTAGGGTTTTTTCATCATACTGTGACCATAGATGTCGATTCAGTTTCCTTAATGTATTACTGACCTTCTTGATTCGTAGGGTTTTTTCATCATACTGTGACCATAGATGTCGATTCAGTTTCCTTAATGTATTACTGACCTTCTTGATTCGTAGGGTTTTTTCATCATACTGTGACCATAGATGTCGATTCAGTTTCCTTAATATATTACTCACCTTCTTGATTCGTAGGGTTGTTTCATCATACTGAGACCATAGAAGTCTATTCTGTTTCCTGAATGTATTACTCACCTTCTTGATTCGTAGGGTTTTTCATCATACTGTGACCATAGATGTCTATTCAGTTTCCTTAATGTATTACTGACCTTCTTGATTCGTAGGGTTTTTTCATCATACTGTGACCATAGATGTCGATTCAGTTTCGTTAATGTATTACGGATCTTCTTGTTTCGTAGTGTGGTTTCATCATACTGAGACCATAGATGTCTATTCTGTTTCCTGAATGTATTACTCACCTTCTTGATTCGTAGGGTTTTTTCATCATACTGTGACCATAGATGTCTATTCAGTTTCCTTAATGTATTACTGACCTTCTTGATTCGTAGGGTTTTTTCATCATACTGTGACCATAGATGTCGATTCAGTTTCCTTAATGTATTACAGATCTTCTTGTTTCGTAGTGTTGTTTCATCATACTGAGACCATAGATGTCTATTCTGATTCCTGAATGTATTACTCACCTTCTTGATTCGTAGGGTTTTTTCATCATACTGTGACCATAGATGTCTATTCAGTTTCCTTAATGTATTACTGACCTTCTTGATTCGTAGGATTTTTCATCATACTGAGACCATAGATGTCTATTCAGATTCCTTAATGTATTCCTGATCTTCTTGATTCGTAGGGTTTTTCATCATACTGAGACCATAGATGTCTATTCAGTTTCCTTAATGTATTACTGATCTTCTTGATTCGTAGGGTTTTTTCATCATACTGTGGCCATAGATGTCTATTCAGTTTCCTTAATGTATTACTGATCTTCTTGATTCGTAGGGTTGTTTCATCATACTGTGACCATAGATGTCTATTCAGTTTCCTTAATGTATTACTGATCTTCTTGATTCGTAGGGTTTTTCATCATGCTGAGACCATAGATGTCTATTCAGTTTCCTTAATGTATTACTGATCTTCTTGATTCGTAGGGTTTTTTCATCATACTGTGACCATAGATGTCTATTCAGTTTCCTTAATGTATTACTGACCTTCTTGATTCGTAGGGTTTTTTCATCATACTGTGACCATAGATGTCTATTCAGTTTCCTTAATGTATTACTGACCTTCTTGATTCGTAGGGTTTTTTCATCATACTGTGACCATAGATGTCGATTCAGTTTCCTTAATGTATTACAGATCTTCTTGTTTCGTAGTGTTGTTTCATCATACTGAGACCATAGATGTCTATTCTGTTTCCTGAATGTATTACTCACCTTCTTGATTCGTAGGGTTTTTTCATCATACTGTGACCATAGATGTCTATTCAGTTTCCTTAATGTATTACTGACCTTCTTGATTCGTAGGATTTTTCATCATACTGAGACCATAGATGTCTATTCAGATTCCTTAATGTATTCCTGATCTTCTTGATTCGTAGGGTTTTTCATCATACTGAGACCATAGATGTCTATTCAGTTTCCTTAATGTATTACTGATCTTCTTGATTCGTAGGGTTTTTTCATCATACTGTGGCCATAGATGTCTATTCAGTTTCCTTAATGTATTACTGATCTTCTTGATTCGTAGGGTTGTTTCATCATACTGTGACCATAGATGTCTATTCAGTTTCCTTAATGTATTACTGACCTTCTTGATTCGTAGGGTTTTTCATCATACTGTGACCATAGATGTCTATTCAGATTCCTTAATGTATTCCTAATCTTCTTGATTCGTAGTGTTTTTTCATCATACTGTGACCATAGATGTCGATTCAGATTCCTTAATGTATTCCTGATCTTCTTGATTCGTAGGGTTTTTCATCATACTGAGACCATAGATGTCTATTCAGTTTCCTTAATGTATTACTGATCTTCTTGATTCGTAGGGTTTTTCATCATACTGAGACCATAGATGTCTATTCAGTTTCCTTAATGTATTACTGATCTTCTTGATTCGTAGGGTTTTTTCATCAGACTGTGACCATAGAAGTCTATTCAGTTTCCTTAATGTATTACTGATCTTCTTCATTCGTAGGGTTTTTTCATCATACTGTGACCATAGATGTCGATTCAGTTTCCTTAATATATTACTCACCTTCTTGATTCGTAGGGTTGTTTCATCATACTGTGACCATAGATGTCTATTCAGTTTCCTTAATGTATTACTGACCTTCTTGATTCGTAGGGTTTTTTCATCATACTGAGACCATAGATGTCTATTCAGTTTACTTAATGTATTACTGACCTTCTTGATTCGTGGGGTTTTTCATCATACTGAGACCATAGAAGTCTATTCTGTTTCCTGAATGTATTACTCACGTTCTTGATTGGTAGGGTTTTTTCATCATACTGTGACCATAGATGTCGATTCAGTTTCCTTAATGTATTACTGATCTTCTTGATTCGTAAGGTTTTTTCATCATACTGTGACCATAGATGTCTATTCAGTTTCCTTAATATATTACTCACCTTCTTGATTCGTAGGGTTGTTTCATCATACTGAGACCATAGAAGTCTATTCTGTTTCCTGAATGTATTACTCACCTTCTTGATTCGTAGGGTTTTTTCATCATACTGTGACCATAGATGTCGATTCAGTTTCCTTAATGTATTACTGATCTTCTTGATTCGTAAGGTTTTTTCATCATACTGTGACCATAGATGTCTATTCAGTTTCCTTAATGTATTACTGATCTTCTTGATTCGTAGGGTTGTTTCATCATACTGAGACCATAGATGTCGATTAAGTTTCCTTAATATATTACTCACCTTCTTGATTCGTAGGGTTGTTTCATCATACTGTGACCATAGATGTCGATTCAGTTTCCTTAATGTATTACTGATCTTCTTGATTCGTAGGGTTTTTTCATCATACTGTGACCATAGATGTCTATTCAGTTTCCTTAATGTATTACTGATCTTCTTGATTCGTAGGGTTTTTTCATCATACTGAGACCATAGATGTCTATTCAGTTTCCTTAATATATTACTCACCTTCTTGATTCGTTGGGTTTTTTCATCATACTGTGACAATAGATGTCTATTCAGTTTCCTTAAAGTATTACTGACCTTCTTGATTCGTAGGGTTTTTCATCATACTGAGACCATAGAAGTCTATTCTGTTTCCTGAATGTATTACTCACGTTCTTGATTTATAGGGTTTTTTCATCATACTGTGACCATAGATGTCTATTCAGTTTCCTTAATGTATTCCTGATCTTCTTGATTCGTAGGTTTTTTTCATCATACTGAGACCATAGATGTCTATTCAGTTTCCTTAATGTATTACTGATCTTCTTGATTCGTAGGGTTTTTCATCATACTGAGACCATAGAAGTCTATTCTGTTTCCTGAATGTATTACTCACATTCTGGATTCGTAGGGTTTTTTCATCATACTGTGACCATAGATGTCGATTCAGTTTCCTTAATGTATTCCTGACCTTCTTGATTCGTAGGGTTTTTTCATCATACTGAGACCATAGATGTCTATTCAGTTTACTTAATATATTACTGACCTTCTTGATTCGTAGGGTTTTTCATCATACTGAGACCATAGAAGTCTATTCAGTTTCCTGAATGTATTACTGACCTTCTAGATTCGTAGGGTTTTTTCATCATACTGTGACCATAGATGTCTATTCAGTTTACTTAATATATTACTGATCTTCTTGTTTCGTAGTGTTGTTTCATCATACTGAGACCATAGAAGTCTATTCTGTTTCCTGAATGTATTACTCACCTTCTTGATTCGTAGGGTTTTTTCATCATACTGTGACCATAGATGTCTATTCAGTTTCCTTAATGTATTACTGATCTTCTTGTTTCGTAGGGTTTTTCATCATACTGAGACCATAGATGTCTATTCAGATTCCTTAATGTATTCCTGATCGTCTTGATTCGTAGGGTTGTTTCATCTCACTGTGACCATAGATGTCTATTCAGATTCCTTAATGAATTCCTCATCTTCTTGATTCGTAGGGTTTTTTCATCATACTGTGACCATAGATGGCGATTAAGATTCCTTAATGTATTCCTGATCTTCTTGATTCGTAGGGTTTTTTCATCATACTGTGACCATAGATGTCGATTCAGATTCTTTAATGTATTACTGATCTTCTTGATTCGTAGGGTTTTTCATCATACTGAGACCATAGATGTCTATTCAGATTCCTTAATGTATTCCTGATCTTCTTGATTCGTAGGGTTGTTTCATCATACTGTGACCATAGATGTCTATTCAGATTCCTTCATGTATTCCTGATCTTCTTGATTCATAGGGTTTTTCATCATACTGAGGCCATAGATGTCTATTCAGATTCCTTAATGTATTCCTGATCTTCTTGTTTCGTAGTGTTGTTTCATTATACTGAGACCATAGAAGTCTATTCTGTTTCCTGAATGTATTACTCACCTTCTTGATTCGTAGGGTTTTTTCATCATACTGTGACCATAGATGTCTATTCAGTTTCCTTAATGTATTACTGACCTTCTTGATTCGTAGGGTTTTTCATCATACTGAGACCATAGATGTCTATTCAGATTCTTAATGTATGGCTGATCTTCTTGAATCGTAGTGTTGTTTCATCATACTGAGACGATAGATGTCTATTCAGTTTCCTTAATATATTACTCACCTTCTTGATTCGTAGGGTTTTTTCATCATACAGAGACCATAGATGTCGATTCAGTTTCCTTAATGTATTACTGACCTTCTCGATTCGTAGGGTTTTTTCATCATACAGAGACCATAGATGTCTATTCAGTTTCCTTAATGTATTACTGACCTTCTTGATTCGTAGGGGTTTTCATCATACTGAGACCATAGATGTCGATTCAGTTTCATTAATGTATTAGTGATCTTCTTGATTCGTAGGTTTGTTTCATCATACAGAGACCATAGATGTCTATTCTGTTTCCTGAATGTATTACTGACCTTCTTGATTCGTAGGGTTTTTTCATCATACAGTGACCATAGATGTCGATTCAGTTTCATTAATGTATTAGGGATCTTCGTGATTCGTAGGGTTGTTTCATCATACTGAGACCATAGATGTCTATTCTGTTTCCTTAATGTATTACTCACCTTCTTGACTCGTAGGGTTTTTCATCATACTGAGACCATAGATGTCTATTCTGTTTCCTTAATATATTACTCACTTTCTTGATTCGTAGGGTTTTTCATCATACTGAGACCATAGATGTCTATTCAGTTTCCTTAATATATTACTCACCTACTTGATTCGTAGGGGCTTTCATCATACTGAGAACATAGATGTCTATTCAGATTCCTTAATATATTACGGATCTTCTTGATTCGTAGTGTTGTTTCATCATACTGAGACCATAGACGTCTATTCTGTTTCCTGAATGTATTACTGACCTTCTTGATTCGTAGGGTTTTTTCATCATACTGAGACCATAGATGTCTATTCTGTTTCCTGAATATATTACTGACCTTCTTGATTCGTAGGGTTTTTTCATCATACTGAGACCATAGATGTCTATTCAGTTTCCTTAATATATTACTCACCTTCTTGATTCGTAGGGTTGATTCATCATACTGTGACCATAGATGTCGATTCAGTTTCCTTAATATATTTCTCACCTTCTTGATTCGTAGGGTTTTTTCATCATACTGAGACCATAGATGTCTATTCAGTTTCCTTAATATATTACTCACCTTCTTGATTCTTAGGGTTTTTTCATCATACTGAGACCATAGATGTCTATTCAGTTTCCTTAATGTATTAATGACCTTTTTGATTCGTAGGGTTGTTTCATCATACTGTGACCATAGATGTCGATTCAGTTTCCTTAATGTGTTACTGATCTTCATGTTTTGTAATGTTGTTTCATCATACTGAGACCATAGATGTCTATTCAGATTCCTTAATGTATTCCTGGTCTTCTTGATTCGTAGGGTTTTTTCATCATACTGAGACCATAGATGTCTATTCAGTTTCCTGAATGTATTACTCACCTTCTTGATTCGTAGGGTTTTATCCTCATACTGAGACCATAGATGTCTATTCAGTTTCCTAAATGTATTACTGACCTTCTTGATTCGTAGGGGTTTTCATCATTCTGAGACCATAGATGTCCATTCAGTTTCATTAATGTATTAGTGATCTTCTTGATTCGTAGGGTTTTTTCATCATACTAAAACCATAGATGTCTATTCAGTTTACTTAATGTATTACTGACCTTTTTGATTCGTAGGGGTTTTCATAATACTGAGACCATAGACGTCTATTCTTTTTCCTGAATGTTTTACTCACCTTCTTGATTCGTAGGGTTTTTTCATCATACAGAGACCATAGATGTCCATTCAGTTTCATTAATCTATTAGTGATCTTCTTGATTCGTAGGGTTGTTTCATCATACTGTGACCATAGATGTCGATTCAGTTTCCTTAATGTATTACTGATCTTCATGTTTCGTAGTGTTGTTTCATCATACTGAGACCATAGATGTCTATTCAGTTTCCTTAATATATTACTCACCTTCTTGATTCGTAGGGTTTTTTCATCATACAGAGACCATAGATGTCTATTCTGTTTCATTAATATATTACTGACCTTCTTGGTTCGTAGGGTTTTTTCATCATACTAAAACCATAGATGTCTATTCAGTTTACTTAATGTATTACTGACCTTTTTGATTCGTAGGGGTTTTCATAATACTGAGACCATAGACGTCTATTCTGTTTCCTGAATGTTTTACTCACCTTCTTGATTCGTAGGGTTTTTTCATCATACAGAGACCATAGATGTCCATTCAGTTTCATTAATCTATTAGTGATCTTCTTGATTCGTAGGGTTGTTTCATCATACTGTGACCATAGATGTCGATTCAGTTTCCTTAATGTATTACTGATCTTCATGTTTCGTAGTGTTGTTTCATCATACTGAGACCATAGATGTCTATTCAGTTTCCTTAATATATTACTCACCTTCTTGATTCGTAGGGTTTTTTCATCATACAGAGACCATAGATGTCTATTCTGTTTCATTAATATATTACTGACCTTCTTGATTCGTAGGGTTTTTTCATCATACTGAGACCATAGATGTCTATTCAGATTCTTTAATGTATTCCTGGTCTTCTTGATTTGTAGGGTTTTTTCATCATACTGAGACCATAGATATCCATTCAGTTTCATTAATATATTAGTGATCTTCTTGATTCGTAGTGTTGTTTCATCATACAGAGACCATAGATGTCTATTCAGTTTCCTAAATGTATTACTGACCTTCTTGATTCGTAGGGGTTTTCATCATACTGAGACCATAGATGTCCATTCAGTTTCATTAATGTATTAGTGATCTTCTTGATTCGTAGGGTTTTTTCATCATACTGAGACCGTAGATGTCTATTCAGTTTCCTGAATGTATTACTCACCTTCTTGATTCGTAGGGTTTTTCATCATACTGAGACCATAGATGTCTATTCAGATTCCTTAATGTATTCCTGATCTTCTTGTTTCGTAGTGTTGTTTCATCATACTGAGACCATAGATGTCTATTCAGTTTCCTTAATATATTACTCACCTTCTTGATTCGTAGGGTTTCTCATCATACTGAGACCATAGATGTCTATTCAGATTCCTTAATGTATTCCTGATCTTCTTGTTTCGTAGTGTTGTTTCATCATACTGAGACCATAGATGTCTATTCAGTTTCCTTAATATATTACTCACCTTCTTGATTCGTAGGGTTGTTTCATCATACTGAGACCATAGATGTCTATTCAGATTCTCTAATGTATTCCTGATCTTCTTGTTTCGTAGTGTTGTTTCATCATACTGAGACCATAGATGTCTATTCAGTTTACTTAATGTATTACTGACCTTCTTGATTCGTAGTGTTGTTTCATCATACAGAGACCATAGATGTCTATTCAGTTTCCTAAATGTATTACTGACCTTCTTGATTCGTAGGGGTTTTCATCATACTGAGACCATAGATGTCCATTCAGTTTCATTAATGTATTAGTGATCTTCTTGATTCGTAGGGTTGTTTCATCATACTGAGACCGTAGATGTCTATTCAGTTTCCTGAATGTATTACTCACCTTCTTGATTCGTAGGGTTTTTCATCATACTGAGACCATAGATGTCTATTCAGATTCCTTAATGTATTCCTGATCTTCTTGTTTCGTAGTGTTGTTTCATCATACTGAGACCATAGATGTCTATTCAGTTTCCTTAATATATTACTCACCTTCTTGATTCGTAGGGTTTCTCATCATACTGAGACCATAGATGTCTATTCAGATTCCTTAATGTATTCCTGATCTTCTTGTTTCGTAGTGTTGTTTCATCATACAGAGACCATAGGTGTCCATTCTGTTTCATTAATGTATTAGTGATCTTCTTGATTCGTAGGGTTGTTTCATCATACTGAGACCATAAATGTCTATTCAGTTTCTTTAATGTATTACTGACCTTCTTGATTCGTAGTGTTGTTTCATCATTTGTATTTTTCAAGCAATACTCTCTAAGTACACGATCGTTTCCACAATCTTCACTTTCTCTCCATACACTTGGTTCAAAGCAGGCTTTATCTGGACTAGGTTTATATATCTCGACTGTGTTTTCCCAGTTAATCCTTAGACCCAGGCGCTATGTACAGTCACGAAGTTATCATCCAAATGTTGTTTGACACTCTGGGATCATTGTAGACTTAGTACCGGAAGTCGCCTATGTTTTTATGACAATAGCTTTGTTTTAGTAACAAACCGTATTACATTTGTCTTAACCGTTTAGTGTTTCCCTTCAGAAACGAGTCACTGTCATTATAGTTTTCATTATTGAGAATTTTATTTCACAATAATAAAAGGCGTATATCTTACTCATTGTTCGACATTTGATGTAGATCCTCTATGAGCATCCTTTAAATGTCATCAAGGAAGCCATAGCAAAAATATAGGGTGTCCCCAAATCATTGACAGCATTTAAAGTATGTATACATGAGTAACTACATGTCCCAGGCAAACGACATTAAATAGGCTTCATATTGAACAATTAAAGACTCATTTATCATTGTAGACTTAGTACCGGAAGGGATGTAGATTTTATAACCGATCACACAAAGCTTCACAAATGTTCAATATGAGAACCACCTGTGACAAGACACACGTCAAGTTGGTAGTCCAGCTCCTGCAAAACACGCTGTAGCATGTCTTGTGTAACATTCTCCAGTGCTAAAGTGCCGGACGAGGAATCTGAGTTTGCATATATACTCTTACAGACTTTATGAGGATTCGCCCAAATATTTCCTTAACCTGATTGACAATATCTCCCGATACTGGTAGTCGTCTTGACCCTTTTGTTCTGCACAGACAGCCCTCTATTCTGAATTTTTGTGCCGTCTAAATCTGCCTTGCTGTTGGCGTATTTTTCTTGAATTTTCTCCAAAATGCACGCTACACACTCTTGTTGGACTTTGTTCGAGCATATTCTAACGCACAAAATAAATTTTCATCTCTAGTGAATGTCATTTCTCACCCTGAAAAAAAGAAAAAAATTATTTCATTTTTTCTTCAACTTAGTTTTTACACATTTTGTTAAAATTCGAGATCATTTGAGCGAGAATTGGCTATGTTATTAGACTACAAAATGATGTCAATTTTTGGAGGACACATTGTATAAAAAATGAATACGAATAATGCAAAGGTGAAATAATAATAATAATAATAATAATAATAATAATAATAATAATAATAATAATAATAATAATAATAATAATAAACAAAGGAAGAAATATATGATGAAAGACAAATTAAAGAAAAGCGACAACAGTTAAATACACCACGGATATTTTTAAATTAAAAAAATACAGCCAGTTTTCATGACCTACTTTGATATACTTCATTAGAGCATGTATATAGAGATTGCAGACATTTTGTTTTGCCCAAATCTGGTTCGTGCGCGCTGTTTAAAATTCCTCAAAGCTTTTGGGCAAAACGACTTTAAAGAATAAACGGCACCAGAGATAATAAGAGTAATTAAAATGAGAAATTCTTGAAGAAAAAGTGGAAATAAAAATAAAGGAAATTGAGGATAAAAAGTGGACGGACGAAAGAGGAAGAAAAAAAGAAACAAAAGCAGAGCGAAGAGATCAGAAAACGCCAATATATATTTTAAACGAATTATATTCTGCTAAGTTTTGCATTATTTTATATTTTAAGCTTTTAGTTTATTTTAAACTTTTATTCTTACTAGAATAAAATAGAAGTGAAGAGAAAGAGATAGATAGATAGATAGATAGATAGATAGATAGATAGATAGATAGATAGATAGATAGATCCCAAACGAGTGAAACAATAAGTTAAATAAATATAAGCGGAAGTAAAGCGTAGCTTCATACATACATATATACATATTCGGATAGATAGATAGATAGATAGATAGATAGATAGATAGATAGATAGATAGATAGATAGATATGAACAGACTGAGATAGATATGAACATAGATAGATAGATAGATAGATAGATAGATAGATAGATAGATAGATAGATAGATATGAACAGAGATAGATAGATAGATAGATAGATAGATAGATAGATAGATAGATAGATAGATAGATAGATAGATAGATAGATAGATATGAACAGACTGAGATAGATATGAACATAGATAGACAGATAGATAGATAGATAGATAGATAGATAGATAGATAGATAGATAGATAGATAGATAGATAGATAGATAGATAGATAGATAGATAGATAGATATGAACAGACTGAGATAGATATGAACATAGATAGATAGATAGATAGATAGATAGATAGATAGATAGATAGATAGATAGATAGATAGATAGATAGATAATGAATACACTGAGATATATAATGTGTATACAGAAATAGATAGATAGATAGATAGATAGATAGATAGATAGATAGATAGATAGATAGATATGAACAGACTGAGATAGATATGAACATAGATAGATAGATAGATAGATAGATAGATAGATAGATAGATAGATAGATAGATAGATAGATAGATAGATAGATAGATATGAACAGACTGAGATAGATATGAACATAGATAGATAGATAGATAGATAGATAATGAATACACTGAGATATATAATGTGTACACAGAAATAGATAGATAGATAGATAGATAGATAGATAGATAGATAGATAGATAGATAGATAGATAGATAGATAATGAACAGACTGAGATAGATAGATATGAAAAGACTGAGATAGATATGAAAAGACTGAGATAGATAAATATGAACATAGATAGATAGATAGATAGATAGATAGATAGATAGATAGATAGATAGATAGATAGATATGAACAGACTGAGATAGTCTGTTACTAACTATTTCAGTATGTTCATACGCATCTATTTATTCAGGTTGTATTTACACATGTATAAAATTACCATTTTCAGATCAACATACGAAATCTTCAGTCGCCTAAGTACATATAGAACGGCAGCAAAAAGTTTAGATAAAAAAATTATTTTCTCTATTTGCTCTCTGCGAATAAATGAAAATATTCCTTTACGTTTTATCAGAATTCATGAATAGACACATATTTTGCATGTTTACATCGAACATCATTATTATTCAAAAGTTTATTTTATAAGGACAATTTAAAACTTTATTTTTACGTTTTAAAATAAACTAGAGATAAAAGATAAAAATAATATGTTGTCGCCTAAAATCTAATGATTCAAGTACATACTAAAAATATAACACACGCTTGCTAATAAATAGCTTATGAAAGGATTCGTATTCCTTTTTATGGTGTAAGTAAAAGCAACACATTTTTGTATATATAATACATGTACTTAACACGTATTATACATACAACAAACTCACTCACATCCACACTTTATGTAAAACTCGTTAAGAAAATGGATTTCTGATATATGTGTGTGTAAACGTATACACTTGCACGCACATATGACACCTGTAACAGGTGTGCAAATTTGAAGGTGGCTATGAGTATCAGATATCTGAACAGATGTTACTGCAGACATTTGCTTTTACACTTCGTTTCAGATTATTTGTCGCCTAAATATAAATTATATGTGTGCTTAGATATATATATATATATATATATATATATATATATGTACAAATACATACACACACATGTATACGTGTATATATACATATATATATATGTGTGTGTGTGTGTATATGTACACGTATACATGTGTTTGTATGCATATATATATATATATATGCATACACATACATGTACTTATATATGATCCTACCCATATTAATTTCGTATATAAATATATGTGTGTGCGCGCGCTCGCACGCGCGTGTGTGTGTGTATGTGAGCGTGTGTGTGTGGGCATGTGTATGTGTGTGTGTGTGATTAATTTGTTTTTACGGCTTATCAACCTTTTACAGATTATTTAAATCCAGAAAATATTTTGTTCGATTGTAAGGATTCTTTTTTAGATAATAATGCGTTACCGATCCAAGTTTTACTAATTAACCCATAGTTGGATGGAAAAGAATTGGATTCATACGTTACACAAGGGTATTTGAATAAAACAAACTCGACTAGAATTGGAACTCGCCTCTCTGATTACCAATTCCGAGCCGTTATCCATTAAACCATCCGCACAAACAAGCTTAAAGCACCTGTTATTCTCAAGCGGTCACCCATCTAGATACTGACCAGGCTCGATGTAGCTGATCATGGCTTTCCTTAGTTTCTTTTATTTTGTTATCTATGAATTGCCATGACTGTTTCGGAAAGATATTGGACTGGTTTGTTCCTTTTTTATAAATCTGGGTTGTTCTTTAGCTACCAACCAACAGTAGAGACTCTACTCTACTGCGATATTTAACCAATAGCTGGAGAAATAAGATATGAAATCATGCCTTTCCAGACGGTATTTGCGTAGAAATGTAAAGCAACTAAAATTAAGATGTAAGAAATACTTGCCAAAATTTAATAATTCTTGGTAATGTTTCTGAGGGGACATGTTATGTAAAAGGAAGTCATTACGTTGCTTGAATTTCTTAGTTGAAACTTTGCCAACAATTATTAATATTTGGCAATGTTTCACCTAAGAAATTCAAGCAACATAATGACTTTCTTTTACATAACATGTCCCCTCGGGATCTAATCAGTCATGGCTTTTCACAGATTTCTTTTCTTTCTTATTTGGGAATTACCATGACTTATTTGGAAATATAGTATAATGGTTCTCTTCCTAAAGTCTTTTTGAAATCAAAATAGTCTTTCTCCTAGACAGGCTAATACCTAAGTGTAAAATGCCAAGCCGGCATTGATATTTAACCCATAGCCTGTGGGGTGGAAAGCATAGCCTTCCCAAAAGTAACATTGCGAAAGTGACTGATTAATTGCTTTGTTTTTTTTATGGTTTATCAACCGTTTTGGTGTTATTTTTAAAACCGAAACATATTTTGTTTTAAGAACTTTTTTTTTTTGAGCAAACAGTTTTTCATTAACAACTTTTTATAGAATAACAATGATTTGGGTTTTTTTTTTCAGAAACAAGTTCTACTATTTAACCCATAGTTGGTGTGTGAAAATAAGAGCAAAATAGTAGGCCGCAACCTGAAGTAAGCCAACCAACTCCCCTTTCAGCACCAATAATCGTTACGATGCCAGGACATAAGTTTGGCTTGTAAGTTTATTCTTCGTATTTATTTTAGGAAACTAAATAAAACAACGTGGAAATAAATCGTGATCGACGCTTGAAAATAATGTTATTGAAATGCGCAATTATACATACAATGCCTGATAATAAATCTAGATGTAGGTTTACATGTTATTTTTCTCAGGCTTTTAAAAATTTAAATCAGCATTTATTGTCCTTAGATCACACACGCGTGCCGCACACACATTATATATATTTTATCAAATATATATTTTAAGATATGCTATATTAATGGGTTAAAATACTCAATATCAAGAATAGAGCGTAAGTAAATATTGGCGACAGTCTGTTTCATGCAAAACGCAACCGTCAGGCCATGTATATATATATATATATATATATATATATATATATATATATATATATATATATATATATATGTGTGTGTGTGTGTGTGTGTGTGTGATAAAATATAGTTTTATGGTATGTTATATTTATTTGGACCCTCGCTATCTTATCAATATTTGTTATTTTTTACCTATATATTTACAATTTTGTTGAGTGTTGGTTGGTGGCTTTTGATATAGAGGGCCTCGAAGTTTTTGTTATTTTCGCAGTGTAATATATTGGTGTTGACAGCAAGTATTTTCCTAATAATTATAACAGATCGGAAGTAATTGGGTGGGAAAAAACTACGGCGACTTCGTTGATGAATTTTATCTAAACAATAAGAAAATAAATAAAAAATAGACATAATATGTCTAGATTATTCAATGAAACATGTTTGAATGATGGTATACTGCCTACATATATATATATATATATATATATATATATATATATATATATATATATATACACATATACATACATACATACATACATACATATAGAGAGATATATACATATATATATATATATATATATAGATAGATAGATAGATAGATAGATAGATAGATAGATAGATAGATAGATATAGATATAGATATATATAGATATATACATATATACAAGTATAAGATTGGTGTATATGGAATAAATTCCAATAAACAAAAAATTCAATTTTAACAGAAACATAGGGAAACAAATATTTGGCAAATAACTCCATCACTTGATAAGACACCAGAAGTGTTGAAACAAAATGGCTATTTTTGTAGTGATTTTATAACATATTTATGTCATAATTTTCGAATAACTTCCATATATATTTATATATATATATGTGTGTGTGTATGTGTGTGTGTGTGTGTGTGTGTACTAAGAAGTAAAATAGAAAAAAGTTGATGCTGAAGACATGACACGAAATAAAATTTAGAAAATTTAAATGTAGAACTAAAATAATAAACATTAAATTATACATAAAAATAAACATGAAAATCAATACGGAAATTAATGATGGATTTCTTTTAGAAAAAGTTCTAGAATATCTTAATGTTGTAGCTACTTTATCTACACAATCCAAATTACCAAAGACGACATTGTTTTAGTTGAAGTAAAAGAAATTACTTATTGTGTGTTTTTAAAGAACGAGAACTTTGTGTGTATTTATGTATATACAAAATGCGTATTAAATCGATTAAAATTTTAGAGTATATATAATGCCTGGCTACTCGTTTTCTAAGCATACTCGTCTAAACGATCCCTGCTGTGGACAGCTGTTCAGACACATTTTGTTTGTTCAACACCTACGGAGATCACCTGTGATTTATATTGCAACTATACTGTGCAGACCTTAGTTATAGTTTCTGAAAGAGAAGGCACAATCTGGTGAGATCAGCAGTTTGAACAGTCATCGACATCTTCTAAACAGTTTTGTATATTACAAAGTTGGTTTACTTCTTGCTTTGGTTCTCAGATATTTTGCAAGCGTGGCGCACACTGGAATCGCCTCCCCCAGACCGATAACATCAAAAAATCAGATTCCTAACTATGGTGAGGTTCAAATCCCAGTCTCGTGGTCAAAAAACGAACTTTATAACCACTGAGCCATATATATATATATATATATATATATATATATATATATATATATATGTTTCGCTGTATCACAGCTCCTCAGTGTAGCTAGACATCCGATCGCTTCATGCCGGGACCCAAACCCGACCGATTTGGCATCAGTCGGAGATTCTAACCTCTAGGCTATCGACGCCCGACATAGAGAAAGGCGAATTTTTACGTATTTATTTTTTCATAAACTCGCCATTAGTCTAGAGAACTCAATCCAATTTGAGAGTCCTGCATTATCAGTAGTAATAGTATCTGTTTACAAATTCGCGCTTTTCTCCCAAAAATGCTTGACCGATTGAATTATTTTTTCGGGAGCTAGTATCGTCACACACACACACACACACACACACACACACACACACACACACACACACATATATATATATATATATATATATAAATATATTACAAATTTAATAATTTAAAAATATGGTCTCATCGCTACACAGGAATTACCATGTTTCAAAAACATAAACTAAAACTTTAAATTTAATTATAAAATTACATATTTATATAGAACTAGGTATTTTAAATTAATTTTATAATTAAATTTAAAGTTTTAGTTTCTGCTTTTGAAACATGGTAATTCCTGTGTAGCGATGGGACCATATTTTTAAATTAGCAAATTTATAATGTTTATACTCTACAGAATTTTAAATAAAAATAATTAATAAGAACACCGGATTATAAATCTTACTGTTCTTTCTCATTATTTTAACACACACATATATATATATATATATATATATATATATATATATATATATATATATATATATATATACTCGACTCTCCCGTCGAATTCGACGTATGAGGATCAAGCAGATCAGTTCCTAGAAAACTGACAGCCCGACACCAGCACATGAGATTTGATTATAGTGGTGAAGGTTTTGTGCAGAACCATCCACACTATTTGAAGGCCGAATACAGAGACTTGGTGCACAACGTGTCACAGGGTCCCCAAACGACCCTCCGCAGGTTTTGAATTCAGAGTTGTCGTTCTCCTAGACCAGTTGCCATCCAAGGCTATAGAACACAGTCTGTCCTGCTATTTACTCATAGCTGGAGGGAGAAGAAGAGGATTCACACCTTTTCCAAGGGTATTAGCACATAAGTGAATGTAATGGATATATATATATATATATATATATATATATATATATATATATATATATATATATATATATATATAGTTAGTTAGTTAGTTAGAAGGTTCGCTGTTTAGAATCACCACTTTCTGATATCTTCTAACCCTGCGGCTACAACCCCAACATACCAACCTCACAACAATATGGAACAAATACATTTCAATTATTCACTTTAAAACATACCTACGTCAAGTATACACGACTATAAATTCAAACTCACTGAAAAAATAAAACATTTCATAAAACGTATAAGATAGAAAGTATTTTGCTTTCTTAACAAAGACAGACAAAACCAATAGCCACAATAGCTTCGGATTTGCATCAACAAAATGCCTACCACAGCAGAGCAACCTTATTGCATTTGAAACCTACATAATAAACTAGAAACAAGAAAACTAAACAAATTCTAAAACCAATTAGAAAAAAAAACAAATGATAAACAAATTTTTAAAAATCACACCGACAAATCTAGAACCATCAACAAAAATGATACCAACAACTATAAAAAATTAGTTATAAAAGAAATCACCACTTTCTATAAAACCACCAACAACAATATGGAAAACAATATAAAAAGAAGCAAAAAATATAGCCTCCAAAGTAAAGCTAGACAACAGGATAAAACAACTACCAAAAGTAGAACCCTTTATCAAATTAAAGACAATAAGGACAACTTCTTGAAGAAACTAACATGCAAATTAATAAACCTCACAAAAACAACATCGAAAAAATAAGCAAACAAATATTAGAGGAAATATGTTAAAAATTAAGAAACAAACTAATAATAAATCAATGGAAAAGTACAAAAGAAACAATTAATTGGTTCAACAACAACAACAACAAAGAAGAATGCTCCGTCGAACAACTGGAAATAAAAAAGACTTCTAGCCATCTATCAAGAATATACACTGAATAATGCACTAGATCTAGCAAAACAACACATAAGCATCCCAGACAATGACCTAGACATCATCAAATACTGTATAAAGTTCATACTATACCACAAAAACAAAATATGGTTGAAAAAAGGCAACACTAATAACAACGACAATAACGATTACAACTTACAACGACGTTACAATGGGCAGCTCCGACGGGTTGTAGTGTGAATTAATAGGCATATATATCAAACTCACAATTATCAAGAAAGAAAATACAGGCCTATACAGAGACGACGGTCTAATAATCTTAAGAAAATGTAACGGTAGAACAACGGGAAAAATAAGAAAACAAATCATAGAAACTGTTATGGTCCAATATTCTCATACCACTGTTATGGTCCAAGGTTAGGACCAAGAAAGAACAACACGAACACAAGAGTAGGAATAACAAAGATATATTACAACAGAATAATAATACAAGAAGTTGAAGGTGTTAGTATGACTGTCAGTCTGGTTTAGAGTGAACTACTATTGTCTCGACTCGTTCCGTCTCGACTCGTTCCACTTCGTTCTCTCGTCTCTCTTGAGAGGCGCAGTCTTTATAGTATCAGGAAGAGTTCATTGTCGTTACAGGTAAGATCCCATAACACCCACCTCCCAAAGCTTTTACTTCGTAGGGGTCTTTAATATTTTTTTCTTTTTGGATTTATCATCAAAAGCTCTGAAAAATTTTCATGGTCGATTTTCGCGGTTCTGATATTGTTTGAGGCCTTTGCATATCGAATGTGTCAAATATGGTATCCATCACTTCTTCCTCTTCCTGAGGTGGACCGTTAGAATCCTCTAACAGTGTCTTTCTTATTTGATTTCCCGATCCGTTTCTCTATTTTACCTTGCTCCCAGTAGGATGTATTGTTTTTGTACATTTTGAAAAAAAACTTTCTCTCCTGGGTGAAATTTTCTTTTTGGTACGTATGATGTTGGTGATTGCTTTGTTTGTTTTGGTAGTAATTTGTCGAATACCGATCTAATTTTTCGCGCGAACATCACTTCCGCGGGTGATAATGCCGACGGCGTAGTACTGTTTGGTGTAATTCGATATACTTGTAAGAATTGTTGCAAAGCCTTTTCTGTTGGTACATCATAAGCTTTCCTTAGTGCTCTTTTTAGTGTATCTACAAATCTCTCCGCTTGCCCGTTTGATCTTGGGTGATATGGCGGGGATTTGATGTGTTTAACTTGAAAAGTTTCACAAAATTCTTGAAAATCCGCAGATGTGAATTGTGTCCCATTGTCGGTGACTAGACAATCAACCACTCCGAAACGAGCAAACAGCTCGTGAAGGCAATTTATGGTAGTCTCAGAAGTAGGTTTCGACAACGAAATACTTCTGGCCATTTGCTGTAACTGTCTACTACAATCAAATAGTATAAACCATCTAATGGACCTGCGAAATCTACATGTATTCTTGACCACGGTCGGTCTGTCTCAGGCCATGGCTTATGGGTGATCGGCGGTGCTTTGGCTGCTAAGGAACAACCCTTGCCTTTTTCCACCATATGTGTGATATCTTGATCCATGTTTGGCCAATATACATAACTTCGCATTAAAGATTTCATTCTGTTCTTTCCTGGATGGCCCATGTGCAAATCCTTGAGGATTCGCCTTTGTAGCGTTTTCGGGATTACTACCCTGTCATTATATAGTAGAACATTATCACATAACGAAAAACTGTCTGATACGTGCTTATTTTTTTCTGCAATTTTTGTTTTCGTTTGCTTTATAAACTCGTCATTCACTGCTTCATTTCTTATTTCCTGTAATATGACGGGGGGGTTTCGAATTGTACTGCATAATGATGTTCTAATGTCTTCCTCATGTCGTAGAGCTGCAATTACGGAATCTAATGGCTCCATTTTCTTTGGTATTAGTCTCGAAAGACCATCTGCATGCCCGATTTTGTTTGATGGAAGATACTCTAATTTAAAGTTGTAGTTCAATAAAATAGTACCCCATCGTAGCAATCTATTAGCAGTGTAGACAGGTAAACCTTTCTTTGATCCAAATATTGTCAATAACGGCTTGTGGTCCGTCTGTAAGGAAAAAATCTACCGTAAATATATCTGTGGAATCTTGTAACCGCAAAAATAATCCCCAGCTCTTCTTTTTCGATTTGCGAGTAATTTTGTTCGGCTGGTAGCAATGTTCTTGAAGCATGCGCGATGGGTTTTATTGTCCCATCCGGCATTTTATGAAGTATACATGCCCCAACACCATAAGCACTTGCGTCACTCGCGACTATTATTTCCAATTTTGGGTCATAATGCGCTAAAAATAAATCTGCTGTTAGCGTCTTAATGATTTTGTCGAACATTTTCTGACATTCATCTGTCCACTCCCAAACTTTTTCCTTCTTCAACAGTTCGTTTAAGGGTGCGCGTAATTTGTGAATGTTTGGAATAAATTCTTGGTAATAATTTACTAAGCCCAAGAAGCTTTGAAATTCTGCTAAATTTTTGGGAGCCGGCATTTTTTTATTGCCGTAGCCCTTTCTGGGTCTAGCCTTCTTCCTTATTCGTCAATAATATGGCCCAGATATTTTATTTCCTTCATAGAGAAGTCACATTTATTTTCTTTTACTTTAAACCCGTAGTTTTGTATTCTCCTGAAAACCCCTTGAACGTGTTCCTAGTGTTGATCAATATTTTTGCTATTTATTAGTATGTCATCAAGGTATGCGATCGTGAAATCCAGTCCGCCTAGCATAGTATCCATTATTTGCTGAAATATTGCCGGCGCGACCTTGATCCCGAATGGTAATCTTTGGAACTTATATAATCCTTTATGTGTGTTTATGCACAACATCTTCGAGCTTTCCTCATCTACTGGTACTTGTAGGTATGCTTCGCTCAAGTCTATCTTTGAGAAAAAAATTTCCTCCGTTCAATTTTGTGAAGACTTCCCCTGGACTAGGGAGAGGATAATGATAATCCTTAATCGCTGCTTTCAATCCTGTCGAGAAATCTGCGCATACTCGTATCTCACCCGATTTCTTTTTCACGTAAACCGTAGGTGCGGCCCATTGACTATATTCTACCTTTGTCAATATACCGGTTTTCACGAGTCTATCCAACTCTTGGTCTATTTTTTCTAATGCTGCAAAAGGTACATTCCTTTTCTTCTTGAAAATGGGTTGTACATTTTCTTTCAGTTCTATTTTTGCCGCCATTTTTGCACCACCCGAAGCCGGCTGAAAATACTTCGGGGAAACTCTCTTTTAATTTCTCCTTTAATTTATCTGCCTCGGTCGATAAACTTTTCACTCTTTGGCAGAACGTATTTATCGGTAAATCCCAGAAGTCAAATTTCTGCATCCAGTCAGTTCCAAATAAATTTTCCGTATTTTTAAGAACGTACATTTTTAATTTTTGGGTCATTCCGTTGAATGTCACATTTGTAATAACTTCTCCCTCAAATTTTATTTTTCTTCCAGTTACCGACCTGGCTATCTTATCGGTTCTCAACATGGTCGGTCTGTTTAATTTCTTCCACGTCTGTAAGTTAATAATTGTTAAATCTGATCCAGAATCCAATTGTAGTCTGACTTTTTTGTTTAACATTTCTACTTATACATATTTTCGTATGTTTGTCTCGTCCGCTTGGTCAGTTCTAGTGACTCTTACTCTGCTTCTGCTTTCTTTCCGAGTCCAACAATGCGAACTTTTATGTCCCATTTTATTGTACGACAGACAAGTCTTAAAACGGTATGGACAATCTTTGTACCAATGCAAAGTCCCACAGAGATAGCATGGACTGTGTAGTAGCTTCTGGTATTTTATTTTATTTTTTGAAGTAGAATAATTTGTTTGTCTTGTTTTTGAAGTAGAATAATTGGTTTGGTTTGTTTTTGAGGAGGGACAAAAACGTGTTTGTCGTTGTACTTTTCGTATGTAAGCGACGCCAGGCTCTTCTATATCTTTCGAGTCCTTTTTTACGTTTATACATCTCTGACAGTCTTCAGCCAATTTTTGTAGAGTCAATTCTGGTTCACTCTCAAGTTTTGTTAGAATTCTCCGTCTGATCTCCGCATCTTTAGTCGAAACCAGGCCTTGGACGAATATCAAACATTTAAAATTGTCCGGGCTGAGTTCAGATAACTTAAAGTCACCACAGTGTTTGCTTACTATGGAAGCGAATGTTATATAGTCTTCGCTATCCTTTTTCGTTAGGTTTAAACATTTCCACCTTTTGTGGAATAGTGAAGTGTTCGGACTAAATAATTCCGTTAAAAGTTTCACGGCTTCCTTGAAAGTCAACTCATTCGTTTTCCTCGGTAGGATGTAGTCTACGAATTTAGTGTATTCGCTTGACCCTAGTTTTCTCAGTAGTAGACGTACTTTTTTCGCGTCTGACCAATTCCCGCAGTCAAACTCATATAAATCTTCATATCTTCTGAAGTAATCTGCGAAAGTTTTGTCTTCGTCCTGTGCATAAGTGAAGTCTTCGATAGAGCTCCATATAGCATTTTGCGAGAATTCCGTTTCATTTTCAGAATTTTGCCCTTTATTTGTTACTGCCGGTAGTAGTAATTCTTGTAGTTCAAGATGCTTTTTTTCGTTTTTCTGTTGCTGCTCAAATTGCATTTTCATTAGTTCCAATATGGTTGCCTTAAAGTATTCCATGTTTACCGTAATTATGTGTAACTATTTTTCCTTTTTGTAGAATTCAGGTCTTTGTTACCTGTTGTTCTGGAACTTTAGTACGAAAAATTTTCCTGCTTAGAATTTGTGTCTTTGAAGTTGGTGTTCAAAAAAAATTTTCTTTTTTTTATGTTCGCGTAGAACTTGTTTTTTTTTTGTTGTTGTTGTTGTTTTCTCACTACCTACGTCGCCTCTGTTATGGACGACCGATAGCAAAAAGCTTTTTTGTAGATTCTCCGCGTAGAGTTTGTTTCTTCAGTGTCCTCCGCGTAGAATTCCTTTCTTCAGTATACTTTTTTGGATTCTCCACGTAGAGCTTGTTTTTTCAATATTCGCGTAGAACTTGCTTCTTCAGTATACTTTTTTGGTTTCTCCGCGTAGAGTTTGTTTCTTCAGTATCCCGCGTAGAATTCGTTTCTTCAATATACGTTTTTGGATTTCTCCGCGTAAAATTCGTTTCTTCAGTATACTTTTTTGGTTTCTCCGCGTAGAGTTTGTTTCTTCGGTATTCTCGTCGTCACTGTTATGGTCTAATATCCTCGCACCACTGTTATGGTCCAAGGTTAGAACCAAGGAAGAACAACACGAACACAAGAGTAGGAATAACAAAGATATATTACAACAGAATAATAATACAAGAAGTTGAAGGTGTTAGTATGACTGTCAGTCTAGTTTAGAGTGAACTACTATTGTCTCGACTCGTTCCGTCTCGACTCGTTCTACTTCGTTCTCTCGTCTCTCTTGAGAGGCGCAGTCTTTATAGTATCAGGAAGAGTTTATTGTCGTTACAGGTAAGATCCCATAACAGAAACCTTCAACACTCTAGGATTCACAACGAAAACAACATTAATAAATGCAATTGTCGATACAAAGACAACTGTCTGCTTGACAATAAATGTATAATCAACAATATAATATATAAATCTATCGTAACAAACAACATCAACAAAGACGAAAAACTTATATAGGAGCCAATGAAACAAACTTCAAAGAAATATTTAACAATCACAAAACATCATTCAAAACAGAAAGATACAGAAACAACGCAACACTCTCAAAATATATAGTGATTTTCCAAGCGTAGCTTAGATGTGGCACAAGGCCGAAAGTATGGGGCACCCAGTGAGGATCGAACTCACTACTCAGTCGTAATTGTTCTAGCGAGACAAGCTTGCTAACCATTACACCGCCTCGAGGTACCCACTCTCAAAATATATATGAAGTCAAAAAGAGTCACTACCAAAATGAAATGAAAAAATAGAAAAAGAGCACCACCGCAAAACAGTAATAACAGAAACTGCAAACTATCCCTAGAAGAGAAATTAACATTAGTTACCTTTAAAACCCAAAGCAAACTATTAAGCAAAACGAAATAATGGGGAAATATAAACATTCAAATAAATACCTAATGTATTACTCAAATACTGATACAAAGACCTATAGCATATACTCAATCACGCCCAAACAAAAGACAGACAAAAAAAACAGCATACACAAACACCTAAATACATACAAGGCTAAACACGATGTAAAAAACATGATAAAAGAGGCCAACTCAGTATAATAAAAAGAACCGTTCCTATAAAAAGCATTAAGCAAATACGGTCAAAAAGAGGTCAACATAATACAAAGCGAACAATCATCAAGAAACCCCACATTACTTAAATGATAATTCAACACCCATTAAGTGAAAAAACACATCCATAGAAAGATATCAAATTACACCAAACCATATATAAATACGACAAAATTGAGAAGTAGCAGCAGAGAAGCTGACAGCATGGAAGAGTGAAAGCAATGCGCTCACGAAACTTCGAAGTCGGCATGACTGAACCAACACCACTCAAGTTATAAGTCTATCCACATTAATTCTATTAACAATCTAGCATTACATTTGATATCGAGAAGATTATGACAAAAAACTGCCTGCCTAAAATGATTTACCACCAGTAAACTACGGAAAAAGAATAGTTTTGCCACCTAAAAATTCTTACAATTTAATATTACACACACACACACACACACACACACATATATATATATATATATATATATATATATATATATATATATATATATATATATATATATATATAATATATATATATATATATATATATATATATATATATAAATATATATATATATATATATATATATATAACTATTCGAAAATTATAACATAAACATGTTATAAAATCACTACAAAATAGCTATTTTGTTTCAACACTTCTGGTGTCTTATCAAAAGATGGTTTTGAATTTAGAATAAAGAGTTTTAAAAGGTTCAAATCAACCAAGCACCACTCGATAGGGGAAACGCTGTTACATAAGCAGGAATGACCAATCAAAATACAAGTACACGAGAATTCAAAAAACTTAACAACAAACCTTGGTTATAATAATTAATGCCTTAATGTTAGGGTTAGACTAAAATGAAAATCATTCCAACTGATTAATATTAAATTTTACTGTAAAATTGAAAAATAAAAATTACCAATTTTAAATTTAACCTGCATTAAGTTTAAAATATTATAAAATTATTTAAAGAAGAAACTGAGGAAAAATACATATATTTTATTATTTATTTTGTATTAATTGAAAAGCCAAAATCTCAGAAAAAATGTTAATCTAATGGGGATGTAAAACATTGTCACAACTTAGATACATTTGAAGTGATGACATGTGCAGGGGAGACCAAATATTGCAAATGACAATACATACACAATCAGATTATAATATACAAACACGTAGACATATTTAGATATATAAACACGCAAAAACACGGACTAAACAGGAAATAAGTGTCCACGACCCCAAAAAATTTATTAGACAACATAGACATACAATGAAAGGTATATATAAGCAATCATATGCACATTACTTTAATAAAGACATAGACATATACACACCCACAAAGATTCAAGATTCATATACACACCCACAAAGTTTCAATTTTTAGTAAACGAAACAGACTATTAAAATATTACTTACATGGGCAAAGACATATAGATAAAAAAAGGGTTCAATAGATAGAATTTAAGAGGGGTAGAATAGGAGAACAAATATTCGGCAATGAACAACGCAAAGTAAAAAGACAATTCAATATACAGAAATGGACAGAAATAATAGATATATACGCATACACACACATACAAAAAATACAAACCATCAAATTCAAATGTCCAGACAAAATGCAACACATAAAATAAAATTAAACCAGCTAATATATAGAAAAGAAAACACATTAACGCACAGATATATACAAATACCTCATATATACGCATGAGTACGCAGGAACACATACACGGGTACAAATATATAACAATATATATAAATAAATACACACATATGTGTACACGCATGTATCCATACAAATATATATATATAAATAAATATACATACACATATACATATATTTATATACATACATATATACACATACACACAAACGTAAATAAATATACACACACGCATACACATATATACACACAAAGAAATAAATATAAATACATCAACTTACACAACAACATAAAAAAACAAAATAAGCCAACACGCCGACATACAAGCGCGGATACAAAAATCTAAGTAAATACACCCATATAATAAGTAGAAACAAACATATATATATATATATATATATATATATATATATATATATATATATATATATATATATATATATATATATATATATTGTTTTAATGTAAATTCTATGAATATTTTTCTAATCGACTATTTCATATTAAATCCCCGAAAATTTTGTAATAAAGTTTTTTAAAAAAACTTTAACTAACATATAATTAAATTCCTTACACTGTTTAAACATTCAAACTTATATAAAAAATATATATTATTTATTATATTTATGAACTCTCAAAGTAAAGCAAAAAACAGCGTCCATTCCAAACAAAGTTAATGGCACTTTCTCACTACTTCTTTCTCTCTTTTTCTCTTTATGCCTTTTTGTCCTATCCCCCTCCCATATCAATATATAACTTCCGTTAACAGATCTAATGTGTCAATGTCTGGATTTCCTCTAAAATTTTAAATTTGAAAGAATAGAAATGTTACATCTAACTCAATCATGTCTCTCTACCCCCTTCACTCCCTCACTTCGTTAATTTACTTATTACTGCCCATCATAAATGTGTAAATTTCTTTTCCTTTTTCGTTTCAACCTTTGGAAATAAAATCTGATGATCCACTGTCCTTTAAAAGGGCTGTGGTGAAATAATTTATTATATGGAACCTTAAAGTGGTCTGTTTTTATTTAAATTATTAGCTCTGATTTACATTGAGCTCTCTGGATTTTATCCTCCTTGGGTCTACCCATACGGATTACCTAGTTTTTCGTAAACTATATATATATATATATATATATATATATATATATATATATATATATATATTTATTTATACGAGGGTCATTCAATAAATAAGGTGAATTTTTCGGTATAAGGACTTCTAATACAGATAGAAGCTTACTTTTATTTTTATTTTTCAACGTAGTCTCCCAACACTGTCACCCACTTTTCCCATCTGTGCGCAAGCTTCCGTATTCCCTCAGCGTAAAAATCTTTGGACTGATGTCTCAGCCAGTCGCTCACAAGACTTTTGACTTCATCGTCACTTTTAAACTTCGTGCCTCTCGTGAATGCTTTCAAGGGACCAAACAGGGGAAAGTCTGATGGGGCAAGGTCTGAGCTGTAAGGGGGATGAGGGAGCAGTTCCCGGCCCAGTTCGTTGATGGTCTGCACCGTTTGGGCAGCTGTGTGAGGCCTTGCGTTGTCGTGATGCAAGATGACTCCTTCTGACTGATGACCCCTGCGTTTGTCCCAACAGATAAGCTCAAAGTCTTTGCAATGTCATCCACTGTCACCCTTCTGTCAGATTGAATGAAGTCATTGACTGATTCAATCACCTCAGGAGATCTCACTTCTGTAGGCCTCCCAGGCCTATCTTCATCCTCAACACTGCTCCGTCCTTCTTTAAACAATTTAGCCCACTTGTAGACATTTTTTGACTGAAACATGTGGCACCATACACAGTTGACATTCTCCTATGAATTTCAACTGGTTTGCACCCTTCAGCAACCAAAAACTTGATAACTGACCGCTGTTCAATCCTGGAGCATGCTTCTTGGTCGGCCATCTTTGTTAATCGCCAAAACTCTCAAAGTTTTTTATAATCTGCAAAAGAAATTAAATCCATGTGAAAAAGAAGTAAAACAAAAAAAATTAAAAAGAGTAAGCTTCTATCTGTATTAGAAGTCTTTATACCGAATTATTCACCTTATTTATTGAATGACCCTCGTATATATACTAAGAATTTTATCAAAATGACTATGAAGTATTCAGAGCCCATACAAGATTAAAATGTAACAAAACAAAACTGCTGATTAAGTTCACAGGCAATTTTAAAATCACTATCAAATAAAAGTAGATCATAGTTAGCATAGATAAAACACTAAGATATACACATATACAGATATATACACATAGATATATACACATATATATATACACACACATACATACGCATACACACCCATACATATACAAGCGCATAAATATATAAACAAGCAAAATATAGCAAAACATAAATACTAACATATATATATACACAAACATATAGCTAAAAGTATATATGCATAAAAATACACACACAAATGCACATACAAACAACAAAATAAACGTATACATAAATATATGTACATAAATAGGAGATAATATAACTTATAACATACTAAACTTACAGTAACATTGCATTATCGTAAAAAACATTACTACCCCTATAGTAATTTAAACTTTGAGTTATGTTTACAGTTAACAGTGAGTTCATTCTTTTGATGGATCTTGTCTTTAAATCTAATGATTTCAAATTTTTCATTAATACATAAATAATAAGGGGCATATAGAGAATTACATGCTTGAGCTCTCTTAATTAATTTCCAATTAAAAATACGTGTCTTGTTTTTCTCCTTTAAATTCCAAAAATACTTGAACAATGAAGTCTTGTATTCATGATTACTGTTGTTGAAAGATTGCCCATGTTCACGTCACTGCTCTTTGAATGTATTCATAGTACTTCCAATGTAATTTTTTAATATTAGTTTTCTAGCGTAGAAATTGTACAAAGATAAACTAGAGAACTAGTTAAACAATTATTCTGTAATGGGCAATTATTGGGATTCCTACAATTGCACAAATTATTAGTTGTATTATACTTAGTTTTACTCGTTGCAACCTGGTGAATAGTCAAGTATTTCGAGTACTTGTTGAAGACACTGTTATTATGTTTCTTAATTATTTTTTCCAGGTTATCAGCACAACTGATAATTTAAGTGTATTATAATTGAATATTTTACTGAGGGGTTTAGTTTCGGGGCCGGGGAAATGTTTTTTGATAAGGTTTATAAATTTATGTCTTAGTTTGGTTTTAACCATTAGGTTGAAAGGGGGAGTGAACCAAATGATCTTCATGGTTCTTCTTTTCTTATTGTAGTCATAATAAACAGGATTTTCATATTCAATAATGGTACCCTTGTAACCACTGTTTCTAAGGGCAGAATTATAAAATTCACTATGTTTATTAAAAACATCTGATATATATATAAATATATATTTGATATATATATATATATATATATATATATATATATATATATATATATATATATATATATATATATATATATATATATATATATACCCATAGCTTGTGGGGTGGAAAGAGAAGGATTCATGTCCTCCCAAAAGATATTATGCGAAAATTTATCTGAAAATTTGTATATATCAAGAACAATTTTAATGAGAAAAATACGAAAAAGTGGTAAAAAAATACTTTCGTGTGTGTGTGTGTGTGTGTGTGTTCAGATGTTATTAGTATCAAGTGACTGCGAGAGATTAAATAGAAACTTAAACTTGGTTATTCTACAGATATTTAGAAAAATGTCCAAAATCGCTACACAACGTCAGCACTTAATCTAGGACAGTTCAAGTTGTTTTTCAAGTTTCACGCTCTCACAATATTCAGGCGACTAGAAGGCGTTCTAATCGTCTGAAAATCGTGTGAGTAAGAAACTTAAGTAACAATATATATATATATATATATATATATATATATATATATATATATATATATATATATATATAATCTTATAAATATAAGTAATTATACTCGTCTGGAAAAACCTTAGGTGTTTTGGCTTGTAAATGAACAAACCAATACCCAAGGAAAAATAAGGAATAAAAAAAGAAAGAACTAAGAACATGTAATTCAGGCGAAAACAATCGTCCAGAATTTAAGCCCAGAGTCCAGAGAAAAAAAAACTCCAACACGAGTAAACATCTGTCTATATTTCTGAGATGAGGTATTATGTACAGTATTTACATTCGGCCGTTGTACGCTCCGGCCTTCTTCAGGTGGTTGGAATTTCGAACCGAACGCTTTATTTAGGATCAGGACAACCTTCAAAAGCGTGACAACACTTCGCAGATATCTCTCTCGAGTGAGGCCCCCCCATAGAGGAGAACAGGACTAAAGACTGTGTGTACGCTATCCCGTGCAGCTGCGGAAAGGAATATAAAGGAGAAACAGGCCGCCCCCTCAAGGTAAGGCTTCAAGAACACCAGAAAGCTGTAATGCGAGGGGAAGTAGAAAAATCAGGCGTGGCTGACCACATATGGAGAGAGAAGGGAGATCACCGTCCCCTGTGGGATCAGGTTGAGATCATAGACAGGGAACACCATTGGAAAATTCGTA
>OZ038520.1:11931571-12034071 GCA_964036315.1 Acanthosepion esculentum
TACCGCTTGTGTGGGAGCGCTACGATCCTAAAGAACTTTTTAGAGGACGTTTTGATGTTTCGAAGATAGAATGGTGCCTCTATGATTAAGAACCAACCATTTATATCGCTCTCCACGCAACGGGGAGCTCTGATATTAATCTGTTGGGTATACAGATTTCCGCTTCTATTGAATTCCGAAGTTGGGGTCGCCATTTTGCAGGAAGCTGTGGTGGTGAAGATTTTCAGATTTTTCAAAATAGTCAACACATTGACAAAGAAAAAAGAAAAGAAAAAACAAATAAAAAAAATTTTTAAATAAAAAAATTAAGCCCCCTCCCCCCACACACACACACAAGGGCTACATGTAGCACAAGGCCGGGTTTAATGTGGGTTTCCGAACCCGTAGGCTCGGCCAAAAAAAAAAAACGGGTTCAGGGACAGTCTACCTCCCCGAACGAGACTCTGCCCTTCGGCTGAGCCTCGTCCGGGTTCCTCTCTGCCCGAAGGCAGCGAGTTCGACAAAATAACTCGACACGGGGCCAATAAAATGCAATAAAAAAAATTATAATGTGGTTTTACAAAAAAAAGTCAAGTTTCTTCTTTGAAAGACAAATTTTTCGTGCTACCGGAAATAGACTAGACAATGGAGGATCTTTTTATATTATTTACCTCGACTAACTTGGTATGTTATCTCTTATGTATATTAAAAGTACAGATAGAATAATAATAGTAAGAAGTATTGCCGCGAATATTTAACAGAAATATGTAACATTTATAGAATATTTGAAAGTGAATTAAGTTAAGAGTATAAACTTTCCAGGATTAATAATTTATGTTGCAATTTTATCTTTCTTTATAAATTATGAGTAATCTTTTTTCATTCCAACAGATCTTAATTTATATAGATTCTTAAAGGTTTTCTCTACAAACACTTCATATTCATCCCTTTTCCGAGTCTATTAATGTGAAAGTGAGTACACTACTCACACATTCATGCTAATAAAACTCACTATTCAGGATTTAACATATGTAAAAGAAACGGAGGAAGCATGGTGGAGTAATGGATAGCGGCTCGGATTGAAGAATCGGAGAGCCGAGTTTGAAAAAGGAAGCCACTTCACGTCTCTGAGAAAGTGACTGAAGTCGAGATGCCAGGTCAGGACCTATCACATTGCATATCGGTCTTTGGATTTTGTCGAGATCCTCGAGAGAACAGCGGGGCACCAGGCCATATACGTATGACAACAGTATTTAATGCAAGGACGTATAGTAGATTTGTAGATTTGAAGGGTGGACTCAGACGAGAAAAACCTTCTGGCGCGACACAGAGAACCAACTTTCCTTGCGGTGGATGCAGCTATTGATTCAACGTAGTTGCTCCACCTCAGATCAGTGGAAAACGTAAGACCAAGAAGACGCAGAAAGATTCTTCCGTGAAGTTGAGCACCAGGAGGCATGGTGAGTGAATGAGAGCAGTTTCGTTTTAGAGGCATTAAAGTTTGCAAGTCATTTCCTGCCCAAGTCAACCACAGATTGGAGGTCCTTCTTGAGACCAACGGCCAAGTTAACTTCGTCAGTAATGCCGGATTTATTATTGAGACGGGAGTATTGTCTTCATATTTTAATGGTGATAAGTTGTAAATTCAAATTAAATATCCAGACACTCATATACTGTATAATGGGTTATAATAACATTTCAAGTATGTTTTTATGGCAACTATCTCATTTGATCATGTAGGTAGGGACACGTGGAAATTTCAAGGTTTTTGCTCATTTTTATTACAAAAATTAATAATTTCAGGCTGGTATATTTTATATTATATATACGTTTCACTGAAGCAGACCATAAATGCACAAATGTGTTATCGCTTCCTCTTTCTTTCTTTCTTTCTTTCTTTCTTCCTTTCTTTCTTTCTTTCTTTCTTCCTTCCTTCCTTCCTTTCTTTCTTTCTTCTTTCCTTCCTTTTTTCTTTCTTTCTTCCTTCATTCCTTTCTTCCTTTCTTTCTTTCTTTCTTTCTTCTTTTTTCTTTCTTCTTTCCTTCCTTCCTTTCTTTTTTCCTTTCTTTCTTTCTTTCTTCCTTTCTTTCTTTCTTTCTTCCTTCCTTCCTTCTTTCCTTACTTTCTTTCTTTCTTCCTTTTTTCTTTCTTCCTTCCTTTTTTCCTTTCTTACTTTCTTTCTTTCTTTCTTCTTTTCTTTCTTTCTTTCTTTCTTTCTTTCTTCCTTCCTTCCTTCCTTTCTTTCTTTCGTTCTTTCTTTCTTTCTAGAAACAAATATCTAAAGCTTAGACGCACATCAGAATGAGGCTTGCCAGAAGTTAAAAAAGCGTTAAAGATTTATTCTGTCCACTTTTGCTATACCAAGAATTTATGAACGGGGTACAGACAAGCTAAATTTGTGGGCTGAGGACAGGCAAATTATTACAGGTTATAACGTACATGCTAACTATAGAACGAATGAACAGACATAATTATAATATGATGATATCAAACTAATTTTATATTATTATTCAGAAATAACAAAAATCGACAAATTGTATAGATAAGTTCGGTTCATTTTTAAACTGGTGTTTAATCTTATGTGCTATGTTCTTTCAGAACGTCGATGATTATTGTTCTGTACAACTTCCGATCTATCCTTTGTAGCTCTAAGTAATGTTTGTCTCCTTATTACCCCTCTCAGTTCATGTTCTGCCATCCATTTAGTTCCTATTTTCCTTGATACTTCCTTTTTTGCTTACATGTTCTCTCCATGATATTCTCAGCGTTTCTTGGTATCTTTCCTCATTATATGTCCCATAAATTTCAATTTTCTTTTTTCTGATTGTAAGTATCAGTTTCCTTGTAGTTCTTATTTTCCTTAAAACTTCCTTATTGCTCGCATGTTCTGTCCATGGTATTCTCAGCATTTCTTGGTATCTTTCCTCATTATATGTCCTATAAATTTCAGTTTTCTCTTTTTGATTGTAAGTATCAGTTTCCTTGCAAACACGCAATATTTAGGAGTAAAATGCTCACTGACCGCTAAATTGTTGTGAAACTCGCGTTCTCGTGGTGTTGATTGAAAATTGTGTGTTAAGACTTTTTATTCTATTATTGTTGCCTATAATATTATAATTAATTATTTATGATTTATATCGTTCAAATAGGCTAAGTTTGAATAACTTCTTTGTGTATCTTTACCAGACCACAGCTATTTTATTTGAAGCATAATCCATACGTATTTTATTTGAAGCATTTGATCCATACTATTGCATATAAAGGAATGGCCTATCCATATAACAAAAAGGAAGTTTTCTGAGATTTTGAGCAAGAACAGAAACCACTGCGCCAAGACAGAACATAAATTTGACATTTGTTTTTGGAGATAATAAATTTCATAGAAATCTGTACGGCTTTCTTCTTTTTTTCTTTTTTCTTTTTTGACCCACCTTCGAATGTTTGATGATAGGGATGTTCGCACGTGGCTTCTTTTTTTTTTTTTTGACCCACCTTCGAATGTTTGATGATAGGGATGTTCGCACGTGGCTTCTTTTTTTTTTTTTTTTGACCCACCTTCGAATGTCTGATGACAGGGATGTTCGCACCTGGCTTTTTTTCCTTTTTTTTTGGCAAGCACATAGCAACGGAATTTTTTACAAACTAAGAAATTTCACCCGCATGAATAGTGATAAGTTGGCGATCTTTGATTTAAGAAACATTCCAAGAAATCTTTGGTTGATTTTGAATCCTGTACAGCTAAACATGAAATATTAGTTCATTGGATTTCGCGTTGTCCTATAATGTTTCCCGGATGTACTTTATTGAAAATGTTTCTGTCTGAATTATATTTTTCGTCAGTAGAGTGCAAATAAATATAAATTGTATGTCAGGTCTAGAAAATGATTAAAAACAAATAATGAAAAACAAAGCAATGAACAAGATGTAATAATTTTGAATTTACGAAATGTCACCACAATTGTTGAGGATAGAAAAGACAATACAAAGGCCTGTTGACATTCCACAATTGCGCGCTCAGAATTAGAACAGGAGGGGGGGGAAGGTTATATGACATTATACAGCATGAAGTATATTGATGCTTCGAAAAAGTATCATATGAAGTGGATTGATCTTGAATGTCATTCTGAATTTGAAGTAATTAATATTTTCGAGAATGTGATGGTAGCGTTACATTTTTCGGTGTAGAAAATGGAATCCGTGTCATAAGTTGTTGCGTTCAATTTGTACTAACGCCCTTAGAAGTGGTAAGGATCCAGTTCTTCCCTAGCACCCCAGCTACGGATAGACTGGATTCTCTGGCCTTATGTGGCAGCCAGTCTTAGAGAAATAATTCAAAACTGTAGAAGGCAACGAATAGTCAATTCCCTATATATCAGGAAAAAGTAAAGATAATCACAGGAAATAACTCCGCTATTTTTCCAAGAAGGCATGGTAATTAATAGATAATGAAAAAAGGAATCTGTAGAGAGTTATTATCACCTATGGCCTGAAAGGAAATGGCATTTAAAACAATTATAATGTGAGATTATTTGAATTTCTTAGATGAAACATTGTTAACGGTTATTAATTTTTGACAAGTATTTCTTCCAACTTAATTTTAGTTAATTTTTCCCTTTCACACAAATACCCTTGAGAAAGACATAAATCTATCTTTTCTTCCTCAAGCTAAGTCGATTGGGCATGTTAGTCTTGGACGCCAAAAATGGCGTGGTTTGGACACGTTACAAGGCACGACAGCCTGTACAAGACCATCATGCAAGACACCATTGAAGGTGGACGTAAGAGAGGACGCCAACGCAAAAATGGTTGGACAGTGGAAAGGTATGACTATACAAGAATTGCTGACTGATGGCTGCCATCTTGGAGAAAGACCACTCTGAATTTAAAAAAAAAAACAAAAAACGGGAATATAGCAACGGGAAACCACTAAACTATCTTTCCGAGGAAGTCATCTTGGTTCACAAATAATAAAGAAAAAGGAAAATATGGAGAGTCATGATCGCCTGCATCCTGACAGGGTAAGGTAAAAAAATGTTTTAGTGTTACAGGGTGCCCAACAAAAAATAAATAAATAAATAAAAAATAAAATAAGATAAAATACAATAGAAAACAGAAAATTTGGTACAGTTTATTTAATTTTTGGAATCTTTGTTACAGTTATTTGAAACAAAAGCAAAAGATCGAAATTTAGTAGTTTAAAACAGAACAAAAACACAAATGTTAGATGTGGTGTTTAAACACTGGGAAGATTTCTTGGATGTTCTTTCTTAAAGACGGCAATCACCTCGCGTGGAAAATTTGATAACGGCGGCATCCTGGAACAACAAATGGTTTTAAAAAATTATATGTTAGTTCATTTTTTTCAGTTCATTCTTATAGTAAAATATATAATTAATTTTATATATGTTAGTTAATTAATTTTTCCTCATATAGTAAATCTAAAATTTCCTGTTTTTTGTTTTTGTTTTGTTTTGTTTTTGTTTTGTTTTTGTGAGACTCCCTGTAGAATGAATAACTAACAAATCCTGTCTGGTTTTATTTTGACATCATTCCAACCAACTTATAGGTAGATAGGTATGTCATACGTAATTCTGTTTCTCAAAGAGGATCCTGTTGTAACTTGTGGCATGTTTAGGGACTTTTCAATGGAAGAAACGAAAAAGAAGCATTCAAAACTAAAATTTCGTTTGGTTTCATATTTAACCACTGTGTGTTTGTGTGCGTATATTTTTGATCAACGCTAGTGATTATTTCATTGAAGTAGGTCATAAAGAGGGCGCGGAATTTCAATGATTGAAGCCGGGAATTAGATGGTGTCAATTATTTTAATGGTTGTCATGGAGAAAAGGTCAGTGAGTGAGATGGAACTAACAATGGACATTAAGTAATCTTTGTTTTTTCTTTTCAGCGTTTTTTGCAAAGGTTTGAGACGAGATTGTCATGGTCTCGAATTGGATAAACTGGAACTTATCTTAAAGGATTAGTATACTTAATATATACTAGAAAGACCCGTAAAATATTCACGGTTTTCCTATTTAAATTTTCTGATGAATCTTAATTCTTAACCCTTAATGATTGAGTAAGCTCATGGCAAATTCTGTAACAATAAAAGTAATAGTAATTCCCTTATAGCATTTGTAAATATTTGAGCTTAGCATCTTTAACAAAATATTGCAAAAACAATCATAAATATCTTCTCTTCTTTCTTTTTTCTTTCGGTTTCCTTCCCGAGATAGTACCTCTAAAAAAATGTGGCTTTTATCGGTTGCCAATTCTTCTCGACCTTTTAACTAAGCTCAAAGTGTAGGATATGTTATCAGCTTAATCTGATTTTCTCTCTCTCCTTCTATCTTTCCTTCTTTCTTTCATCTTGTAGGTCTTTTCACTAAGATCAGAGTGTAGTATCTGTTCGCATCAGATTAATCTGATTTTCTCTTTCCTCCTATCTTTCCACCTTTCTTTCATCATCTAGGCCTTTTCACTAAGATCAAAGTGTAGTATCTGTTCTCATCAGCTTAACGAGATTTTCTTTCTCCTTCTATCTTTCCAACTTTCTTTCATTCTCTAGGCCTTTTCACTAAGATAAAAGTGTAGTATCTGTTCACATCAGATTAATCTGATTTTCTCTCTCTCCTTCTCTCTTTCATCTTCTAGGCCTTTTCGCTAAGAACAAAGTGTAGTATCTGTTCTCATCAGCTTAATCTGATTTTCTCTCTCCACTTCTATCTTCTCTTCTTTCTTTCATTTTCTACCTGAAACCAAGTAATATATTTTCCTCTCTTTCCACGCGAAATAGTCCATTATTTTTTAAGTATTGGCATGACGCAATGGTCGTGTGAACTATCGAAAGTAGAGACGCGCGTAATTATAATAGGATGAAAATGAAAGCAATTATATGACACTATAAGAAATAATCCCTATATCTAACATTATTACATACCCATATATATACCATATTAAAACATGCCCAAACTTTTTTTTCTACCCAATAACAAGCAATATTTACAAACACGCCAAAAAGATTCCACAATACAATACGCATCATTTAAATCAAAGTGACCGTTGATTAGAAAATAACATCAAAATGTAAAACATTTGACCAATCAGAGAAAACTAAAATTCCAATTCTCTCGAGCTTACTTTCGGTATACATTTCGTATAAAAACCTAGAAATTTTGACTTTCAATAGCAAAAAGATGCGACTGTCTCCAAGCCGTCAAACACAGATGAAGACGTGGTTACATAGCTCTCCTACCACATCCAGCATGTACTAAAATAAACATGTGTGGGCAACTTCAAACGAATCATCTCCAATAAAAATAGGTCGGGCGGTTAGTGAATCTTCGCTGACGATCAAAGTCTTTTCTAAACCTAAGATTTTTCTGTGTATCAACCATAACTGTAACTTAACTAAAGACTATTTTACTCCTTTCTGACTTTTTTAATTCATGTACAAACGTTTGTAAACAAAAATGATTTATTTAACAGGCATGAGACCATGTTTTCTTTATTTTTATTTTACTATTGTTTGGAATTTGAACGTTCGGATTAAAAAAAACAAAAACTGAACGGCAGAATTGCCTACAAGACAAAAATTAAAATGATTATAATTTAACTTATTTTAAGCTCAGCAGAAATTTTCTCAAAATGTGCTAAATAGATAATTAGCGCTACACTAATTAGTAAATTTTCAAATGACTTAAAAGTGTCGCGTCTCTTCAGAACCGAGGTGATCATGGATCTCCACAAAGTCACTTTCTTTATTATCTGTGTCCTGATTTCTTAAGATTTTTAATGGAGTGATTTCCTGATTCCTTTTCCACGGTTTTCTTCTTATACAAGCTGCAACCCAAGTCTTGTGAGTCTAATCTACTCTGTTCTTTAGTCGATAGCAGAGAGAAGAGCAGAGGAAATGATTCTTGCCTTTTCCAAGGATAGTTGTGCTAAAATGAATGTATAAGTCTAGACTGAAATTTGAATACGCCTCGCCATTTCCTGTTTCAGTGAGAATAACCACTACGCTGCTAGCACGAACATAGTTATCTTTCTGTTTGTAAAGCATTTATTCGATCTTAAGAAACATTTTTTTATCTCTTAAGATTATTTAATGGCTATATATTTTCTAAAAAAAAAAGGTCCGAAACTTATTTTATAGAAAGCGAAACAATTTGCAATTCTCCTCATCAACACATACACTCGAAAACAAGTGCGCCTGTATATATTTGTCATCTGTTTTGCCTTCACTTAGTTTATTATCACTGACAAAGACTTATTAGGAAACTCGGTAAGAAGAATATATTCCAAGAAACTTGGAGTACGGATTGTAATAAGTGAACAATTTTACTTTAATTATTAGTAATATAATTATTATTTCAAAGGTTATTTTTGTGGATACCTGTATTTGAGCAAATGGTCAGGTTTTGTTTTTTTTCTTTTGTTTTTTTAACAATTTTCATTTTGTCTACAGGCCTGCGAACTGGAGAAAACTTAATAAGAAAATATGCCTTCAGACAGGATTCGAACCTGCATCCCCCTTTGTAGGAGGAGCTACCGTCTGATCCACTGTGCTTTGACCATTGGACTATGGGGAGCTTCATGATCAAGCAAGATTAATGCCTTTAATTTCCATTTTTACACACACACACACACATATATATATATATATATATATATATATATATATATATATATATATATATATATATATATATATATATATATATATATATATATATATATATATATATATATATATATATATATATATATATATATTGTTCGTTATTTTATCGTAATGTCGGTATCGTTAAGTAGTGAGTTAATTGTCTCTATGCCTGAATTCTTGTTTATGATAATCATAAACAAGAATCGTCGTAAACACAACAATTTAACAAAGTCATCAAGAAACTAATTAAAAATGCAAACAAATCGTGTTATACACTCATAGAATATTTACCCTAGAACACCCAAACTTTAAGGTCTCCCTAATTTTCTTTTTACTAATTTCCACCAAATACAAGTCGCAAGAGCCACCCAAGGTAGAATGTTACCGTGTGGGATTATACAAGCTTTCGGGGGTATAGTGCTGAAATAGACTTTAGCAGGGACCGGAAATATAAAAATTGAAAGAAATTATCAATTATGTTAAATAGGAAAACTAAAGCTCATATTTTGCGTCCATAAAAATGCTGTTAGCAAGAAATGGGCGAGACTCTTATTATTTCCTACTGGTGCTAGGGATCAGGTTTCGAATCTAGGTAACACTTTGGATTGCAAATTATAATATCCAAGGAGGACACGTTACACTACATTATTCGGACTATTGTCTTCATCTTTGTAGCCATATTTATTACAACTTTTCTGGCGTTGTACGCTTTGGCCTTCTTCAGGTGGTTGTAATGTCGAACTGAACGCTTTATTTCGCTCACTGGGGTAGACTGTTCTAGTTCCACTTGCCATGTTTAATGGATGTTAGTGGAGGACACATGGCACAGTGGATAAAGGCGTTGGTTAGATCCAATGACAAGACCCAAAGACTGTGAGTTCAATACCCGGTTAAGTGGAGAACTTGGAGAGGAGAATTAACAGAAGATAACTGATAATTGACATCCATTAAAACATGGCAAGTGGAACTAGAACAGTCTTCCCCGGTGAACGAAATAAAGTGTTCAGTTCGACATTCCAAACACCTGAAGAAGACCGGAGCGTACAACGGCCGAAACGTTGTAATAAATATGGCGACAAAGATGAGGTCAATAGTCCGAATAATGTAAATAGTGTACATAATATCTCATCTCAGAAATATAGACAGAAACTGGAGGACACGTTAGAAGATAAGCTCTCTTTACTTGAGAAGTTAGCCCAATACAATTTTGTTATTTCCTTTTCTTTTCTCTTTTTTCTTCTTCTCTCATCGATTTGGCCTTATACCATACATTATGCTCATTTGGACTAATTCCCTGATCTTCGTTTTTGTTATCACAGTGTTTTGGCCATTGTGCTTTACAACCTTTTGATCTATGTAACCGTCAGCAAATTTTCAATTGAACTCGTTGAGGTAGATTGTTCTCGTCCTGCAGCCAAAACATTGTGATAACAACAACAAAGATGAGGACATTAGGCCGGGTGTTAATAATAACCCCTAACACGAGAAATTCAAACAGAAATTAAGATTATTAAATGTCAAATGAACTTGTAGATTTCTTTATATGACGAAGACAGATACACAGGCACCCACACACAAAAAATTTCATTTAGATATTAACGTTAACTATTATATTTTTAATATTTACTATTGTTACTATTTAGAGAGATGGAAAGGATCATTGTCGATTCATTCATTTTCATTCTTTTATAGCAAAGTTTTTTAACCTTTTTTTTTTTATCTCATGGCATACTTGAACCTATAGTTAAACTTCCGTGGCACGCTTAAATTATGATAATCAAAAAAAATACATTATTTATTTATTAACACAAACAATTCATTATAATTTATAATGAAAAGATAATTAAATTCTTATAAAAATCTATATTTATTTTCTGTGTATTATAATTTCAAATTTAATGAGATATTTGAGCTTGACTTTTTTTTCAAATATCTTCTTTACAAGGTCAAATTTCGGACAGGCATACTTTTTTCTTTATTTTTATTTTTTTCTTTACTAATGTTCACCCAATACATGACCTAAGAGCCACCCAAGGTAGATGGTTACTGTATGGACTTATATTAGCGTAGAAAAGACAAGTGTTAGAAGTACAGAGTTTAAGCAAACGTTAGAAAGAATCGGAAGCCATATCCTAAACAGGAAACAAGAGATAAACCTCTACTTCTATTCAAAAGACCGTGGTGGAGTATGAACCGGGCGATAGGCTTATAAATCTTCTTCCAAGGATTCTAGCCGTGATTGATTTTTTTGTTTTTAATATTGTTTATTGCAGAAAAAAGCTTGCTTTTTATATTATTTTATATCTAATGTATAAGTTTATTTATTATAACAATGATATACTCGTATAATTAATTTAAAGGGATTTTAATTTTGATTTGTTCACTTACTGTGTATTGGAGTTCTTTCCAAAATAATTTAATTAATAAACTTTTAAAAATTTTATAGCACACCAATGATCCTCTCATGGCACACCGGTTGAAAAATCACTGCTATATAGTGTGGCATTAAAATTACTACATGACTCGTGTTGAAAATTAATATATGACTTATGTTGAAAATTACTTCATGACTCATATTGAAAATTACTACATGACTTATGTTGAAAATTACTACATGACTAATATTGAAAATTACTACATGACTCATATTGAAAATTACTACATGACTCATATTGAAAATTACTACATGATTCATGTTGAAAATTACTACATGACTCATGTTGAAAGAGACAGATTCAAAAAGTTGCCGTTGTACAACTGAGGGGAAACAACCAATTCTCATTTTTGGTATTAAAGATAAAATAACACAGAAAACTTAATTAAAACATATCGCTGGCATGCAAGATAAACTGGAATCGTTTAGAACAAAACAACTTCTGTGATCATATCTGACTAATTTCTTCTTCCATGTTCCGTCTCCCTCCAGAACGTTGGCAATCATAGCTCACCACAATATCCTGTGCTTTGTAGCTCTTAATAAATTGTGTCTTTTCGATATCTCTCCTAATCCCTGTTCTGCTAACCATTTACACAAACTCCTGAGGTAGGTTATGCGCCGTTTTCTTCTTTCTTGCCTTCACTATGTCCAGTGAGTATCAAATTTTCTAAGCCTTCTTTCCTCATTATGTGCCCTAGAAATTTCAACTCTTTCTGTTATTAAGTATAAGTGTCCTTTTTGTTTCCCTAAAACTGTCATTGCTCACATGTTCAGTCCATGGTATTCTCTTGCATCCTGTTGTAGAACCACACTACATTAGAAAGATTTTTTTATAAGCAACTACTTTAAAATATATATATATATATATATATATATATATATATATATATATATATAATTTTTATTTTTTCGAATTGTTATACACCCAGGTGAAATTTGTAGAGAAAACGTTCAATGAAGTTGATGTTTTTTGTTTGATTAATTTCGACGAAGATATCAGGGCCGTAAATATTAATGGTACTTTAGAGAAATTTTCTGACATTGTTGGAGCGTTAAATTCTAATTTAAACATATTATATGCAAATGACGTCATACGTATGATCAATCTTTTTCAATTAGGCCGTCAAGAAGCATAAAGCTTGAAAGGGCCTAGAACGGAAGTATTATTAATTAAAAATAGAAAATAAAATACTGTCACTTGTAGTGAAATATATTTATTTTTGTATAGTAATATTTTCTAATAATTAGAGTGTTTCTTGACAGTAAGCGCTGTACAGAATTTTAGTATTATCAAATTTTAGCATTATCAGATTTTAATATTATCAAATTTTAGTATTATCTACTAATGTCTACATTAATAGCTGTATTTTGGCTGTTTCGAGAATGATGATCAATAGGTGTATGAATCACAAAGTTTCTTTAAGTGATAGCTTAAACTTCGTGAAAATGTGGCGGTTTTGTAACCCATGTAAAAATTTAATGTTTTTTTAATTATTATGATGAGCTCCTGTTTTAATGATTACGTTAAATGTTTTAAAAATTAATAAATTATACGCCTTCCGTATTTATTAGTGATATCTTTTAGCAAATTATATTTTTATGACTTTTTCATCTTGTTTATAGTTAGGTTGCATTTGTTTATGGTAAAATAAGTTAATAGCGTATTGTTAGTTAATTATATAGTTAATGGCTACTAATCAACGAGAATCTTACGCATATAAGCCAACAGAGATATTCTCGTGGAGTAATACAGTCAAAAGTGACGTGCAATTGAGTGAGGTCTTATATTGTATGTATTAACATAGAACTGTAAAAGAATTAACCATGTTTATCACTTTCTAGATGTAGATAATATTATGAGGATGATGGCAATAAACATTAATAAGTAATATTGTCTTTACATAGGATAATTTCTGATATTCTGAGTGATTGGCAATGTTTAGGTTATATGTCTTGAGGTGGAAGACAATGATAAAACTTTAGGAGAAACCAGAAACCCGATCTTCAATAAGAAACAAGGGATAAACCTCTACTCCTGTTAAAAAGATGCGACTGAATGTGAGCTGAGCGATAGGCAAACCTGTCTACTCCTATTTGTGTTATTTTTTTTTCTAAATTCCTCAAAGCTGATTTTATTTGCTTATCGAGGACATAGTCTGGGTAAATATTGTTAATAATTGTTTGATTTTTGTTACTCAATTCTTTATAAAATATGTAATGTGTGTAAAAACAAGAAGATAATGTTCTTTTTTATCGTATATATTTCAGGTAATAAAACCTTTAAAAAATTTGCCGAATTTGTTCGATATACTAAAGGCATTCATATTTATGTAAAATCCAGACGAAATAATATTTATATTGCTTTTAATTATACGACATTGTAACATCTATATAAATAAATGGCAAATTCTGTCCGTCCGTGTGTCTGAAACTCATCTAACTCGGGTCACACCCTACATAGACATATTATACTTTGTTTTAAAATAAGGATGATATCTGTATTGAAAATCTGCCCTTTATCTGATGCTTGAACATCAAGCATTGGGATTTGTGTTTGGATGAGGAGTAAATAGTTAAAAATTCAAATTTTGAAATCTGCCCTTTATCTGATGCTTGAACATCAAGCATTGGGATTTGTGTTTGGATGAGGAGGGAATAGTTACAAATTCAAATTTTAAAATAACTGAAGAAACATAGTCATTTTAAAAGTTTTTAATTTATATTGAATTTAAAGTAAGACAAAAATTTTGTGAATTTAGATATTTTTAATTTAAATTCCGTTTTAAATATCATCAGAACTTTGTTTATTGAAATCAATTTTATTTTTTTTAAATACTAACTAATCAGTTAAAGTGAAAGGTTTCGTGATGCGAGATTTTGTAGTTTCGCAGAGTTTGTGATTTGAAGAACTCAATTCAATTGCAAGTTCCACGGACTTTGTGATTTGAAGAACTTTTTGCCTGAACTGGAATTTCAGTCTAAATCAGACTTTCGGCTCAAATCGGTCTTTTGTCCGGAATTGGAATTTCAGTCTCAATCAGACTTTCGGCTCAAATCGGTCTTTTGTCCGTAATTGGAATTTCGGTCTAAATCGGATTTTCGGCACAAATCGGTCTTTTGTCCGGAAATTGAATTTCAGTCTAAATCAGACTTTCGTCTCAAATCGGTCTTTTGTCCGGAATTGGAATTTCAGTCTCAATCAGACTTTCGGCTCAAATCGGTCTTTTGTCCGGAATTGGAATTTCGGTCTAAATCGGACTTTCGGCACAAATCGTTTTTTTGTCCAGAATTGGACTTATAGCCCGAATCAGAGTAAGGTTTTGAAGTTCCACGCAGGAATTCAAAGTTATTTCTTCCAAAATTATCATTTCTGTTTTCTAAGCTGTACTAGCGGTTTCTTTAGTTTTGGAACGGAGGCCCAATTAGCTCTCAACAGGAGCTAGCTTAAAAGTCCACATAATACTTTTACTAATAATTTACTAATAATTACTACATTAATTACTAATAATTACAAATAATTAAAACCGGTGAAAAGCTGAATGATATAGGCAAGTAAGCACCTTACATGAAAGTTGTAACCTAGAAAGGGTTACTGAATGAGGAATAGCCCAAACGGAGATTGAGAATGAAATGGTAATCTTTATAACATCAACAAAAGACAATACTCGCCAGCGGCGTGAAGTAAGTAAACCACTGCTAGTGGTGGACTACATAGACACTATATTACCCCCACTTGCTATAGTGTCCAAGATATTTATGAGGATTGGGACATACCCATTAGTGTTCATAGGTACGGCATATAACAAAAGTTGTTAAAGAATAGATGCTTGAAATATTCCTTATAATCAGTTTTTCTAAACGTTATTTTGAACTTTAATAAAACCTTCGGGGTGAACAATTTACTAGATTCTCCAAAAAAAAGAGTTATTAACTTTTATTTTATTTTCCCGTTACTTTAATTCTAGTAAAAAATAAAGTCGTTTAAGATTTTGTTTATTCATCAATTCACTACGCTTGAAAACAATGAATATAGCGTCTAAATTAATTAAATATTATAATGATCTGAGAGATGACTTCCTTCTTTCCAACAGCATGGCTGATGAAAACCTTTAGTAGAGTGAGTCGTTATGCCTTCTCGGGCTAACATTCTCTGCTATTATGAATCGGAAAGGTTATATTGAATCAACTGATAGATCTAAATATTTATAGAAAAACGGACGGCGGTGAGAAAATGACTGAAGCCGTGATGCCAGATGAAGACCGATAATATTGTAAAGATTTTATCAAGACTTTTTTAGATACATAACAGAAGCACCAGAACAGATGGGGCTGCAACAAAATTCAATGCGCGAGTGAATGGTAAACTTATAAAGGCTTAAGATAAATTCTGGTGCTAAAAATTGTCTTGCACGATACAGTGAAACAATATATATATATATATATATATATATATATATATATATATATATATATATATATATATATATATATATATATATTAAGCCTTTAAATTTCTTCAGGAAACTTAGGCCCACAAGATATCGTTGCAGTTTAAGTAACAAGACAGTATTTAAGGGAGTAGGTTGTTAGTGTGTAAGTTGTTATATGAGCAGGGGTTTCTCAATCTTCACATTCCTGTTTTGATAGACACAAAAGGCGTCTCCGCGTCCTTTTAGGTGATGAATTATTTTCCATTCTACAACCCTTTTGCCACAGACGAAACGTTACAAGCATCTCGCTACACTCTCTCTATTTCTTAGTTTCACCAGCTCTAACAATCACGGCTAAGATCCACCATACTACGTATATTGTAGCGAACAATCCTCATTCCCTTCGTATTCCAGTGGTGAGAGCAGTTTCTTCCCATGAACCTCTGTTTGTGGAACTGACCCCAAGATAATGCTTCCCCAATCACTACAATCTTAACCTGTTCAATTCTAGGGTCAACCGTTATCTTCACGACATATGCGCATAAACTGGGCTTCTTACTCTATAGCACTCAACCTCGAGTGACTCCCAACAGAACGCTTCCCTATCACTACAATCTATTCTGTTCAAGTCTGGCGTTAACCGTCCCTACATATGCTCATAAACTCTGCCTTTTACTATGTAGCCCTCTACCTCGAGTGACTCCCAACAGAACGCTTCCTCAATCACTACAATCATAACATGTTCAAGTCATTGTCCACCATTATCTTCACCACATATGCGCATAAACTGGGCCTCTTACTCTATAGCCCTCTACCTCGAGTGACACCCACGAGAACGCTTCCCTAGCTCTACAATCTTAACCTGTTCAAATCTAGGATCAACCGTTTTCTTCGCCACATATGCGCATAAGCTCTGCCTTTTATTCTGTAGCTCTCTACCTCGAGTGACTCCCAAGAGAACGCTTCCCTAGCTCTACAATCTTAACCTGTTCAAATCTAGGATCAACCGTTTTCTTCGCCACATATGCGCATAAGCTCTGCCTTTTATTCTGTAGCTCTCTACCTCGAGTGACTCCCAAGAGAACGCTTCCCTAGCTTTACAATCTTAACCTGTTCAAATCTAGGATCAACCGTTTTCTTCGCCACATATGCGCCTAACCTGTGACTCTTACTCTGTAATCCTCTACCTCGAGTAGCTCTTAGGCATTGTACAGCGTGAACATCACTGTAAAAAAAATCATCAATTCACACCTTTCTAAGGCACATCATTATTAATAAAAGTGGTTTTAGAGAATATGACACTCACATGAGATATTGTAGGTAAGAGGAAGAGAAGAAAACTGTAAATAACCTACGTTGCGTGCCCTAGAAATTTCAACTGTCTCTTCCTGATTTCAAATCAAACTGTCCCTTTTTTTTTCTTTTTTTTTCTAAAACTGTAGTTACATGTTTGGTCCATGGCATTCTCGCATTCTTCTGTAGAACCTCTTTTTTGTTGCCTCTTCACCTTTTCCCCTGTAAGAAGAACGCCCAGTATTCACTGCCATATTAGAGGAACAATATTGCGTAATATTATTTCAGCACTCATTTCATTGGTTCTAACAAAATTATTATTTGCTTACCTTTTGGGAGGAATCTTTCACTTTTCCAATGTGCCTCCGGATTTTGGCGCCATATTTTCTATCCACTGTTTAAAGACTCAGCGGATATTTAAATTTTCATAATTGATTTATTTCGGTTTCTCCAATTCATAGATATCACTTTCTGTTCCTTCTGCTGACAACCATGCATAGTATCTTGATATTTAGTCCTTTCTTCTCAATTTCCTCTACTATCTTCACTAGGAGTTCCTGTAGTTTCCTTTCTGTGTCTGCTATCAACACAGTGTTGTCTGCATATATTATGTTGCTAAGACTATGGACGCCAATAATTAATCCTTGTAAGACTTATAATTCTTTCAGGATAGTAAAAATTGAATGAGTTCGGTGAGAAAACACGTCTTTGTTTTATACCCTTTTCTAGTTTTGTGTATTTACTGGATTCATTTTCCATCCTCATGCAGGTGTTTTACTGCTAGTATATGTTCTCTATTTCCCTAATATCTTTCCCAAATAAATCAAGCTTCTCCAGCAATTCAAACAGATCTTTGTGTTGTACCTTACCAAATGCTTTTGTATAATCTATAAAATACTGATATACATCCTTTTACAGATATATTACTCATTCAGAGCATAAATATCACATTCCTTGTTCCAGTCTTTAACGAAACGCATTGTTCTTGTCCTACTTTTTGGTCTAATTTGGATGATGTATATCTCCACTGTCGTATATTTTTGTTTATGATATATAATTTTCTCAATATCGAAATCATCTTTTAATGCTGCATTTCTGTTGCAATTCCGTCTGGTCCTGCTGCTTTGTTTCTATTCAATTTGGCCAGTGTTGATTTCAGTATATTCAATTTATTTAATATTTCTGGTCCTTCGATATTGTGTATTACAGGTGGCCCTCTTTCGTTGTGGAATGTATTCGTTCCATCTTTGATGTATTTTTCTTTCTCTATTATCAGTGTACCCACTTTTGATTCTATTCGTCCTCGCGATGCGCAAGTCTTTTGTCCTGTTATTTCTCTTATTCTTTTATGTATATCTTCCTTATCTGTAATCATCATTCTTTATATTTCTGCACACTTTTCATTGAGCCATTCCTCTTTTGCTTGTCTGAATTTTTTTCTAATTTATTTGTGTAATCTACTATATTTTGTACTAAACATTAACATTGTGTATCGTCTCCTTTTCATCATTTCAAGAATTTTACTCCTTTTTTATCCTTGTCTAGTTTTCTTTGGGATACTCTTGTTCACTGATGTCACTAAAGTTTCTTTTATTGTATCTCACTTTGAATTTTCAGTCTCATTTATTTAATTGTCTCTACTTTTAACACTGTCTTACTGCAATTCGAATCACTCAGGAGTCTGACGGAATGCAATTTGGCTGCTGCCTTAGCCCTCTTAAACTTCTGCCGTTTAACTAAGATTACATATCACTGAAAGTTGGTCGCCCCTGCAGTCGTCACTTGGGTATATTTTACAATGTAATCTTATTGATCGTTATGTATTCAAATTGATTTTTCGTTTCGCCTCTTGGACATTTCCAGGTCCGTAAATATCTTGGGTGTTCTTGAAACTAGGTATTGGCCACTATCTAGTCGTTTGCCATACGCCCATTTTTCTCCGTTCATTACGGGGCCATTAGTCAATAATTCTAGCTATTTCACCATCTTATTCCTTTTCTACTTTATCATTCAGGTCTACCATGGCAATTATAATATCCTGTGATTTTTACTGAACCTTGGCTTTGTCCAGTGCGCAATAAAACATTAAAAATTTTCCTCCGTGCTTTATACTGTCCGTGCATATGCAACTACAATAGATATATTTATAGGCTTCCTTTTCAGTTTATTTACAATAATCCTACCAGATAACTGACAGTATCCCAGAACACATTTCTTTATATCGTGATCTAGTATTAGTCCTAGTACCTTCTCATTTTTCTCTCTGCCTTCATAGATGACCCTTTGTCTGTCAATATATGAAGGTCATATATAACCTTCATATATGGCCTTCCCATATAACCCTTTGTGTATCCATGGCGAAATCCTCATTATTTTCCTACCTACTTTCGCATAGACCTAAAATTTTAATATATGTCTTATTAATTTCCTGCTTTATACATGACTGACGAGGCATATTTTTTCCCGCAGTAGGTTGCCATTACAAGGCTATAGAAACCGGTCTGTCCTGCTATTTACCCATAGCTGGGGATAGAAGAAGAGGATACAGACATTCCCAAGGGTATTAGCACGTAAGTGAATGTAATGGATTCGGCTGAAAAGTCAGTCAGTTATGTGCCATGCGTGATACACGCTTAGGCAATCATTTATCTTTCGATACATGACTGACGAGGCAGATTTTTTCCCGCAAACGGTTGCTATTTCTTTCTTCGGTAGACCAGATGCCATCCAAGGTCTCTCCTGCTATTTGCCCATAGCTAATAGAGGATTCATACCTTTCCCAAGAGTATTAGCACGTAAGTGAATGCAATGGAATTCGAACTCGGCTCTCCTCAATCTGAACCGCTATCCATTACTCCAGCTTACAAACTTAAATTTAAAATTTAAAAAAAAAAAACATTTTATTTTCGTTATTTTTCAGCATTCAACAAAATAATGAAAATATTTTTTGAGTTGACATTTAACTGAAGGTTTTAGTGGGGTTATTATTTGCAAATATAAGTTTGGTTAAAAATAAATTTCTTCAGCGAAATTCTAAGTAATCTTAATTATATTGTTTCAACAGCTTTACTTTTGACAGATAAAAACCATGAAGCCGGCAGTATACATTTGTACAAATATTTTCTATATTATCTCTATTATAAGCTTAGCAATGTGTCCATTTATTACATATAAAATATATTTCTCAAAATATTAAATTACTTAATTTTCATTTATAATAAAATCAAACATAAAGGCACAAACAAAATCTGAATAAATAACCAAAATTCTACAAATATAAATGAGAATAATTTTCACTGGTCAACATAAGTTTTTCCTTTGTAAACACATAAAAATCAAAGAAACAATTTATTGTTTAATATTAGTAGATCCTTGGTTGTATGATAAGAAGTCATAAAATATATCTTCCCCAAAAGAAAGATTACGCATCTTATTTTAGTTAATATAAGCAATTTATATTAGGGTAGATATTTACGGGACAGACTGAAGTCAAGTAACGAGTATTTTGCAAATGGATGGCAGAACGGTAATGAGGAAAGATAGTAAAAATACAAACATTGCTTAGAGCTGCAAGGAATAAGAAATTGTGGAGAGTCCTGATCACTTATGGTCTGAAGGGACACGGCACATAGAAGATATATGATAGATTAGAATAATATGTAACGTGCTTTTTAGGATATTTCCTATAATAGAAGTTCAATAACATATCTAACGTTTATGCTACCCGTAATGGTCGGAGAATTTGCCACTACTTGTAAATAATAAAATCCACAAAACTATTTTTACACTTCAAAATTGGACAATATTTACAAAATATAAAGAATTATGACCATTTATTCTATTTATTGCAGACAACAAAAAAACAACAATAATAATAAATGAAACCAAAATAATAATAATTAGGTTAAAAAAAAAAAGGTTTTTTAGTAAATAACAGATTTTATGATAATATTTTATTATACTAACTAATTAATAATATAGGCGCTATGAAAAAAAATCCTCTAACAGTAACTAGCTCATATTGTAACCCTCGAAGTAAATGTCGAGTCCTAACGATAAAGTGAATTTAGATAAAAATGGCAGAAACGGATTAAGAAGAGGGTAATAGTATAACTAATTTCGCATGCTAGTTCATTATACCAATTCACCTAAATGTCACCCCCCCCCAAAAAAAAAAATGCCTCCTGAGACAGACCAACACTCCAGTCTCCTTTAGTCCTGCTAATGTACTATAGATAACCATTTTAATAATTTTATCAAACTTCGATTATTCACTTATATAGAGAGTTGTCTCCCTTGCATATTTCCTTCAGGGGCATGTACTCGTCTCCTTTTTATCTGATTTTGTCATTAATTTCCAAAAATAAAATTGGCTCATTGGATTTTACACTTATATAATATATTCCTTTCACAGTATGGTTTCAAACTGAAATTTTTATATCGTTAATTATTTTACTGATTTTGAGATTAATAAATACAAGCGTTTCAATGTCTGATCATTCTAGAAAAGTGAATCTGAAATACAACATTTATGAAAACATTACCAATACAATTTTATCAAACATTTTTGTGATTACGATTTTATCAAGTCCTATCATCGCAGTGAATATAAAATGAAAGTCTAGGATATTTTTTCCCGATAGACTTACCATTTGTCATAGCATAATTCCTAAGCCTCAAACTGAGACAGTTTTTGATTTTATACTATTATTTAGTTTTTAGTGTTTGCATGACACAATCCATTGTAAATGTCAATGCTGTCAAAAGCCCCGTCACGACAGGACATTCCCAGCCAAACCAGAACATGTGATAACCTGTGATAATGATCTCTTTAATTACTCTATTTACGGCATATGCTCGCGTATATGCCTACTTCATGGATAGTACAACCCCTTAATTTATATATATATTGGAGTGGGGTAAAAGAACATCCTCAGCCCACAACGGGGTTATAAAATTACAGACAAAATCATATACAAGATCTAACGAAATAAGCATAGACAAAAATGATAAAATGCTTTAGTATACATTTCAGAGAAATAATTGTATATTTTAAACAGTGCTAGGGTCTTGCCCCCACCCAAGAAACTTTGATACAAGGCCCCCATCTCTACTACATGTCGCTTTCAGTTTCCAAACCTGGGGGCCACAAACCTGCGAAAGCAAATTTTTGTCGGGAGGGCAGCGTTTTTTTTTCATTTACCAAAAATCAGGGAATTACACAATTTAAATGAAAATTTCAGTACATATTCATTAACTATTTACTTAATGAATAGTTTTTTTTTTATTTAAAAAATCTGAGAAATTTTTATTCTTTTTGTAATAACCACCAAAATTTTCAGGACTAAATTTTACTCAAGAAATGTTTAAGTTTCAAATTTTTACATTTCCATAAAGATTAATCGCTGACGAATTTCCGCTGAAAAAAAAAAAAGTTTTACAGAGATTCCAACAAAACACATGAAAAAAAACATCCCTAACAAACAAAATACAGTGATTGGATTTCATGTGATTCTCAGAGAATTTTTTTAATTTTTCACAAAAGAGAACAAACGGGATTGTCTTACAAATTTGTTTTAAAAACAGTATTTCAGTTTTTTTGAAAATTTTTCATGTTTTGAAATCTTTAAACATTTTTATTTTTTAAGTGATCTTTTCTCGGTCTTATCATTTTAGAAATGTGAAAAAAGGGACTAGAAATGTTATTTTAATTACGTCCGTGGACTTCAGGTTATTATTACTATTATTAAAAAAAACACACACAAATCCTCCTTAGTGTGTGATCTCGGAATAAAAAATTATTTTACTGAGATATCCTCTTAATTGATTTAAAAGAACTGTTCAGAAATAAAATTACAATTTAAAAAATAAGCGCTACTGAAGTCAGCACTCCCTCCCCCAACTTTCCTCAATAGGCATGGGGCCCCCACGCGATTGAGAGGTTCGGGGTAGTAAGTAAACCGAATATTATAGTTGATGATTGACAATATCACTTGGGTAGGAAAAAAACCTCGAGGTGAACAGCGGGAGTACCAGACCATACATGGCAGCACTATTCTATGCAAGAACGAATAGTTGATTTGTAGATTTGAAGGATGTAGAAAAACCTTCTGGTGCAATACAGAGAACCAACTTTCCTCGCGGTAGATGGAGCTATAGATTCAATGTAGTTGTTCCACTTCAGGTCAGTGGACAACGTGAGACCAAGCAGGCGCAGAGAGGCAGTCTCGTGGAGTTGGGCATCAGCCATCCTGATGGGAGGCAGGGAGGTTTCTCTACGGTGGGTAAATGAGAGCACTTCTTTTTTGGAAGCGTAGATGCTAACTTGGGAGTTGATGACATCAAAAAGGTCGTTGGTGAAGATCAGAAACAGTGTAGGACCCAGGATAGATCTTTGGGGAACACCAGTGTTCGTGTGAAAGGAACTGGAGGAGAACCCATTTAAGACGACCTTCATTTCACAGGAATGATTTTATTAAGTCAAATAATCGCCCAATAATGCCGTATTCCTGAAGCTTACGAAGAAGGTCAGGGTGCCAGACCATATCAAACGCCTTAAAGATATCTAAAGCTACGGCTTGAGCTTCTCCACTATTGTCAAATGCTTGGTATATAAATTCAGTTATGGTCGTGAGCACGTCAGCGGTGGACCGGGCAAAGCGGAAGCCATATTGCTTGTCTGAGAGCAGATCATGGGATGTAAGGTGCTTAAACACTTCGGCATTTTATTATAGCCTCGAAGACTTTGGCAAAGAATGATAGGAGACTAATAGGACGGTAGATAGTTGGGTCAGAAGGGTCACCAGATTTAAAGACAGGAGTAGGAGGTTCTTTGCTGGGGGAGAAGTAGAAGATGTTAACAGACACTACGGCATGAGTTGCCAAGAAGGCATAGCTGCGTGACACGACAGGAGTCGGGAAGTAAAAAGGAGAACGAGAAGGGAAGCCTTATCATCAAGGTTACTGGGAAACGCGTAGAAAAGCCAACCACTTGTGTGAGGGATTGAGTGATTGAAAAGTTAAAGGTTCGAATGCCAGCGAGGTCAGTTACAGAGTGTTTAAGTAACGTGGTAGGGTGAGCGTTAAAATCACCGAACACGAATATATGTGCAAACGCATGTAAAGAGGTGTCCTTGACTGTAGTATCGGAAATGCTATCAAATACACTACAGTCTTGAGAGGAAGGGGAACGGTAGAGAAAGAAGAGATAGCTAACAGAATTGAGGTGAGATAGACGGAGACACATATGTGAATGGTCGAGAAATTCAATAGAGAGTTCTCTAGCCAGTGGGAGATGGTCGCGGTCGTAAACTCCCAGATTGTAGATTTTAGAGTACTTTCTAAAGAGAGTAAGGTAACCGGGAAATGAGGAATCAGAGGAGGGGATTCATGAGTTAAGATGTATCATGGAAGTATTTTATATCTAATTTTTTTTTTTTTTTTGTAATCTAAGTTTTTCTTTATTATTAATTACAATTCTTATCTGTATTTTAAAGTATTTTTATTGCTTAACTTTTAATGTTTATTTATTCTTGATTAATTATTTTGGTCTCAAACTATGACATAGTTTAGTAATAAGTGTTGAGGGTTATTTAGTAATATATTTGTTGCTATCACTAAAAATCAGATTTTTTTTCATATAGCTTGAGCATAATACAGCCGCAGCTTCTGAGCAATACTACTGGGCCTAACATATTCAAATATTGCAGTACTGGCATTATCCTGGACATATTTTATTGAAAATAAATGCACTTCATTGTATGTCAATGGTCTTTTTTGTATCATAAATAATTTATTCCTGTAGCATGTACTGTAATATTTTGTGTATAATGCAACTGCAGCTTCTGAGCAATACTACTGGGCCTAACATATTCAAATATTGCACTACTGGGCATTATCCTGGACATATTTTATAGAAATAAATGCACTTCATTATATATCAATGGTCTTTTTTATATCATAAATAATTTATTCCTGTAGCATGTACTGTAATATTTTGTGTATAATGCGACTGCAGCTTCTTAGCAATACTACTGGGCCTAACATATTAAAATATTGCAGTACTGGGCATTATCCTGGACATATTTTATTGAAAATAAATGCACTTCGTTATATATCAATGGTCGTTTTTGTATCATAAATAAATTATTCCTGTAGCATGTACTGTAATATTTTGTGTATAATACGACTGCAGCTTCTGAGCAATTCTACTGGGCCTAACATATTCAAATATTGCAGTACTGGGCATTATCCTGGACATATTTGATTGACAATAAATGCACTTCATTATATATCAATGGTCTTTTTTATATCATAAATGATTTTTCCTGTAGGATGTACTGTAATATTTTGTGTATAATGCGACTGCAGCTTCTGAGCAATACTACTGGGCCTAACATATTAAAATATTGCACTACTGGGCATTATCCTGGACATATATTATTGAAAATAAATGCACTTCATTATATATCAATGGTCTTTTTTATATCATAAATGATTTTTTCCTGTAGCATGTACTGTAATATTTTGTGTATAATGCGACTGCAGCTTCTGAGCAATACTACTGGGCCTAACATATTCAAATATTGCAGTACTGGGCATTATCCTGGACATATTTTATTGAAAATAAATGCACTTCATTATATATCAATGGTCTTTTTTATATCATAAATGATTTATTCCTGTAGCATGTACTGTAATATTTTGTGTATAATGCAACTGCAGCTTCTTAGTAATACTACTGGGCCTAATATATTCAAATATTGCAGTACTGGGCATTATCCTGGACATATTTTATAGAAATAAATGCACTTCATTGTATGTCAATGGTCTTTTTTGTATCATAAATAATTTATTCCTGTAGCATGTACTGTAATATTTTGTGTATAATGCAACTGCAGCTTCTTAGTAATACTACTGGGCCTAACATATTCAAATATTGCAGTACTGGGCATTATCCTGGACATATTTTATAGAAATAAATGCACTTCATTGTATGTCAATGGTCTTTTTTGTATCATAAATAATTTATTCCTGTAGCATGTACTGTAATATTTTGTGTATAATGCAACTGCAGCTTCTTAGCAATACTACTGGGCCTAACATATTCAAATATTGCAGTACTGGGCATTATCCTGGACATATTTTATTGAAAACAAATGCACTTCATTGTATGTCAATGGTCTTTTTTGTATCATAAATAATTTATTCCTGTAGCATGTACTCTAATATTTTCTGTATAATGCAACTGCAGCTTCTTAGCAATACTACTGGGCCTAACATATTCAAATATTGCAGTACTGGGCATTATCCTGGACATATTTTATTGAAAACAAATGCACTTCATTGTATGTCAATGGTCTTTTTTGTATCATAAATAATTTATTCCTGTAGCATGTACTGTAATATTTTGTGTATAATGCAACTGCAGCTTCTTAGCAATACTACTGGGCCTAACATATTCAAATATTGCAGTACTGGGCATTATCCTGGACATATTTTATTGAAAACAAATGCACTTCATTGTATGTCAATGGTCTTTTTTGTATCATAAATAATTTATTCCTGTAGCATGTACTGTAATATTTTGTGTATAATGCAACTGCAGCTTCTTAGCAATACTACTGGGCCTAACATATTCAAATATTGCAGTACTGGGCATTATCCTGGACATATTTTATTGAAAACAAATGCACTTCATTGTATGTCAATGGTCTTTTTTGTATCATAAATAATTTATTCCTGTAGCATGTACTGTAATATTTTGTGTATAATGCAACTGCAGCTTCTTAGCAATACTACTGGGCCTAACATATTCAAATATTGCAGTACTGGGCATTATCCTGGACATATTTTATTGAAAACAAATGCACTTCATTGTATGTCAATGGTCTTTTTTGTATCATAAATAATTTATTCCTGTAGCATGTACTGTAATATTTTGTGTATAATGCAACTGCAGCTTCTTAGCAATACTACTGGGCCTAACATATTCAAATATTGCAGTACTGGGCATTATCCTGGACATATTTTATTGAAAACAAATGCACTTCATTGTATGTCAATGGTCTTTTTTGTATCATAAATAATTTATTCCTGTAGCATGTACTCTAATATTTTCTGTATAATGCAACTGCAGCTTCTTAGCAATACTACTGGGCCTAACATATTCAAATATTGCAGTACTGGGCATTATCCTGGACATATTTTATTGAAAACAAATGCACTTCATTGTATGTCAATGGTCTTTTTTGTATCATAAATAATTTATTCCTGTAGCATGTACTGTAATATTTTGTGTATAATGCAACTGCAGCTTCTTAGCAATACTACTGGGCCTAACATATTCAAATATTGCAGTACTGGGCATTATCCTGGACATATTTTATTGAAAACAAATGCACTTCATTGTATGTCAATGGTCTTTTTTGTATCATAAATAATTTATTCCTGTAGCATGTACTCTAATATTTTCTGTATAATGCAACTGCAGCTTCTTAGCAATACTACTGGGCCTAACATATTCAAATATTGCAGTACTGGGCATTATCCTGGACATATTTTATTGAAAACAAATGCACTTCATTGTATGTCAATGGTCTTTTTTGTATCATAAATAATTTATTCCTGTAGCATGTACTGTAATATTTTGTGTATAATGCAACTGCAGCTTCTTAGCAATACTACTGGGCCTAACATATTCAAATATTGCAGTACTGGGCATTATCCTGGACATATTTTATTGAAAACAAATGCACTTCATTGTATGTCAATGGTCTTTTTTGTATCATAAATAATTTATTCCTGTAGCATGTACTCTAATATTTTGTGTATAATGCAACTGCAGCTTCTTAGCAATACTACTGGGCCTAACATATTCAAATATTGCAGTACTGGGCATTATCCTGGACATATTTTATTGAAAACAAATGCACTTCATTGTATGTCAATGGTCTTTTTTATATCATAAATGATTTATTCCTGTAGCATGTACTGTAATATTTTGTGTATAATGCAACTGCAGCTTCTTAGCAATACTACTGGGCCTAACATATTCAAATATTGCAGTACTGGGCATTATCCTGGACATATTTTATTGAAAACAAATGCACTTCATTGTATGTCAATGGTCTTTTTTGTATCATAAATAATTTATTCCTGTAGCATGTACTGTAATATTTTGTGTATAATGCAACTGCAGCTTCTTAGCAATACTACTGGGCCTAACATATTAAAATATTGCAGTACTGGGCATTATCCTGGACATATTTTATTGAAAACAAATGCACTTCATTGTATGTCAATGGTCTTTTTTGTATCATAAATAATTTATTCCTGTAGCATGTACTCTAATATTTTGTGTATAATGCAACTGCAGCTTCTTAGCAATACTACTGGGCCTAACATATTCAAATATTGCAGTACTGGGCATTATCCTGGACATATTTTATTGAAAACAAATGCACTTCATTGTATGTCAATGGTCTTTTTTATATCATAAATGATTTATTCCTGTAGCATGTACTGTAATATTTTGTGTATAATGCAACTGCAGCTTCTTAGCAATACTACTGGGCCTAACATATTCAAATATTGCAGTACTGGGCATTATCCTGGACATATTTTATTGAAAACAAATGCACTTCATTGTATGTCAATGGTCTTTTTTATATCATAAATGATTTATTCCTGTAGCATGTACTGTAATATTTTGTGTATAATGCAACTGCAGCTTCTTAGCAATACTACTGGGCCTAACATATTCAAATATTGCAGTACTGGGCATTATCCTGGACATATTTTATTGAAAACAAATGCACTTCATTGTATGTCAATGGTCTTTTTTGTATCATAAATAATTTATTCCTGTAGCATGTACTGTAATATTTTGTGTATAATGCAACTGCAGCTTCTTAGCAATACTACTGGGCCTAACATATTAAAATATTGCAGTACTGGGCATTATCCTGGACATATTTTATTGAAAACAAATGCACTTCATTGTATGTCAATGGTCTTTTTTGTATCATAAATAATTTATTCCTGTAGCATGTACTCTAATATTTTGTGTATAATGCAACTGCAGCTTCTTAGCAATACTACTGGGCCTAACATATTCAAATATTGCAGTACTGGGCATTATCCTGGACATATTTTATTGAAAACAAATGCACTTCATTGTATGTCAATGGTCTTTTTTATATCATAAATGATTTATTCCTGTAGCATGTACTGTAATATTTTGTGTATAATGCAACTGCAGCTTCTTAGCAATACTACTGGGCCTAACATATTCAAATATTGCAGTACTGGGCATTATCCTGGACATATTTTATTGAAAACAAATGCACTTCATTGTATGTCAATGGTCTTTTTTATATCATAAATGATTTATTCCTGTAGCATGTACTGTAATATTTTGTGTATAATGCAACTGCAGCTTCTTAGCAATACTACTGGGCCTAACATATTCAAATATTGCAGTACTGGGCATTATCCTGGACATATTTTATTGAAAACAAATGCACTTCATTGTATGTCAATGGTCTTTTTTGTATCATAAATAATTTATTCCTGTAGCATGTACTGTAATATTTTGTGTATAATGCAACTGCAGCTTCTGAGCAATACTACTGGGCCTAACATATTCAAATATTGCACTACTGGGCATTATCCTGGACATATTTTATAGAAATAAATGCACTTCATTATATATCAATGGTCTTTTTTATATCATAAATAATTTATTCCTGTAGCATGTACTGTAATATTTTGTGTATAATGCAACTGCAGCTTCTTAGCAATACTAGTGGGCCTAACATATTCAAATATTGCAGTACTGGGCATTATCCTGGACATATTTTATTGAAAACAAATACACTTCATTGTATGTCAATGGTCTTTTTTGTATCATAAATAATTTATTCCTGTAGCATGTACTGTAATATTTTGTGTATAATGCAACTGCAGCTTCTTAGCAATACTACTGGGCCTAACATATTCAAATATTGCAGTACTGGGCATTATCCTGGACATATTTTATTGAAAACAAATGCACTTCATTGTATGTCAATGGTCTTTTTTGTATCATAAATAATTTATTCCTGTAGCATGTACTGTAATATTTTGTGTATAATGCAACTGCAGCTTCTGAGCAATACTACTGGGCCTAACATATTCAAATATTGCACTACTGGGCATTATCCTGGACATATTTTATAGAAATAAATGCACTTCATTATATATCAATGGTCTTTTTTATATCATAAATAATTTATTCCTGTAGCATGTACTGTAATATTTTGTGTATAATGCAACTGCAGCTTCTTAGCAATACTACTGGGCCTAACATATTCAAATATTGCAGTACTGGGCATTATCCTGGACATATTTTATTGAAAACAAATGCACTTCATTGTATGTCAATGGTCTTTTTTGTATCATAAATAATTTATTCCTGTAGCATGTACTCTAATATTTTCTGTATAATGCAACTGCAGCTTCTTAGCAATACTACTGGGCCTAACATATTCAAATATTGCAGTACTGGGCATTATCCTGGACATATTTTATTGAAAACAAATGCACTTCATTGTATGTCAATGGTCTTTTTTGTATCATAAATAATTTATTCCTGTAGCATGTACTGTAATATTTTGTGTATAATGCAACTGCAGCTTCTTAGCAATACTACTGGGCCTAACATATTCAAATATTGCAGTACTAGGCATTATCCTGGACATATTTTATTGAAAACAAATGCACTTCATTGTATGTCAATGGTCTTTTTTGTATCATAAATAATTTATTCCTGTAGCATGTACTCTAATATTTTGTGTATAATGCAACTGCAGCTTCTGAGCAATACTACTGGGCCTAACATATTCAAATATTGCACTACTGGGCATTATCCTGGACATATTTTATAGAAATAAATGCACTTCATTATATATCAATGGTCTTTTTTATATCATAAATAATTTATTCCTGTAGCATGTACTGTAATATTTTGTGTATAATGCAACTGCAGCTTCTTAGCAATACTAGTGGGCCTAACATATTCAAATATTGCAGTACTGGGCATTATCCTGGACATATTTTATTGAAAACAAATGCACTTCATTGTATGTCAATGGTCTTTTTTGTATCATAAATAATTTATTCCTGTAGCATGTACTCTAATATTTTCTGTATAATGCAACTGCAGCTTCTTAGCAATACTACTGGGCCTAACATATTCAAATATTGCAGTACTGGGCATTATCCTGGACATATTTTATTGAAAACAAATGCACTTCATTGTATGTCAATGGTCTTTTTTGTATCATAAATAATTTATTCCTGTAGCATGTACTGTAATATTTTGTGTATAATGCAACTGCAGCTTCTGAGCAATACTACTGGGCCTAACATATTCAAATATTGCACTACTGGGCATTATCCTGGACATATTTTATAGAAATAAATGCACTTCATTATATATCAATGGTCTTTTTTATATCATAAATAATTTATTCCTGTAGCATGTACTGTAATATTTTGTGTATAATGCAACTGCAGCTTCTTAGCAATACTAGTGGGCCTAACATATTCAAATATTGCAGTACTGGGCATTATCCTGGACATATTTTATTGAAAACAAATGCACTTCATTGTATGTCAATGGTCTTTTTTGTATCATAAATAATTTATTCCTGTAGCATGTACTGTATTATTTTGTGTATAATGCAACTGCAGCTTCTTAGCAATACTACTGGGCCTAACATATTCAAATATTGCAGTACTGGGCATTATCCTGGACATATTTTATTGAAAACAAATGCACTTCATTGTATGTCAATGGTCTTTTTTGTATCATAAATAATTTATTCCTGTAGCATGTACTCTAATATTTTGTGTATAATGCAACTGCAGCTTCTTAGCAATACTACTGGGCCTAACATATTCAAATATTGCACTACTGGGCATTATCCTGGACATATTTTATAGAAATAAATGCACTTCATTATATATCAATGGTCTTTTTTATATCATAAATAATTTATTCCTGTAGCATGTACTGTAATATTTTGTGTATAATGCAACTGCAGCTTCTTAGCAATACTAGTGGGCCTAACATATTCAAATATTGCAGTACTGGGCATTATCCTGGACATATTTTATTGAAAACAAATGCACTTCATTGTATGTCAATGGTCTTTTTTGTATCATAAATAATTTATTCCTGTAGCATGTACTCTAATATTTTGTGTATAATGCAACTGCAGCTTCTTAGCAATACTAGTGGGCCTAACATATTCAAATATTGCAGTACTGGGCATTATCCTGGACATATTTTATTGAAAACAAATGCACTTCATTGTATGTCAATGGTCTTTTTTGTATCATAAATAATTTATTCCTGTAGCATGTACTGTAATATTTTGTGTATAATGCAACTGCAGCTTCTGAGCAATACTACTGGGCCTAACATATTCAAATATTGCACTACTGGGCATTATCCTGGACATATTTTATAGAAATAAATGCACTTCATTATATATCAATGGTCTTTTTTATATCATAAATAATTTATTCCTGTAGCATGTACTGTAATATTTTGTGTATAATGCAACTGCAGCTTCTTAGCAATACTAGTGGGCCTAACATATTCAAATATTGCAGTACTGGGCATTATCCTGGACATATTTTATTGAAAACAAATGCACTTCATTGTATGTCAATGGTCTTTTTTGTATCATAAATAATTTATTCCTGTAGCATGTACTCTAATATTTTCTGTATAATGCATCTGCAGCTTCTTAACAATACTACTGGGCCTAACATATTCAAATATTGCAGTACTGGGCATTATCCTGGACATATTTTATTGAAAACAAATGCACTTCATTGTATGTCAATGGTCTTTTTTGTATCATAAATAATTTATTCCTGTAGCATGTACTCTAATATTTTGTGTATAATGCAACTGCAGCTTCTGAGCAATACTACTGGGCCTAACATATTCAAATATTGCACTACTGGGCATTATCCTGGACATATTTTATAGAAATAAATGCACTTCATTATATATCAATGGTCTTTTTTATATCATAAATAATTTATTCCTGTAGCATGTACTGTAATATTTTGTGTATAATGCAACTGCAGCTTCTTAGCAATACTAGTGGGCCTAACATATTCAAATATTGCAGTACTGGGCATTATCCTGGACATATTTTATTGAAAACAAATGCACTTCATTGTATGTCAATGGTCTTTTTTGTATCATAAATAATTTATTCCTGTAGCATGTACTCTAATATTTTCTGTATAATGCAACTGCAGCTTCTTAGCAATACTACTGGGCCTAACATATTCAAATATTGCAGTACTGGGCATTATCCTGGACATATTTTATTGAAAACAAATGCACTTCATTGTATGTCAATGGTCTTTTTTGTATCATAAATAATTTATTCCTGTAGCATGTACTGTAATATTTTGTGTATAATGCAACTGCAGCTTCTGAGCAATACTACTGGGCCTAACATATTCAAATATTGCACTACTGGGCATTATCCTGGACATATTTTATAGAAATAAATGCACTTCATTATATATCAATGGTCTTTTTTATATCATAAATAATTTATTCCTGTAGCATGTACTGTAATATTTTGTGTATAATGCAACTGCAGCTTTTTAGCAATACTAGTGGGCCTAACATATTCAAATATTGCAGTACTGGGCATTATCCTGGACATATTTTATTGAAAACAAATGCACTTCATTGTATGTCAATGGTCTTTTTTGTATCATAAATAATTTATTCCTGTAGCATGTACTCTAATATTTTGTGTATAATGCAACTGCAGCTTCTGAGCAATACTACTGGCCCTAACATATTCAAATATTGCACTACTGGGCATTATCCTGGACATATTTTATAGAAATAAATGCACTTCATTATATATCAATGGTCTTTTTTATATCATAAATAATTTATTCCTGTAGCATGTACTGTAATATTTTGTGTATAATGCAACTGCAGCTTCTTAGCAATACTAGTGGGCCTAACATATTCAAATATTGCAGTACTGGGCATTATCCTGGACATATTTTATTGAAAACAAATGCACTTCATTGTATGTCAATGGTCTTTTTTGTATCATAAATAATTTATTCCTGTAGCATGTACTCTAATATTTTCTGTATAATGCAACTGCAGCTTCTTAGCAATACTACTGGGCCTAACATATTCAAATATTGCAGTACTGGGCATTATCCTGGACATATTTTATTGAAAACAAATGCACTTCATTGTATGTCAATGGTCTTTTTTGTATCATAAATAATTTATTCCTGTAGCATGTACTGTAATATTTTGTGTATAATGCAACTGCAGCTTCTTAGCAATACTACTGGGCCTAACATATTCAAATATTGCAGTACTGGGCATTATCCTGGACATATTTTATTGAAAACAAATGCACTTCATTGTATGTCAATGGTCTTTTTTGTATCATAAATAATTTATTCCTGTAGCATGTACTGTAATATTTTGTGTATAATGCAACTGCAGCTTCTTAGCAATACTACTGGGCCTAACATATTCAAATATTGCAGTACTGGGCATTATCCTGGACATATTTTATTGAAAACAAATGCACTTCATTGTATGTCAATGGTCTTTTTTGTATCATAAATAATTTATTCCTGTAGCATGTACTGTAATATTTTGTGTATAATGCAACTGCAGCTTCTTAGCAATACTACTGGGCCTAACATATTCAAATATTGCAGTACTGGGCATTATCCTGGACATATTTTATTGAAAACAAATGCACTTCATTGTATGTCAATGGTCTTTTTTGTATCATAAATAATTTATTCCTGTAGCATGTACTGTAATATTTTGTGTATAATGCAACTGCAGCTTCTGAGCAATACTACTGGGCCTAACATATTCAAATATTGCACTACTGGGCATTATCCTGGACATATTTTATAGAAATAAATGCACTTCATTATATATCAATGGTCTTTTTTATATCATAAATAATTTATTCCTGTAGCATGTACTGTAATATTTTGTGTATAATGCAACTGAAGCTTCTTAGCAATACTACTGGGCCTAACATATTCAAATATTGCACTACTGGGCATTATCCTGGACATATTTTATTGAAAACAAATGCACTTCATTGTATGTCAATGGTCTTTTTTGTATCATAAATAATTTATTCCTGTAGCATGTACTGTAATATTTTGTGTATAATGCAACTGCAGCTTCTTAGCAATACTAGTGGGCCTAACATATTCAAATATTGCAGTACTGGGCATTATCCTGGACATATTTTATTGAAAACAAATGCACTTCATTGTATGTCAATGGTCTTTTTTGTATCATAAATAATTTATTCCTGTAGCATGTACTGTAATATTTTGTGTATAATGCAACTGCAGCTTCTTAGCAATACTACTGGGCCTAACATATTCAAATATTGCAGTACTGGGCATTATCCTGGACATATTTTATTGAAAACAAATGCACTTCATTGTATGTCAATGGTCTTTTTTGTATCATAAATAATTTATTCCTGTAGCATGTACTGTAATATTTTGTGTATAATGCAACTGCAGCTTCTTAGCAATACTACTGGGCCTAACATATTCAAATATTGCAGTACTGGGCATTATCCTGGACATATTTTATTGAAAACAAATGCACTTCATTGTATGTCAATGGTCTTTTTTGTATCATAAATAATTTATTCCTGTAGCATGTACTGTAATATTTTGTGTATAATGCAACTGCAGCTTCTTAGCAATACTACTGGGCCTAACATATTCAAATATTGCAGTACTGGGCATTATCCTGGACATATTTTATTGAAAACAAATGCACTTCATTGTATGTCAATGGTCTTTTTTGTATCATAAATAATTTATTCCTGTAGCATGTACTGTAATATTTTGTGTATAATGCAACTGCAGCTTCTTAGCAATACTACTGGGCCTAACATATTCAAATATTGCAGTACTGGGCATTATCCTGGACATATTTTATTGAAAACAAATGCACTTCATTGTATGTCAATGGTCTTTTTTGTATCATAAATAATTTATTCCTGTAGCATGTACTGTAATATTTTGTGTATAATGCAACTGCAGCTTCTTAGCAATACTACTGGGCCTAACATATTCAAATATTGCAGTACTGGGCATTATCCTGGACATATTTTATTGAAAACAAATGCACTTCATTGTATGTCAATGGTCTTTTTTGTATCATAAATAATTTATTCCTGTAGCATGTACTGTAATATTTTGTGTATAATGCAACTGCAGCTTCTGAGCAATACTACTGGGCCTAACATATTCAAATATTGCACTACTGGGCATTATCCTGGACATATTTTATAGAAATAAATGCACTTCATTATATATCAATGGTCTTTTTTATATCATAAATAATTTATTCCTGTAGCATGTACTGTAATATTTTGTGTATAATGCAACTGCAGCTTCTTAGCAATACTACTGGGCCTAACATATTCAAATATTGCAGTACTGGGCATTATCCTGGACATATTTTATTGAAAACAAATGCACTTCATTGTATGTCAATGGTCTTTTTTGTATCATAAATAATTTATTCCTGTAGCATGTACTGTAATATTTTGTGTATAATGCAACTGCAGCTTCTTAGCAATACTAGTGGGCCTAACATATTCAAATATTGCAGTACTGGGCATTATCCTGGACATATTTTATTGAAAACAAATGCACTTCATTGTATGTCAATGGTCTTTTTTGTATCATAAATAATTTATTCCTGTAGCATGTACTGTAATATTTTGTGTATAATGCAACTGCAGCTTCTTAGCAATACTACTGGGCCTAACATATTCAAATATTGCAGTACTGGGCATTATCCTGGACATATTTTATTGAAAACAAATGCACTTCATTGTATGTCAATGGTCTTTTTTGTATCATAAATAATTTATTCCTGTAGCATGTACTGTAATATTTTGTGTATAATGCAACTGCAGCTTCTGAGCAATACTACTGGGCCTAACATATTCAAATATTGCACTACTGGGCATTATCCTGGACATATTTTATAGAAATAAATGCACTTCATTATATATCAATGGTCTTTTTTATATCATAAATAATTTATTCCTGTAGCATGTACTGTAATATTTTGTGTATAATGCAACTGCAGCTTCTTAGCAATACTAGTGGGCCTAACATATTCAAATATTGCAGTACTGGGCATTATCCTGGACATATTTTATTGAAAACAAATGCACTTCATTGTATGTCAATGGTCTTTTTTGTATCATAAATAATTTATTCCTGTAGCATGTACTCTAATATTTTCTGTATAATGCAACTGCAGCTTCTTAGCAATACTACTGGGCCTAACATATTCAAATATTGCAGTACTGGGCATTATCCTGGACATATTTTATTGAAAACAAATGCACTTCATTGTATGTCAATGGTCTTTTTTATATCATAAATGATTTATTCCTGTAGCATGTACTGTAATATTTTCTGTATAATGCAACTGCAGCTTCTTAGCAATACTACTGGGCCTAACATATTCAAATATTGCAGTACTGGGCATTATCCTGGACATATTTTATTGAAAACAAATGCACTTCATTGTATGTCAATGGTCTTTTTTATATCATAAATGATTTATTCCTGTAGCATGTACTGTAATATTTTGTGTATAATGCAACTGCAGCTTCTTAGCAATACTACTGGGCCTAACATATTCAAATATTGCACTACTGGGCATTATCCTGGACATATTTTATAGAAATAAATGCACTTCATTATTTATCAATGGTCTTTTTTATATCATAAATAATTTATTCCTGTAGCATGTACTGTAATATTTTGTGTATAATGCGACTGCAGCTTCTGAGCAATACTACTGGGCCTAACATATTAAAATATTGCAGTACTGGGCATTATCCTGGACATATTTTATTGAAAATAAATGCACTTCGTTATATATCAATGGTCGTTTTTGTATCATAAATAAATTATTCCTGTAGCATGTACTGTAATATTTTGTGTATAATACGACTGCAGCTTCTGAGCAATTCTACTGGGCCTAACATATTCAAATATTGCAGTACTGGGCATTATCCTGGACATATTTGATTGAAAATAAATGCACTTCATTATATATCAATGGTCTTTTTTATATCATAAATGATTTTTTCCTGTAGCATGTACTGTAATATTTTGTGTATAATGCGACTGCAGCTTCTGAGCAATTCTACTGGGCCTAACATATTCAAATATTGCACTACTGGGCATTATCCTGGACATATTTTATTGAAAATAAATGCACTTCATTATATATCAATGGTCTTTTTTATATCATAAATGATTTATTCCTGTAGCATGTACTGTAATATTTTGTGTATAATACGACTGCTGCTTCTTAGCAATACTAGTGGGCCTAACATATTCAAATATTGCAGTACTGGACATTATCCTGGACATATTTTATAGAAATTAAATGCACTTCATTGTATGTCAATGGTCTTTTTTGTATCATAAATAATTTATTCCTGTAGCATGTACTGTAATATTTTGTGTGTAATGCAACTGCAGCTTCTTAGTAATACTACTCGGCCTAACATATTAAAATATTGCAGTACTGGGCATTATCCTGGACATATTTTATAGAAATTAAATGCACTTCATTGTATGTCAATGGTCTTTTTTGTATCATAAATAATTTATTCCTGTAGCATGTACTGTAATATTTTGTGTATAATACGACTGCAGCGTCTGAGCAACACTACTCGGCCTAACATATTAAAATATTGCAGTACTGGGCATTATCCTGGACATATTTTATTGAAAATAAATGCACTTCATTATATATCAATGGTCTTTTTTATATCATAAATGATTTTTCCTGTAGTATGTACTGTAATATTTTGTGTATAATGCGACTGCAGCTTCTGAGCAATACTACTGGGCCTAACATATTAAAATATTGCACTACTGGGCATTATCCTGGACATATTTTATTGAAAATAAATGCACTTCATTATATATCAATGGTCTTTTTTATATCATAAATGATTTTTTCCTGTAGCATGTACTGTAATATTTTGTGTATAATGCGACTGCAGCTTCTGAGCAATACTACTGGGCCTAACATATTCAAATATTGCACTACTGGGCATTATCCTGGACATATTTTATTGAAAATAAATGCACTTCATTATATATCAATGGTCTTTTTTATATCATAAATGATTTATTCCTGTAGCATGTACTGTAATATTTTGTGTATAATGCAACTGCAGCTTCTTAGTAATACTACTGGGCCTAACATATTCAAATATTGCAGTACTGGGCATTATCCTGGACATATTTTATAGAAATAAATGCACTTCATTGTATGTCAATGGTCTTTTTGTATCATAAATAATTTATTCCTGTAGCATGTACTGTAATATTTTGTGTATAATGCAACTGCAGCTTCTTAGTAATACTACTGGGCCTAACATATTCAAATATTGCAGTACTGGGCATTATCCTGGACATATTTTATAGAAATAAATGCACTTCATTGTATGTCAATGGTCTTTTTGTATCATAAATAATTTATTCCTGTAGCATGTACTGTAATATTTTGTGTATAATGCAACTGCAGCTTCTTAGTAATACTACTGGGCCTAACATATTCAAATATTGCAGTACTGGGCATTATCCTGGACATATTTTATTGAAAACAAATGCACTTCATTGTATGTCAATGGTCTTTTTTGTATCATAAATAATTTATTCCTGTAGCATGTACTGTAATATTTTGTGTATAATGCAACTGCAGCTTCTTAGCAATACTACTGGGCCTAACATATTCAAATATTGCAGTACTGGGCATTATCCTGGACATATTTTATTGAAAACAAATGCACTTCATTGTATGTCAATGGTCTTTTTTGTATCATAAATAATTTATTCCTGTAGCATGTACTGTAATATTTTGTGTATAATGCAACTGCAGCTTCTTAGCAATACTACTGGGCCTAACATATTCAAATATTGCAGTACTGGGCATTATCCTGGACATATTTTATTGAAAACAAATGCACTTCATTGTATGTCAATGGTCTTTTTTGTATCATAAATAATTTATTCCTGTAGCATGTACTGTAATATTTTGTGTATAATGCAACTGCAGCTTCTTAGCAATACTACTGGGCCTAACATATTCAAATATTGCAGTACTGGGCATTATCCTGGACATATTTTATTGAAAACAAATGCACTTCATTGTATGTCAATGGTCTTTTTTGTATCATAAATAATTTATTCCTGTAGCATGTACTGTAATATTTTGTGTATAATGCAACTGCAGCTTCTTAGCAATACTACTGGGCCTAACATATTCAAATATTGCAGTACTGGGCATTATCCTGGACATATTTTATTGAAAACAAATGCACTTCATTGTATGTCAATGGTCTTTTTTGTATCATAAATAATTTATTCCTGTAGCATGTACTCTAATATTTTCTGTATAATGCAACTGCAGCTTCTTAGCAATACTACTGGGCCTAACATATTCAAATATTGCAGTACTGGGCATTATCCTGGACATATTTTATAGAAAATAAATGCACTTCATTGTATGTCAATGGTCTTTTTTGTATCATAAATAATTTATTCCTGTAGCATGTACTGTAATATTTTGTGTATAATGCAACTGCAGCTTCTGAGCAATACTACTGGGCCTAACACATTCAAATATTGCAGTACTGGGCATTATCCTGGACATATTTTATAGAAAATAAATGCACTTCATTCTATGTCAATGGTCTTTTTTGTATTATATATAATTTATTCCTGTAGCATGTACTGTTTGTGTGTAATTTATATATAAATAATCAGATACGCTTTTATAATGCTTCTCAATTTTATTGATTTTTTTGACAATATTACGTTTTTTTTAACTGGAGATTACTTTTTCTTAACTTTGGTCTACCCATTCTTTCCAAAAAAAATTTGCGCATCAACGTAACATTACTTCCAGTATCCACCTGCATGAGTAAAGTTACCCCGTTTGACTTCACCATTTTCCTATTTTTATCTTGTGCTTTTATCTCAAATACTTCCGTACTTTCAATCGAATGATCTGTATTTTCCACCTTTTCCTTTCGTTTTTCACGTGAGCATACCGTCTGGAAATGATTCCTTTTTTTTACTCTCAAAACCTCAAAGGCCGGACACTTATTTTTCCACTTTTCATGTTCCTTATTGTAATATCTGCATACAAGTAATCTTCGTGTAGTTCTTTGTGCTGCTTTTGGCGGCATGAAATTTTTTAATCAATTCCAATTGTTGCAAGAACTCCACCCATGCTTCCAGATTCATATTATATGCTTGAGGCCGCTCTAGAATTATACGCTTGTACGAGATGTCAAACATTCCTTCAATCAGTCTTAGCAAAATTAACTCGTCTTCAATAGACATTTCTTCCGAGCCCATTCTTTTAAACTCACAATATCTATTCGCTTCTTACAATCTCTGTACATTTTACGTAATAATTTCGCCCGGTCTATGTCTTCCGAGAAACTTAGCTCTTTCCGCTATGATCAATCATTTTTTTCCCATATATTTGCTTTTAAGATAGCAGCAATTTCTTCATATACTAAATCTTCCAACACTTTTGGATAGATCATGACGGATATATTTTATGGCCTCACACCCAGCTGAGGCCAAAGACAAATCCGTAGCTTCATTTTCTCCTCCACTAGCTTTAGTGTCCTTTAAGTTTTTTTTACTCCCGCGGACGCTGCGAAACACCTCAGCCATGTTGTTATTTATTGTGTTTTTGATACACAATTGCGGCACAAGGCCAAAAAGGGGAGGGGTTGAGGTTGGTCATCACTAGCTATCTTATACCTAGCTAATCCGATTCACGACCCATTCACTCATTACAATTTGCCCATTCACCATAAAAACTCGTCCATCACCAATCAATCCTCCATACACCATAATACCGCATTCTCTCAAGGGAGTACTACAAAATGCACCCCATGTCATAAAAATCTGATGATGCTAAAATTTATAATTAAAAATCTATGGATGACTAAAATGAGAGTGGAGGGAATGAACACTTCAGCCATGTTTCCACATACTCATGTTCCTCCATCGTGGTTAAGTAACCGAACCATGCCGTCATATTGTTATGATAGATATTCTCTCTGACAGATGTAGTCTCGTCAAGAGAAGATAACTCATTATTTATTATTGTTAAAAATACAGTAATTGTGGCACAAGGCCAAAAAGGGATGAGGCCGGTCAACATTAACTATCCTATACTTAGCTAATCAGATTCACGACCCATCCATATATTACAATTTTCTCATTCACCCCAAGAAGTCATCCTTCACCATTCACTCCTACATATACCACAATAGCCTATACGCAGAGGGAATCTACAAAAACGCCCAATTACATAAAAAAATTTCTTATATACAAATATTCATAGAAAAATATATATAAAAATATAGTGACGGTATGAAATGAGGGGGTGGGATTAACACTAAAAACAAACTAAAATATAACAAAACACACCAACTAAAAATAACAGATGTTAGGACCCGCCCACCCCTCAAAAATAAGAGTGGTCTTCAGACAGAAACAAGAATCTTACTCACTGAAGGAGAGGGAAGGATAGAATAAATACGGACATGGGAAAAATCAAAGACTGACACACTTGAGATGAAAAAGGAGACCAAAAACAAACTGTGAAGTTGGGAATCTTAACTTGGATTATAACAAAAGAGGAAACTCAGAATAGGTCGGTAAAAATACTTACTCACATTAACTAGGTATACAAAGAGTGTCTATCTTAACTAGGGTAGGGTTCCACAAGAAGCCGCTCCGTTGTGACTATGAGGACTTAAAAAAAGATCAACGCTAACCCCATCACCCGGACCAAACTCGCTACTTTCACCCACCTTTTGCTGAAATCTGCCGATAATAAATGCTATCAGTTATGATCTTCATCTTGAACTGATGCTCAAAGAATCTGATCAGATCCTGATGAGAATAGTGTTCATATCTCAAAATTCCCTCCGTCCGCGTCGAACATATCACCATTCTTGCCACGGCTAGCAACGTTAGAAACGCCATCAGTTTCACCCTAGAATACAGTGGTGTATGCAAGATCAATGAGCTCAATGATCAATGAGCACGAGTTTTTCCGGAGCAATACGAACCGTCAATTCGCTGACATAGTCCCAGAAGGAGCGCACCTGATAACAATGATAGAGGCGTGCGAAGCCGTTTCCTCTAAGCCAAGGTCACACCGATGACAGTCAAGCAAATCCGTCGAGCCCCATCTGAAGGATACGTCACTGAGAGATAGCCCATCGGCAGGTAAGCGAAAACTCAGAGTTGCTGAGGTAACCCGTCGCTGGCGCCCAAGACCAACTCGGCTGCCGACGAGCTGAGAGGATCCTTCTCGACGCCCTCCACTAATTCCCGATACAATATTCTCCACGGCCGTGAAAGGTCACTGGACCGATGAATGGCTTTCAAGACTACTCGATACGCCCGGGGGAAACTTGACTGATTCCGGGGGCTTACGACGGTAGTCAGACCTAGAAATGGGAGGAGTGATGGTAAGCCGAGAGAAGGCATCCCTAACACTCCTCTCCAAAATCGAGTCCTCTGTCAACATGCGGCGTAGGGGAACCAACCTCGAGGCGTGTCGGTGACTCACTAAGTGTGGTATTAATGACACGGACGTAGGGCACAAATATATGTGTCGACACAATGCTGCGACCACCCCACAAGAGGGAGGAATGTAACGCTCGATCATCTTCTTATGCTCCTTACAGAGAGGAAGTACAGACAATCGGTAAAGGATGAAAGGAAAGACGTAAGTGGCACACGCCTGAGCCATACCCTTCAAAGACAACCGCCTTCGGAGCCACGTCCGGACCGACGATCCGACCTTTGCGTGTACCTCTGACCAATTCTTCTCCAACTGAAGATCGGGTCCGAACCACACTCCATTAATGCTGGACACCTCCTCCCAGGCACCTTACTGCAAGTCGGAAGACTTGTTGCGGTTAATCTTGTTCCCAGTGAACTTTTCGTACCGTTCAAGTGCCTTCTGTACCACCTCAATGTCGCGTTAGCACGACACCAAAATGGATATGTCATCGGCGTACGCGGAAATTCTGGATCGAGCCCCACCAGGGACAACGATTCCAAGTAGGTTCGGATTGCTTGCCCCGTATCGGCCAGGAGAGGCTCCAACGCCAAAGCGTAGGTAGGGGCGACAATAGGCAACCCTGACGAACCTATCTAGACAGCGCAAAAGCGCGCGACCGCTTTCCGTTCACTTGTACCACAGCACTAGGAGGCTAATCCACCTGCAGAAGTACGGTTTGAATCCGGCAACATGCAGGACAGCAGCCAGCTATCGATGGTCGATCCTATCTAATGCCTTGGACTTATCCAAATTGATCAACGCAGTTTGCTTGTCGTCTTTTACAGCCTCTAGGATCGTGCGGATCAGAGGCAGGTTGCTCTGAATTGTTCGGCCCTTCACAGTACAAGTCTGCGCGGGTCCCAACAGAATCTCGGCAACTGACTGCAAACGCTCCTTTAGGATCCCAGCCAAAATCTTTAACTCTGTGTTTAGCAGTGTTATGGGCCTGTAATCATCTATTTCCCTACCAAAATCCTTGTCCTTTTTTAACAGCGTGATCACACCCCTGGAGTTCTGGTCGGAGATGCAGGAACCAGTTGTTGAACACGACAGTCAAAATCGGCACAAAGAGGTACGACAGCCTCAAGTACAATTCATAGGGCAAACCATTAAGTCTCAAAGACCTTCCACTGCCGACCCTCTTCAATGCCAAGTAGACTTCGCTCTCTGTGCTCTTGGCGAAAGCCGAGGAAATTCAGTCAAATAGCTGCGAAACTCTTCGTCACCGAGACCAGGTTACTTAATATACTGGCTCTTGAAATGCCGCCGAAATGCCTCGTACATATCATCGGTCGACCTCAGAGAACACCCTTCTGGGATATCGACCATCCGAATATGTCTGTCACAGTCACTGGTTCAGCAACCGGAAGTGGATTAGCTCCCTTGGCTGATAACCATTCTGTTACAGATTTCTATGTATCAGTCTTTCACATGTCGAACAAAACTTTTTGTTTTAAAAATTATGTATTTATAATACATAAAGACCAGACGAAAAGTTCAAGAATACGAGTAGGAACCTTTGCCTTAAGAAAAGACGTTTTCTAAATGTCTACTCAATTTCCTAAGTAAAACAAATAGGAAAGACAAGCTAACGTACGTTACCATAACGATCTTATATATATGCAGAGCTTTCTTGAGCTCCCGCCACCTTTCTCTCCCGTTCCTGTCCCCGAGAGTTCCACCTGAAGCACCTGAAGAAGGCCATTTTGGAGCATACTAGATGCTGTTGTGTGGGCTGTTCCGTACCGAAGCCTCTCTCCTCTCCCTCCCCCAACTGGCTATGGCCAGTTAAGATCGGAAAGAGACCAGCCGTCTGAGTGGAAACACGCGGGAACCTCACATTAAAATTGACCTTGTGCCACATCCTTGTTCCAGTGGGAGTCCAGGGCAAATACCGAGTCACTTCCAACCACCACGTGTTAGTTGATGATCCCATCGATCGCCTCCCTGACCGGAATCGTTGTCAGAATGAAGTTGAAGCGATTTCCGCCTTTTGGTGTGAAACACTCCTTCCTGTTTTTGTTCTTCATTTTTGCTTTCTTTAATCTTTTCACATCTTCCTTCTTGGAAAGACGCAAACCCTGCCTTTCATCCTTTTCTCTGCTTACCTTCTATCTCGGGGAGATGCCGTAAATCTGTTTTTCCTTTCTTTGTCTTTGATTTCTGATCCGGAGTTGGACGGTTGAGTTATCCCGCTTTTAACTCAGTTAAACAAACCTAAAATACCTGCTTTGTTTGAATTCTTTTTATTGTTGTTTTTTGCATGTTAATTCACTTAACGTTCATTTACAGAAACATCATCATTAAATAGCCAGCGCTATTGGTTACCTAGCAACCGCACCAGTTTGGCGCCTTTTACATATCACCATTTTGAATTCAACCTAGTATCACGGAATCTTCACTTCGGTTTCCCACCAAAATTTCTGGATTTACGTCTCTACGTGCGACATTTTATTCAGCACGCGGCCATTTAGGATTCCCAAGTCGCTTCACTCAAATTATTTCTTTTCTTTCATCAAGGACCACAGCACATGAAATTTCCAAAGACTTACCACTTGCATGTGGTTACCATACTCCTTTGCTGGGATGTCCTTTACTTGTCCGTATCGGGCGAAAAAGGCCACCATCCGGTCCTCGGTGATATCCACGGGCACCACATGTACGGTCGCCCTTGTCTTTCGGGTTCCAATATATTCGCTCTGGAAAGAAACTGCTCTGTAGCCAGCAGGATGTCCCACATGTCCTTCGATTTTCTAGCCAGAATCTTCGCCCCAATTTTCAGTCTCTTCAGTGCCTCATCCATTGTCTCCCTGCTGACCCCAGTAAATTTCCAAGTTTTTTCATCGGTGGTCAGCGGGGAGATTGTTTTGTTTTCGTATTTGTCCAATGCTTCCGGAATAAGGAGAAACTCATTACCTCTTATATAATCCTCATACGTTGCCCGAAGTTATGCGTAGTAATTAGCGTCTTTTTGGAGCCTGTTCTCAGTCCAGGCCGTTTTTTTAGGAGGTGCAGTTTGTTCTACCTGTACCCGTTGTGTCTAGGAAAATTCTTCCATGGTGATCGGGGCACCACCACAGCCAAATAATTAAAAAGTTACTATTCAAAATAATTAAAATTTCGTATGAGTCACTGAAAAATTCAATAACAGCGCAGGTTAAGCATGAGTTATGGCCCTTACCGATTCTATCATGAGTTACTCCCCTTTGGAAAGAATTTATTTTAAACCCTCTGTTTTTATTCTTGATATTTGTAGAGTCATTCGTTTTTTATTTGAATCAGGGATAAAGTGACAACTCAGTCTAACCCGGAGTTTTTTTCTTGTTGAATATAATTATTTCAATATTAACTACGCTACCAACAAAAAGTTTGGGATCACATTGATTTTTCCTCTAAATTTAAAAAAGGAATGAAGTTTCATATCTTTAAAAAGAAATATTTTTTTTTATGTTTGCATGCAATTATGCAATCATTTAAATCAAAATGATTATAAAATAATTATAATTTCAATTAAAGAAAATTTATATTTTCTTTACATCAAAGAATCCACCACGAGCATTTATTATAACTTGAAAAGTATATTGGAGTTAGTGATTCTCAAGCAGTGTTTAAATGTGTAAACAAATCTTGCTTATTTTTTTATGGAGTTCACTATGAACTTTACGATTAATTTCGTCCCAGACAATTAGTGAAAGATCTGGAGACTTTGGGGCAAATCATGATTAGCAAAATTCTCTTGTCTTCCTTTGATTTTAAATAAGTTTTGAACTGTGTTTTGGGTCATGATCTTGTTAGAAAACAAAATTTTGTCTAATAATGTGGCAGCCAGAAGGAATTTTTATTAATTTTTTATTAACTTAGAGAAACAATTGAGGGTGATCCCAAACTATTGAAACATATTGTCGGGTTTTTCCTCGGTCACCTGTGTGTTTGCGCTCGGCAGTGTGGGCGGAAGGATAAAAAAAGCCAAAAGCTAGAATAAAACTGTTCAAGAGGCTTTTTATTTGGCTGAAAAATGAGTGCAAAATAATAGTAATTTGCAGGGGAAAAAAAGAGAAGTTTTCTAAGTTAACAATGTTCTAGAAAGTGTAGTAATTGTTTGTAGAGAGAGATTTTCCCGATAGTTCCTACGGTAAGAACGAGAAAACTAAGTGTGAATCTGCTAGGAGAGGCCTCGTCTTTTGCAGCAAGGTACTAAGTGTAGTTTCCTTTGGTGTGCTTTGAAAGGAGATTTTTTCCTCCGTAAGGTCAAGCTGCCAAGACAGACCTCGTCCTCTGCAGCAAGGGTTGCGTATAGCCCTCCTGTAAAAGTCTTGAAGGAAGAGATCGCTGAAAGTCAGAAAATAGAAAAGAGAGAGATGGTCGCGGTTGTAGAGGTAGCTGAAATTGAATGAAAAAGAGGCCGAATAGGGCTCAGCCAAGGCTTTTAAAACCTCGCGGACTTCCGGTTTTACCCTGCTGATTATTTCGCTGGTGCTACTGAATCGGACAAAGTAAGGAAGCCCTCCCCCCCCCCCACCTGCCGAAATAGCCAATAAGTGTGATAGTTTTTTTATATCTTGTGGTGAACAGCCCCGTAGAAGCAAGCGATCCAGAGTGTCTTGCATCTGGTGCACAGGAAAATAAAAGTCTTACCTTAACGTGCGGCACGTGACATCAGCAAGTTTGCCCCGTGAAAATGGCATTACTCTCCCGTCTAGCAATATGTGCAGTAACAAGGGTTTTTGTACAGTTTGGCATGTTTCCACCAATAGCAAGTGGTGTGCTGATTGGTCAAACTGGAGGAGGTTATTTGCCTGGGTAGCTGAGAATAAAAGCGAAGAACGCTGATTGGTCGGTCGACCGTAGTGTTGGCCTGATAAAAGAGGGCTGAATCAGTAGAAAAAAAAAGAGACGGATATACGTTGTGACGTGTTCAGAAAGCAAGGACTGCGAATTGAACCAGCGGTATCTTGGTTTGTACAAGTGACGTCGTAGCAATACAGACTTATTTAAACGACATATCTTCAAGAAGAAAAACAAGAACATTCTCCTTTCGCAAACATAGCATAGACTACTCCGTTTTCACATTAACGATCTTGATTGTAATATTCCCTGAATATTAATAACGCCACGTCTGTGAAACTAATACCTAAACAATGGTCTTTATCGAAGAAATAATTAATTAACTTCCGTTTGGGATATGGTGATAAACTCTTCAATAAACACTTTAGTGGGACGCCAAATTTTGCTCTATTATGTGGCTTACGTGATAATAATGGCGAAATTTCCGAGAATATAAGACGCACTGCGGCTCAAAAGCAGCCCCCTTGGAAATGAAGCTTGGACAAATTGCAAACATTTTTTCCGATTGTGTCAAGAAACACCATTGTGAAAAAATATCTACATCAATTAACCATATAATGCAGTCCATTCGTCAATATTTCGGGTTCCAGTTGTTTGGAAATCATGTTTTTAGATTTCAACAGCATCCACTCCGAGGCTGATGAGAGACTAGAAGATCACCACCAGAGATTGATGAGTTTTATTGAGAACAATTTAATGAAACCTTATGTCTCTATAAGTGATCACGACGAATTCCCAGGAGGAACTCTCAGACACTCCTCGAGAATCTCATAGTTCTCATGTGATTAGAACTTATCCACAAAGATCTTCAAACCCTAGTTTAAACAGCGTTATGAGACTGGATTATGCTCTCAAACTTTATTGGAATTTAATTTGAGAACCACGAATATAATATTTTACAAGTTCATATTCTAGCCTATTTTTCAATCATTACCCCAACCTTTTTCCTTGCTTTCAAAACCGGCTCCCAAAGCCTTGATTCTTATCAGAGATAAGAATATATTTTCTGGCTAACGAGAGAGCTGGAAAATATAAAAAGAAATTCCACCACCATTATCCTTTCCATGGTACCATAAAGTCTGGGGAAAACCTTTACAGCTTGGTGAACACTTGCTTTCAAAACCAGCTCCCCCAAGCCTTGATTCTTATCAGAGATAAGAATATATATTCTAACCCATGAAGGGGCCAGGAAATTTGTATAACAATTTTGGAGGGAAAAGTCCCCGGTATTTCTGAGCCTCCCGAATCTCTATAAATTTGGAGAATCTTCGCCTATTTGGCAGTGAGTAATCGTCAATCGTCTGTGAGACAAGAAAGATCGGCGAAGGAAAAGCAGAAATCTTCGCTATCAGCTAGAAAGAACTACCTACTGAAGGCTGTCGAGAAGGAACGTCTGCCAACTACTAAAAACCAGTTGAAAGCAGCCTCCTTTCACCTACAAAACTTCTGTCATCGATCTAAGAAATTTTGCAGTCGATCTACGAACTTACCCGACTGCAAAATTTCTATCTTCCGACATTTTCCTACTCTGCATGAACTCTGAAGAAAACTGTGTTTTAACCCTTTAAAAAAATTCTACTCGTTTAAAGAGCTTTTAGGCGCCCAGAAAAATATTTTGAGCAAACCTTTTTCTGTTATGAACATTTTCTCTTCATTTAAAGTTAAAAGATTTTTCTTCTCCATTTCTTTCTCTCGTAATTATGTTTATCCCTTTATCCTTTTTGTACATGTAAATAAACACTTTCTTCTTTTATTGTTACACACCGAGCAGGAGTTTTGAGTCTTACTTTATTCGCCCGCCTAAAAGACAGAGTTTTGTCCGCTCTAATCTTTCAAGACGTAGATGCTTGCTGTTTTTATTCAATTTTGTCGCAATTTTTAACCTCAACCCTTTCATGTGGAAAAGCCGGGAAAAAATTTCCCACACGCATCGATCAAACCCAAAATATCTCAAGCCCTTGACAGCCTCACACAATTCGAAGGTACTTCGTATTGCTTTTATGAAAAAACAAAGCAAATTCACCAATAAGGGTTCTATGAATAAACTGACTCTAAATCCACATAACCACTATGCAAACAACCTGAAACGCTCAAAAGTCGACCACTACCTCAGTTTCTGTAGATACTTATCGCAAGATGACAAAACAATTTTTTATAAGACCATACATTCCGTTCATGTAGATCAGCCCGAAAATGAAAATCCTGCTACGGAAGAATCGGAAGCTGATATTGAAATCAGAAGAAGAAATTGACCAGGAGAACTCCCCAACATGTTACTTTGTCAACCCGCCACATTAAGTCCACACAAATGAAGATGCTTTATGAATCCGGTTCATTTATCCATTCTGGGCCCGAACATCATATGCCAAATATATCAAAAGGGTCACATAAAGGCAGCGTTACAAGCGAACGGAGTTACCTCCACTTGGCAAGGTTGACTTTCGTCTAAAACAAGAGAACCACACCTTTCATCTTGATGCCCTTGTAGTCAATGACCCATGATGTTGAGATAATAACCGTATCAACAGTAGCCTGACCAGGTTCATATTTAGAACTCAATATTCCCAGTGAACTCCATCCAGAAGAGACTCTTGCCTAGAATTGATAAGAGTACAATGCCTAACCGGCCAAAACCTGAAATGATCGAAGCAGTGGAAAGGAAAGGTTAGAATTGTTAAAAACACTAACGAGCAACCACCTATGCCAAATTCACCTGACAACAAATTTTGACATAAATAATCTACCTGAACCGCAACCGAACATTTGTCACACTTAAATCCATAAAGGAAGGACTATCTGTGCGCCATTCACAGGATGTCAGTATTGACCCTGACAATATCCTAGACGAATCTGACTGTCAAAAGTTCCGGGATTTACTTGCTGTCCACGATTCTGTATTAAGCCTAAATCCGTGGTTATAATTTTGGAAATTTGAGACCGATATTAACATGGGTCCAGTACTCCCTCATCAAAGAAAGAGCAGATTACCACAATATTCCAGGGACAAAATTAAGATTTTACAAGAAAAATGTGATAAACCAGAGGCGCTTGGAGTACTGAAGAAGCCTGATATATATAACAGTCAAGTATGTGAATCCATCTTTTCTGTTGAAAGAAGTCAGCAGAGGTTACAGACTTGTATCCGAATTTGAATATGTAGGTCGATATAGAAACCCGCAGCTCTTGCTTATGTCTGATGTTGAGTTGACTTTGATGTTCATCGGACAATGGAAACGCATCATTATTTTTTACATGATGAGTGCCTTCCATCAGATGTCTCTTTTGCAATTATCCCTAGAGTACTGCGGTATCGTAACTCCATTCTGGAATATCAGATGACGAATTGTGAACCGTCACCGATGGATCAATATGCAAACGCAGACTCAAGACAACACTATACGCGCCTCACACAAAGGAAAACTCCACCCAGTAGGGTTTTTTTTTTTTCGTACAAAATTGAGGAAACACCAAATAAAATGGATTCCCTGTGAAATCAAAGCTTTGGCCATTAAATATTTATCATCCAATCAAGGCATCAGGCATTAACTTACGGATAGTAAACCGTTTGTGCAGATGATCGATAAATTTAAGCGCGGTGAATTTTCATCTAGCCGAAAAGTGGCGACATCCTTGTCAATTGCGATAAGGAAACATTATCTACCATCCTGCCGTTATCGCCAACATACCATCAAACTTCAAAAGTCTGAACTCTCCAGAATGCTCTGAACCCTAATGTAAGATATGCCAGTTTATTAAACATACAGAAAACTCTGTTGTTCTCAGCTTATGTGTACAGGACGTTCTAAACATAATTATTGGTCTACTAATCACAACCCGATTAGCCTGGCCATCTATTCTGTGTGATTGTCATGATCTACGAAGAACTCACGCACAGTTAAATCAAATGAGCCGCCCCTGAAGAAAATTGTCCCACATCAAAAACATAAAGCGTTATCCCAGCGTTGGACAATCACGAGGGACGGCTGTCTACACATTTCACTGGATCATCCAATCATCACCAATTACAATATGCGGTAAAACTGTATTTCTATGCCTTAAATCTAAACAACGCTATCGAACGCACAAGCGAGTGGTGCCAAGTATGCGCCTCTTTGAAAACGTTCCCAGATCAGCGATTACAGCAATTATCCAAGGAGCCGACTCACGCGTTCGATTCTGCTTATTCCGCTGATGTTCTGAAACGCAGTCGACAGCTAGTTCTTGAGAGAGTGTCTAACATCATATAACAAAGCTTGTCTTATACCTGATGAGAAATATGACACATTAATCTTGAACTTACAACCTCTAGATGGACCTCCTGCCATAATCCGTATAGACCCATCCTCTGTTTCATCGCATTCAGTTATATACATGACTGACGAAGCAGATTTTTTCCCGCAGTAGGTTGTCATTTCTTTCTGGGTTGAATGGATGAACTCACACACACTTCCCCTTCCCGCATACTGTGACATGTTTCAGTCAGTTATGTGCTATGAGTGATACACGCTTAGACGATCATGTATCTTTCAATACATGACTGACGCGGCAGATTTTTCCCGCAGTAGGTTGTCATTTCTTTCTGAGGTAGACGAGTTGCCATCCAAGGCTATGGGATCCGGTCTATCCTGCTATTTATCCAGAGCTGGGGAGAGAAGAAGAAGGTTCATCGCATTACGAAACGATAATATGTTATACAGATTTCGATTGACTCTGGAAATAGGACGTGCAAAAAATAGAAAAAAAGCACATTTTGCAGAGAAAGTTATCGGAAAACTGAAAGAGGAACTTTTGTCAAGAGCCTAGTGGGGGTCCGATTTCTGAACTTTCGCTATATCTCGCCTAAACTCCCGCATCCGAATCACAGGTTTGTCTGCGAGCGAACTGTGAACACAACGAAGTCACTCCACAAATAAACAGATACCTGTATCTGATCTAGAAATACTAACAGCTAAACACGTTCTCCGTCAACCCAATCACTCTACTAGCTCATTACCAAAGTGAGAGGGTTGTTGCAGATTTGAATCAACCTATAACAAAGAAATGGGCGAGAAATGTTTTAAATATAAAAATATAAAATTTGTTAAGATGAAAATAAAATGTAAGTTCTTCTTGTGTATGTGTGAGAAAAAAAAAAGAGTCAAGGGAGAAAGTGGGGAGGAAAATGTAAGTGTCACGTAGCTTGGTGAGGAAGACAGGTGAATGAGTAAGGGAATCTTCTTGAAACCGCTGTCGTGAACTGATTTCGCATATATCAGTTTTGTCTGGTTTCTTAAATAGCCTTCAAGGGGATCACGAAGCATGTTTTTTTTTATTATTATTGTTGACGTGAACGTGACCCGTTGGTTGAAAAATATTAAATATTTATTTTCAAAGGAATAATTTATTAACCGGGAAGATGCGCAAATAATTCGACTCAAAAACCAATCTTTTTTTCTGTTTTTTCTTTTTTTTATTTGATGATTGACTGTCTTGGTGTTTATTTTCGTCATCGCTCCCCCCACAGTGTAAAAAGAATACCGCAGGAACAATCGCTACATATCGATTTTGTCTAGTTGCACAAGAGGGAGGGATCGGTGCTCGCACCGAAACCAGAGCAACCGACGGTTGCGGGGGCTGTGGGCAATTTTTGTGCCTGCCGGGTGCACGCGCTCGGGTCCCGACTTTAAAAAGACCTTGTGTCACATCTCATTCTCGTGGGAGAATGAGTAAACACCGTCTAGTTATACAGCTACCAAGACAAATCTAAGGCGCGTAGCCGTTACATTGTGGAATCTTCCACGACAGCCAGTCTACCCTCCGCTGGAAATGCACTCTTCTCGCATCCATTGGTCGATCACCGTAAATCCGGCTTGCTGATTGGTCAGCTTCGACCAATCAGATCGCTTCCACACGCGCGATCATTTTACGCGCCATTCGTCCCGGAGCCGACGAGACGTTATAAAAACGGAAAAACACGTGTCACGCCGAGCAGTCCGGAGCAGACCCGAGCCGAGCAGACAACGACCAATTTCGACCGCTCACACATTGCCAAAATGTAACGCTCAAGGAACTCCCGTCTTTGACTAACGCAGTCAGACGTTAAAGAACTTTTGAACTTTGCTTACCTAAAGTGAACAGAACATTCACTACTAAATAAGTAAGAACTTTACGATACTTTACGCAAGTACAATCTACTTCTAATATGAGTTTAGGTACAAATATACCAAGTTAAGGGTACGCAACTTCAGTTGTCCTAAACCAATCTAACACTACTTCTAATATTACACGAATATATTGAACATTAGAACAATCCGGATATTTTAATACAAATAACATTAACACACCAACTTTTCGACAACATAAAAACATCATTGTAAATATTGTTCAATTGTATATAAATGTGTATTATTTGAATTGAATTATTGCCTTGTTTTGTTTCATATTTTAAAACATTTTTATTGTTGAGGATGAATGTCAAGAACACACCAGCCTAACAACAAAATCCTTCTGATAATTTACATCGATATAGATAAAGAAACTTAACACATTCTACTCGTCCCCAACAACATCATCACTTGGTAAGTGACAGTTTTCCTGGCAGACAAATTTGTAATGGTTCATATGAAGTGAAAAAAAAACAGAATGTTATTATGTTCAACATGACACTTCGCCACCAAAAATCAGCCGCACTGCCCCCAAGAGATTTTAACGTGGAACTACAATAAACTCAACCACCTATTGCTGATCCCATCGATATACCAACAATCCTATCTGAACCGTCCGATTTACGAACTAGATAAATCTATTTTACTTCTCAATGTTAACACAAATCCAGACTGTGCCGAGGATAGTTGATCTCACAAAAGTCAAAAAAAATTTTACAACAAAGAACCAAACTAATACTTTGTGCGTGACCGCCGTCTTCCAAAATAACTACAAAATGTACTCGCCTAACCATTCTTTACTTGTCTCCCCTTACTCTTATAAATAAAGATAATAATAAAATTAGTTGCCTGTGCTGGTGGTATCACGGCTACGACTAGGTTAGACCAACTCTGACCAGCTTGGACAAGCTATGACCAGCTTGGACCAGCGGCCCGAGTGAAACATCCCTTCCCCACGTTAAAAACTGACCTTGTGTCACAACATAACTCAGTGCGGAGTCAAGTAAATCTCTACTAATGTTAGTTAAACATGAGTTATGGCCCTTACGAGACTATCATGAGTTATTCCCCTTAAGACCGTTTACTATTTGAATGCTCCGTCTTTTCCCCATTGTTGATTCATTCGTTTTTATTTGGACCAAGATTAAAGTTATAACTCAATATAACCAAAAGTTTTTATTCTTGCTGTAAAGCTAATATAATGATTCTAGGTGCCACCACTAATTCGCTGAAAATAAGAGCATGCCGCGATGAAAAAAAGGCTCCAAAGTTGATAAAAACAAAGTTTATAGTCAAAAGGTTTAATTCAAAGGAAAGATCAAAGTAAGTATTTTTTTTATTATTTTAATTTTTAATCCTTTCTAGCACCTTCGAAAATATGGTTACCAAATATTATCTTTCTTGAGTCAGCGGGTAGGCCGGAGATTAGTGGGTTTTTTTAGCGCTAAATAAACCTTGTCTTGGAAATTCTTGCAAAATTCAAGTAATTTAGTAATTATTAGATTTTAATAAAATTTTCAGAACTTATTCACAAATGAATTAAATTATTTTTGAAATTTGCTTTTTTAGAAAATCTCAGATAATTTTTTGCTTTTACATCTGTTACCACCGAGTTAATTTTATGAAATTTCAAGAAATTAAAATTTCACATCTTTCATATTTACATTAGTTAAAAGAAGGACTCCTTGGAGAATTTAAATCTCATTTTTTTTTTTTTTTTTTATAAAACAAAAACATGATTTACCGAAAATAGAATCAAATGCTAAGTTAGCTGTTAGACAATTTTCTCACAAGAATTTATCTTGCACATTTAGATGCCTATTGTTTGTCCATGCATCAAACATTGCTACCATATCTGTTCTGGTGATTCTTCTGTGTATCCAATGATTCATGATTCATAAAGAAGAATCTACAACATTATCAATCATGACCTGACAAATATTCAGGCAAACTATGGAGGACACAACGTGACACAATTCAATGCCGTGTCCTCCATAGCTTGCCTAACTTTTCATTTAACCTGATGAATATTTATGAGTATTCCTGAACTTAAAAATTTTGAAAAACCAATAACATTTTTGATCTTGTATATAAATACTTGTTACAAAATAAAATCTTTGTATTTGCCTTGACAAAGTCCCTCAAAGGACAAAACAAATTGGCTAAGATAAGTTTTCCTATTGTCTGTTTTAGAGATATACTATATGTGAAATGTTTACACATAAAACTTCTTAAATATAACTGCAAATATTTCCATTATTAAAATTAATCACTTGAATTAAATCTATAGACAGTGAAATTTCTTAAATTTTAACAATATCCTAACTCTATTACACATAGTTTCTTAAGCTTAATTGTTAACAGAAAACATAATGGTAGTATCAGTGTTTGCAGGCTAATAAAGACAGGCTTATCATTTTTAACTGGGATAGGATTCAGTAGCCATATACATGTTAGTAGTATACCACATGAAACACATGCAGTTGCATTTGAAAATTACCTTCCTAGACCAACAAAACTACTAAACAAATGATCAGAATTCCTCTCACAATGCAGACATGAAGATAAATTTTTGCTACATTTCTTAAAAATTGAAAACGAAAAATGAATAAAAAAATATGTGAAATAAATTAATCTTAACCAATGAATGTGCAAATAAATTAATCCAATCCAATAAATATTTAAATAAATTAATCCAAACCAATAAATATGTAAATAAATTAATCCAAACCAATAAATATATTAATAAATTAATCCAATCCAATAAATATGTAAATAAATTAATCCAATACAATACATATGTAAATTAATAAAATTCAAACCATTAAATATGTAAATAAATTAATCCAATCCAATAAATATGAATAATTAATTAATTGAAATCAATAAATATGTGAATACATTAATGCAAACCAATAAATATATTAATAAATTAATCCAAACCAATAAATATGTAAATAAATTAATACAAACCAATAAATATGTAAATAAATTAATCCAATCCAATAAATATGTAAATAAATCAATCCAATCCAATAAATATGAATAATAAATTAATCTAAATCAAAAAATATGTGAATACATTAATGCAAACCAATAAATATATTAATAAATTAATCCAAACCAATAAATATGTAAATAAATTAATCCAAACCAATAAATATGTAAATAAATTAATCCAATCCAATAAATATGTAAATAAATCAATCCAATCCAATAAATATGAATAATAAATTAATCTAAATCAAAAAATATGTGAATACATTAATGCAAACCAATAAATATATTAATAAATTAATCCAAACCAATAAATATGTAAATAAATTAATCCAAACCAATAAATATGTAAATAAATTAATCCAATCCAATAAACATGTAAATAAATCAATCCAATCCAATAAATATGAATAATAAATTAATCTAAATCAAAAAATATGTGAATACATTAATGCAAACCAATAAATATATTAATAAATTAATCCAAACCAATAAATATATTAATAAATTAATCCAAACCAATAAATATGTAAATAAATTAATCCAATCCAATAAACATGTAAATAAATCAATCCAATCCAATAAATATGAATAATAAATTAATCTAAATCAAAAAATATGTGAATACATTAATGCAAACCAATAAATATATTAATAAATTAATCCAATCCAATAAATATGTAAATAAATTAATCCAAACCAATAAATACGTAAATAAATTAATCCAATCCAATAAATACATAAATAAATGAATCCAAACCAATAAATATATCAATAAATGAAGTAAATAATCAACAAATTTACAAACCATGAATACACAGATAGACACAAGTAAACATAATATGAACAACCAACAGTCCAATCTATTCTGCTATTTAGCCTATCACTGGAGGAAGATAAATTTGAGTTTTTTCCAAGAGCATTAACTATAAGTAAATGAAACAGATGGACTGAAATTTGAACTCATTGTGCTGATTACACTTTACACATACATACATACTTACATACATACATATATATATATATATATAACCTAACCTGAACAAAATAAACTATGAAATCTCCACAAACATTCTTAAATACCTATAATTTATAACAGAAGCCATTGGTTTATACAAACGGCTTCCCATACCTAATACTTCTCGTTTTTCACTCTTGCGTGGTCATGTGTGATGCAATTTTCGCTTCCTTGTCTCGTAAATACAAGTTTATCGTTACTTTGAGCTTATTCAAGCAGCAAGGGCGGACTATTATTATTGTTTCGTCTGTCTGTTGTTTGATTTATTAAAATTGTCATCTTTGATAATGGCTTATGTAAGCCGAAAGCTTAGATTGGATTCAAACATGTGTCAATATGGTGTTTTCCTTTCGTCTTTCAACGATAATGTTATTAAGCTTATCAGACAATACGAAAGGAACTTACTTAAAATAAATAGACAAAACTTGTCTATATTATTTAATGGAAACATGCATTAATGAAAAATTGCTGCCGAAATATACACAATATATATATATATATATATATATATACATATATATAGCATTCTGCTACCTGTTTTTTATCAATGTCGATTTTTGTGAAAATCTGTGCAAAAAAACGGATCACAAAGCTTATCCAGCTTCATACATATTTTCAGAAAACCTCACCTTCTAATCAGTCAGTTAATATTAAAATCATGTTCTCAACTACGTTCGAATAACATTGACCTAGTTCCTGACCTAATGAAAATACATTTCCTTCCAAAAATCAGATATGCTTTTCGGAGCTTATCATGTGACTAAAAAACATATAAATTGAATGTACGAGTGAACCACGCCAGTGAGAATTTACGAACAACTAGCATTTGCTAAACTAGTTCCCTACACTTGTATCATTACTGCAGCGAAATACAAAGTTGGAATTTTAAGTTCTTCAGCAGGAAATAAATTCACTATAATTCATGCTAAAACATTCAACTAAACCCCTCACTCACCAACTTCTTCTGGAACTTACTAAAAACTATTCAATCATACTATTGAATCTTATGGAAACTTAATTACAAACATTACATTACAACTATTCAACTACAAGCAACGAAAACTAATTAAACATTATGGAACATTCACTGCTTCAACTTTTTTTATCAACTTATTTTCAGCCTTACAGAATTCTTTCAACACTCTCACAGTAAAGATTTTGAGCAACAAGTTCATTCAGCTTTTTATGAGCTCAGATAAAAAATACTTCATTAGTAAAGACTTTAATTCCAGTCAAAGGGAAGTAACTCCTATTAACTATTCATGTATATCATTTGACATACATAAAATATAAATATTATTCTTGTTATAAAAAGTTAATTTTTTTGTGTTCTTTCCCTTGTTGCTTTTTGCTTGCTTACACATTCGTAAAGTAAAAAATGTACAGGTTAATTTAGGCCGTCAATACCGCTACATATATATATATAAAATATAGTTTTAAGGTATGCTATATGTTTGGGTAAAAGTGGTCACTATCAGAGATAGAAAATATGTAAATATTAAAGTGGATGCTGAGGTCAACACCAACTGGTAACAGTCTGTTTCATGCTTCAGCGTAATCTTCAGGCTATGTGCATTGTGTTTTGGCCCAACTATTTATATATGCTGGTCAGTGGTGCATTATGGGTCTCTTGAATTATCCTGATAGTTACTGGGTGGACAGCAATGGTGATGTTTCAAATTATTCTACAGGCTATTGAGAAATAATCGTGGATCTGAATACAGTTATTTGGTAACTTTCTAATCATTATTTATTATTTAAATGTAATAATGATAATCAACAACAAATAATTAAGCAATCAATAATGAGTAAAAGAGAATGAGAAAACTTTAAAAGAATGTACCGGAAACCCAATCCTAAATAAGAAACAAGGGATAAACCACTACTCCTGTTCAAAATACTGGGAAGGAGTGTGAATTGTATAATAAATTTCAGTTTTAACATATTATATGTAATATATACTAAAAAAAAAAGGTTGCCTTTTTTCTTTCTTTTTTTCTACTCTATTCATGATAAGTTGGGTTCTTGCTTTTATATATTACAGTACATTTGGATATTTCATTAATTGGACTTCCACTCCTTTTCCTTTTCTTTAAATATGCAATTAAATTGTCACTTGTTCTTTTAATTATTCCATGAAAACTGATCTTTTAGCTAAAGTATTAAATGTACTCCATATTATTCTAAAGCATATGTTCTCTACCAGGGGTAAATTTAACCCTAGGGAGTAAAAAATTATATAGTCGGGGGTAAATAATTGAAGTACCTGATAATTTAAAAAATAATTCATCAATGCTTTATGATGGCTATGAATTTTTTATATGGGACTAGGGGGTAAATGGAGAAATACATAAAGCCGAGGGGGTCAATGATGGCGGAAAGGTTGAGAATGGCTGTTCTAAAGGTTGTATTTGAATTATTACAAATCATTACAAATCCCATTTATTTTTTTAAATATTTTTATCAAATTAAATTTATTTGAATATTGCAGTAAAATTTATTTTGAACTGTGGTTCCCAATTCCTTTTAGCTATTGCCAATTTTACATGACAATAATATATTAGTAAAACGTTACTGCTGGAATAAAATAATTTGGACTGCTTACAGTTATCCCCCTTGGATTTAAAAATTTAAAGGACATTTAGAGAGATTCCCCAAAATAACTCTCGTTGAATTGGGAGGATAGAAAACATTTATATTTTTAATACATTTGGTAAATCAAAATTTACCTTACTAACGTTGCTTTTAATTAAACAATAATTTTTTATATTAATTTCTCCTTAGCAGTTATTCTGTATTCAGCTCGTTTGTTTCTTAGTCTGTTGTTACTTCACAAACTAAGTAATTTAATATTGCATTTGAAAAGAAAAGGTTTCCTAAAATCAAGGACAAAATTTCCTAACAGAAAGAGTTATTCACTTTCTCAATACAAACAAGATAAATATCTGTTAATGTATTAACATTTATTCGTCTTTAATTTTTCAAAGAGTGAATTGAAAGACGATAATTTTTCTAAGGTCTTCTATGATATGTAGGGTAGACAACTCTGTGTACTCAAAGTTCACTGCAAGAGAAATGACCCAAACGTTTATTCATTTATTATTATTATTATTACTAACAGTTTTTCTTCGTCTTTCTTGGACCAAATTCCTTTTCTTGATATAACTTTTTCTTTTTTCCTTTTTGTTTTTAGAGATCTGAATATACTGTTAAATGGTATTAATAAAACTATCACAAAGTAGTTTGATATGTTTAAACATCTTGATAGTAATTTATTTCATATACAGCCTGTTTGTATTATTTATATTTCTTAGATTTTCAAAATATTCTATTAGAAATATCAACATTGATTTGCATACAAACATTAGATGATTTAGAATTAAAATATACTACTCAACATAAATTTTCTGTTAATCTGAAAAGTCAAAGTTTCATGTAAATTTTAATGTTCTGGTGAATGTTTGTAATTTGAGATAAGTTTATGAAGATAAATATTAAAGTTCTTAATTTCTTATAACTACCTTTAATATATAATAAGTTAGCTTTGTGTATAAGCATTCTTAACTGTAACTTTTAAATAACTGTAGCTAAATAGTTGGCACTGCTGGAGCATTCTCCTATTTAGAAACACTAGGCAAATGTTACATTAGAAGGAGATACTTATCTCCCTTAGTTATCTTCAGTTTTAAAGATAAGAACCTATTTGTAAAGAGGATTTGAGTCAAAATACAAATACAAGTGATGTTTTTCTGTATGCTACTGCTATACCTGACATCTGTATCGGTTACAATACTAGGTGATTTTAAAAAAAAAATTTCCTTCTCTATTATGAACTTTAAAGTGGAACATCTATACAGTTCATAATAGAGAAGGAAATTATTTGACACTGAATATAAAGATGCAACAAAAAAAAACAACTGATGTCCTTTGGGACATTGGTGTATAGGTACTGATTAAACATGTGTTACTAATATGTAGTAGTTGTGAGTTCAATCCCTGTACCAAGAAACAAAACTGGTTTAGCAGGAATTAATAACTGAAATAATAAGGACAAATTGACACAACCTTTTTTTTAAATCATTTCACCCCAAGCAAGGCAATAAAGCTGCTAAAATACATGAGGTTAAAAAATTTGAAAGAATATGAGGAAAAAAATAAAACATTATTAAGGAAAAAGGACAATAAAAGAACAAGATCAAGAAGACAGAAAATAACAATTGACATTGTATTTGAATTTTTGAAGATCAAAGCTGACTAGAAAGCATGGAGCTGGAAGACAGTTCCACAAGTGAGAAGTGCAAGAGAAGAAACTATTAGCATAGAACTTACGGTTACATCTAGTCATTTAACCTGTAAACTTATGAGACCTAACTGACAAAATAGTACTGTACTTAAATTCATAAAGTCTAGGTACCAAAGAGGAAAGCTCATCAGAACAATTACTATGAAAATATTTATGGAAAAAGTACAGGGAAGCTACATTATGGTGGTGGGAAAATGACTGAAGCTGATATGCCAGGTCAGGAGTGATAACATTGCAGATTCTTCTTCAGATTTTATCAGGAAGCACCAGAGCAGATGTGGTAGCAATACTCTATGAATGGATGAATGAATATTACTGTTACATCTACCTTAGTACTACTGCTATGTTCACTGAATTTAAAGTTTGTATTTTAGGAAAAAAAAATTAATGCGTTGGTTAAAATTTATTTTGAACAGCAGTAGAGAATACTGTTTTGTTTAGGAAAAGGAGGCTGTGTTATATTATATTTTTACTATTGTTTATATTATGTTATTTTGAACTATTGTTTTTATCTTGATTTATATAGATATTATTAGAGACACAACATTTCAACCAAGTACCCTTTGGTCATCATCAGGTGTCCATTAATTGGCTGATATGAGACATCTGTTGATTATTGTGATATTTTGTCCCTGTGATATCAGTTATTGTTCATTCCTGCTGAATTGGTGCTACCTTATCCACGGATTGAACTTCTGACCACTAGATGATAGTAACACATGTATAACCAACTCCTATATCCACCATACCAGAAGACTAATGATGACCAGAGGGTATTTGGTCAAAATGTTCTGTCTATAATAACATCTATAACAAACAAGATGAGAGCAATATTTACCTCTTCATAGCTTCCATCAGCATGGCTAAGTACTGAGGTTATATCATATAAAAAGCTGAATTAGATAGATAGGTAACATTATAGTGTAATGACTCAACATATAAATCCACATCCCTATCAGTCAAACCAATTAGGTGACCGTACAAACTTACTTGAACCTAGATGTTGCTTTACATTCGTCTTGGAAGACGCACATGTATTTTTTAAGAAAAAATGTGCCTTGTAAGCTGGAAAATATGGTAATTAATAGCATATAATAGATGCCAGTCTATATTCCATAGTTTAAGTTCAACTGTGGGTACTGTCTCATCATTAAAACCACTATTATTTCAATACAGCCTACACAAGCTTATAGCCTACAGCAAACACAAAAGTGCCTCAATCATAAATATGCCATCCGGGATGGACCACACTCTCTACACCTTCAAGCTACACTACTGTTCAAACTGTCAACTATGTTAATATTAACGGGTTGCTCCCCTTGACAATTCTTCAACCAGAATAAGGGCAGTTTACCTAAAAGGAAATGAGCGGCCATTTTAGATAGGGCACACACACGTGGAGATCGAAGGAATCCGATTAAAACATTCTCTTTCCATTAATTTGAATTTACATCGGCAGCAGAGTACATCGATCAACACAATGGCTTCCAAATTTATTCCTCCACTCAGACACAGATAAATACAGCACTTGGGAGAAAGAAATGCAAGTTTGGTAACTTGCTACCTGCATTGACAAACCTCGCTAAGCACCCATAGTATTTTTATCCCTGGTGGAAAAAAAAACAAAAAAAACTGTGAAGCCATATTGGAACTGAGTATTACCACATTACATGCCAATGATAGAATAGAAAAATTATATGAAAAGTTGGATACTCTCTTTTTAGAGGACACTAACCAGTTGGCTTTTATGAAATATGAGTCTGTGGCGGATTTCACCACATTTATTTAACATAGATTAGGAAACCAAACTGACGTGAAGAAAAAGAGGATAAGCCAAAGACATCATTACACATAAAATTTGTATTTAACAAGATGTACAAACAAGTATGTGAAAGAAAAGCATGCTTTGAGTAAAATAAGAGTTGTCTCTCTTTAACTATCAATTGTTCCAAAGTTCACTGAAAGCAATAACGTTGTAATAGTTTCTGGTAATAAATGTTTTCAACAGTTTTGCCGTGTAAGAAAAAAGATTATGTGAGTATAGGGAATATTCAGCATGTGAGTGAGAAGGTTGGCGCATGGTTTCAACTGTCGTGGATTTCTGTGGCAGCTGAGATCTCAGTGGTTTACTAAGAATTTTCTTTGCTTATATAGGTGATCATCGGCTCCGAAAGCGCTGCGCGGGAAGAATCACTCTTCACGTGCAGACTATCTGATTGGTTGGCATTGACCAACCAGCGAGCGAGCTTTGAGGAGACTCACGAAAAGCTTCTGGGTTCTGATTCTCCCAAAAGTGCACAAAATCGACTACATGAAAATATAGCGATTATAAAATTGTAGTATTACACAGTAGTGTTGATTTATTATCCAATGAATGCGTCTTGTTGTATAATTTGAATTTGCATAAGTATGTATGTATGTGTATGATGATGATGATCGTCACAAGCCGTTCAAATAATATCAATAACAGAATGACATGTCAATAGACGACAACCTTATTAACTTTGACCCTTATGCTGCAAAGTTAAAGGACCAAAAAATACAATTACTAGAGCTGGTACTTGCCTACAGAGTATTGAGTCTGACACCTAAGAATGAACCAATAGTAAAAGCAACTGTTAAAACAGAATCTTACTCAATCAACAGAGTGATAGCGCTTCACTAAACAATAGAAAAATGTACCCTGAGGAGAAATTTCAAAAAACCTGAATTTCTGTCTAATGTTTAAATCCACTTTGGCAGAAAGAGAAATAAGCTACTGCCACTGCTTAAAACACATCCATTAAGCTGAGGAGCGGGAGTCTAAGACAAGAATGGTGAGTTCAATCCTAGGTAGGAATCAGCTTACTTAACATCAACCATCGGCGAATTAACTTTGTTCGCAATATCCAAACAACTTAAAAATTATACACAGACAGTTTTCCAATGTTTCATCAACAAATGATCCACCAGCTGTGATAAACAAATATGGATTGTGCCTACAATGAAAAAATCTAGGAAAACACAATTAAAGTATATTACTGTTGTTTGTTAAACTGGTGTCATTTCAGTTTTCCAGTTGTCAAAGTAAGCGAGGCAGAAGAGGACGTAAAAACAAAGTTCCGTATCTTCTGACAATAGTTCTGCTTCATTTGAACCTAGAGGCAATAACACCAAATGCTCCACATGTGGCTGTAAATTCCACTAGAGTTAAAATTGTCCGTATACTGATAGCACCAGTAATAAGCAGGATATGATTCAAAAAGACAACTACATAATTATAGCCAACTATCCGAGATAGACATTCCAGATTTAGGAAACCTGGAACACATAAAAATTAATGCCTATAGTGATGCCTCATTTGCCAATTTGACTGATGGTGGATCACAAAGAAGATATATACTCTTTTTGGTAAGAAGTACCAATAAATATATGCCCATTGCTTGGCAATCGAAACGTATTAGAAGAGTTGTCAAAAGTATTCTAGCAGCTGAAACTTTAGCCATGGTTGATGCAGCAGAAGCATGTCTTTTTTATAGGATTTTTTTTATTAGAACTGTTGCAACTTGAAGATAATAATAAAAATATACAAATGATATGTGAAACTGACAATTCCTGGCAAGAGTGCACACTTCTCAGAGATGGGAAATTCTTACCGGCGTCTTCCTTCTAGAATTCGCCCTCCTCATCCGATTCGCGACACATTCGATATGGGAACGCGATGCGAAGCGTATGACGGTGAGCCTTAACACTAGGCATATCCAAATCGCCTTCAGAAGGGTGGAGGTATCAGATCTTCTGAGGTACCTTAGAGGACTTGCCTCCTCACAAGGTGGAGAACAAGAACCTTACCAATGAAATTAGTGTGGTAGACGAAAGTGGAAGTACAGAGAGCCGGGAAAGGAGAATCGGGTAGATGTTTGAGGCACATACTTCCACCCTCTCCTTTAAGGAATGATTCCTCTGGGACCACGGTTGAACTGCGGCTTAGGCTTTCTCCTGTACCTCCGACCAATTCATTTCCAGCAATAGATCGGGACCAAACCAGACGCCGAGTATCTTGACCGGCCCGTCCGTCCAAAGGAAAGCTCCGAGAAGAAAAAATCCCTTCCACGCACCCAACTGCTAGCCAGCATACGTATTGCAGTTGATCTTGGCCCCTATCACCGTCTCAGATCCTCTGCAGTTTAGCACCCTTGGGGTCTCTTTGAGCGGGTTTGTTTTAACAGGAGATGAATGAGAGGAAGAATGCTTCTGTGGAGTACGAGATGACAGGACAGAGTTCCAGGAGTGTGCTGCCTTTTTAAATGGTGAAAGTCTTTTTTTGGTGTCCAATTTCTCTTTGAGTAGTTTAATTTTCTCTGTTTTTTGTAGATGTAGATTTTGAAGCCGGGATGTTGCCCTTAACGTTGATAGAGGGAGTGGGTCTGTCTGTGCCTTTAGTTCTGGGGAACTGAGGCCCCGCTGTTTAGCACTTCCCTCTGACCCTACGAGCAACCAGCCATTCCCCCTCTTTCTTCTCCACAACTGCACTAGCAGCGGGCGAAAGCTTTTTGGACAATGGGGACTGAGTGCTTGACCCAACCAGGGGTTTCACCACACCGGTTCCAGAGACTGGAATGCCCATCACAGGCATGGTCGAATTTAAAGACTCGATCAGAAGGGGATCTTGGTCTACTGGAGCCTGATTTCCACAAGCCTTCTTCCCTTGACAGAAAGAGGAGAGGTGACCAGCCTCTCCACACTTCCACCACACTGATTTGCGGCTAGTCACAATGACTGACCACTTCTGGCCCCCTACTTCCAGACATTTGGAGATGGAGAGAAAGGCTTTTCGGTCCAACATGATCTCAAAACTCCATCCCGCGGTCAGGCTATCACAGGAGGCACCCAGTATCTCGCCATACTGCGAAATGAACGCAGCTAGATTCTCCCCACTAATTGAGGAGTGACCTCGAATATCACCACAATAGTCCTACACCTGCCTTTGTACTCTGTTCACAAGCTTAGATCTTTGGTGATCAACTCTCTGCTCGTGGCTTCTATGCAGTCTTCCAGCGTGGGTAGCAGTATGTCCCACGTGAATAAGCCTGCACCCTTTACTATTCTTAGTGGCTTAACCCCCAGGAACTTCAGTGATTTTACCATTGTGTCTTTCGCGGAGTGACAAATTTTGTGTGTATGCTTGTTGACCACGAAGAGTGACACTATTCTTTTTTCAATCTTCTTCAGTTCTTGGGGGTCTTCCAAGAGTCCACCTTGGTGAGGAATATTGATAATGCATAGTTCACCAAGGTGAGCAATATTGATAACGCATTTTGGGGGTGAGGGGACTTCCAACAACAGGGCGATTCTCCAGCCTCAGCATTTGCATTTTTGTCAGAAATGTTTTTAATATTTTGATCATTATTGGCCTCTGTACAATATTTGGTCATCATCTGGCTATTCCTGAACTCAGTACTTTTGGGAGGCATTTTTGGCTATTATTGGCCTCCGTAATTTTATTGGCCATATTTTGGCCATTATCGTCCTCTATATTTTTACAGAGTACATTTTGACCATTACTGGCCTCCTTACATTTCCCGGTCAAATTTTTGCCATTGTTGGCCTCCATAGCATTAGCATCTCTTCTGACACTTTTATGAGGACCTTTTACTTCTGGGTACTCAGATGTGTCCGGCAGAAAAGATGACTTGAACAGCTCTCTTCGGATTGGGTTGATCATATTTCTTTTCCTTTTTTGTAAATTCTATAGAAATAAGGGGAGTGGTGGGGAAAAGAAAAAGGTAGCCAGAAAAATAAAATGTAAAATAAACAATAGAACAATACAAATATCCAAATCAAGTTTGCTCCCTGTGCTGCACCAGGAAATTTTTCCCACCAGAGTTAATCCTTCAAATCTACAAATCAACCATTCACCCTTGCATGGAGTATTGCTGCCATATATGGTCTGGAACCCCTTCTGTTTGTCTCAAGGTCCTCAATAAAATCCAGAGACGGATATGTAATTGGCCCTGATCTGGCATCTCATCTGCAGTTGCTCTCTCACAGATGTGACATCACCTCCCTCTATCTTTTTTACAAATACTTTCACAGTAACTGCTCCGATGAGCTGCTTTCGCTTGTTCCCAGACTTCATGAATTTAAGCGTTCAACTAGGCTGGCATCTCGCTCTCACTCTTTCACCGTGGAAACTGTTAAATGTAGCCGTCTTTTCTACTCCAATAGCTTCATGTCTCGCACTTCTCGCCTGTGGAACTCCCTCCCCTTTTCCTGTTTCCCTGATAGCTATAATCTCCAACTATTCAAATATAATGTCAATCGACGTCTACAGATGCCTTGATCTATCCCCTATCCTTCTCTTCAGCCTTTCCTCTATCACTCCTCTTTGCTCTCGCTACAACTCTCTGTAACCCCTTGCGTGCTAGTGGCTTCCCGCCTTGCTTGGGGTGAAACGCTTAAAAACAAAATAAATAAGAAAAAATTGGTTTAACCAGGAAAACAATAAAAATATTTTTCTGAAAAAATGCAGAATTTCTTTTTTTTTCCTTTTTAAATAAAACAAAAATTAAAAAAAAGAAAATAAAACAAACTTATAAAAGAGAAAAGATAATTACAGAAAAAAGAATTTTACACACAATGAACAAAAACACAAAGGTCATTCTTCAAAATGAAGAAAGAAATAAAGAAAGAAATAACAAATTTAACAAGACAAAAAACTTGGTTCGAATCACGTAAAAAAATAAACATAAAATATAATATGAAAAAAGGTCTTTTTTTTTAATTACAACAACAAAAGAAAAGAGGGAAACAAATAAAAATAACAAGTCTAACAATTAAACCAAAGTAGCCAATGTTACACACCAAAAAAAATTCTTGCTACAAAAATAAAAATTAGAAATAAAGCAAAATAGAAACAGGAAAACAGACAAGAAGATAAAACACAGAAGATATGCAAACTATTTACACAGGACAATTAAACAGATAAATGAAGTAACGTGTAAAAATATACGAAGATAATCAAAATTCATAAAAAGGGTAAACAGAAATTAATGTTGTGTGGGGAATACAAAATAAACAGAAAAATAAGTTCAATATAACTCAAAAAGATAAAGTAAATCAAGAGGCCTAATAAAGGAAAATTCAAGAATTCAGTCAGAAATAATCAGAAAAAGATTGTAAAAAAAAAAATTAAATTTTTAAAACTTAGTGTAAAGTTCAATATTGAAAACAAAAAAATTCCAAGATTCAAGCAGCAAAAAACAAGTCAGGCACTAATCACTGGTCAAGCTGGTCAGTGAAAAGAGAACTCCCACAACAAATGTGAATAGCACTGGCTGCTCAATTAATAAATGCCAAATGTTTCCTTATAATCTCTGACAACCAGACTAAGAAGGCGTTCCGGATATGAGGAATTGGTTACAAAGTCCGAATATGAGGGGTTATATTTAGATTAAAATAAAAGAACTAAAATCATGTTTAACATTTATTTTCAATGTTTTACAGTAAACAAAATAAGCTAATGTTGAGTGAAATTTAACAGAATTGATTTTAAGAAAAAAGAAATAAATTATGTAATGTTAATGAAAATTCATTAAGTAAATCATGTACGCAAAATAAATAATGTAATGAGGATTTTTTTAATTGCTGTTGCATGATGATTCTTTCTCTTCTAATGTCATTCGCAACTTTTTCCGCATTTCGTTTTGCTTTTGTTCTTGAAATTTTTTAAGCGAAAGACACTTTTTAACTCTGCATTGCAATCAACATAGCTGAATGTTGGATTTCTTTCCATAAAACTGACAACCTTTTCAATACTTTTTCAATTTCAGTCCAGGTTTCATCACAATCACGTTTTTTATTTCCTTGTTCATTGTGACAGTGTGAACGCTGGAGAATAGTTTCTTTGGAAGATTTTATATCATACAATGTTGACTTTCCTATGTTGAACTCAGCCATTAGTTACAATAAACTTTCACCAGCGTCTAATCTGTTTTAAATTTACACTTGTTGCGATAACTCCAAAGTTGTTCTTTTATTCCCATCATCTTTTATTCTTTTATTCCTATCATCTTTTATTCCCATCATCCTTTATTCTTTTATTCTTATCATCTTTTATTCCCATCATCTTTTATTCTTTTATTCCCATCATCTTTTATTCTTTTATTCCTGTCATCTTTTATTCCCATCATCTTTTATTCTTTCATTCCTATCATCTTTGGCACCAATACAAGCCATTAGAGTGAAATAAGTATAAGCAATTAACTATAGTAAATTTCCTGAAAAACAAAATTTTCAAATCAGTTACCAATCACCCAAATAGTTCAAATATACACATCAAAATCATGTCTGGATATGTGAGATTCTGGACACGAGGCACTCTGGATATGAGGGATTCTGAATGAGAGACCCTACTGTATTACCATTAGCATTAGAGATGCAGATATTACACTTTCATCCCATACCGATGACCAGTTAGTGAAGAAAATTATAACTCGAGTATCACTGGCTGCTTTATCAATGAATGCTAAATATTTCTTTATAAGAAAAAAAAATTGCTTGATTCTGTAATCTTGTCATTAAATAAACCTTGTCTTTGTTGCTAAACTGCTCTTTTATTTTTTTTAATTGCTTTTTCATTATTTGGAAGTTCCTGGGTATGGCGATAAACTACATCCAACAGCATGGCCTCTGACCAGGAGGTTTTGGAGGATCATGGAACTACCTCTTAATTGCTGGTGTTCCCAGGTCTACCCTGACCCAGGAACGTGGCACCTGTTAGGGTCTCATCTATTGGCAAATAGTTAACTCCCAAACTGGGGTCAAAATGTGTAAAAATAAATTTTAATACCAGCAATACAGTTTTGTAAAAAATCACCAGCAATAAATTTTTGAAGAAAAAATTATTACCAGCAATACTTTTTTGGAAAAAATATTACCAGCAATACATTTTTTAAAAGAAAAAATTACCAGCAATCCATTTTTGGGGAAAATATTACCAGAAATAATTTTTTGAAAAAATATTACCAGCAATAAAAATCTTGTCGGCATTTAATAACCCATTGAGGTTAACATGCCGTAAAACAAAAGAAACCAAACCATTATTTGGAATTATCATTGTTCCTATGAAGATACACTACATGGATATTCTAATTGAAGCTTTTGTGAACTGACTTGCGAAGATCTTCAAATCACTTGTATATAGGGATCAGGGAATTGACCAAAGAAGCCAGGTAATGAAGCACTATTACATTACTGGTCAAGTCCTGCATCACTAAAACTTTTACCATTAGCACTTCATTCACTGAAATTTAATATTTATTTATTTTCTGCTATTATTAATTTTATTTCATTTTGAATTGATTGGCTAATTGATACTTTCTTTCTGAATTTTTGGTATGAGGAATTATTATTTACATGTGGACCATTGTCTTCATCCTTGTTGTTATTATCACAACATCTTGGCCTTTGTGCTCTCCAACCTTCATCTGGTGTTTGTTGATCTGGATTTTTCTTTTGAACTGAACCCTTTATTTAATCTACAGGAGTAAATTGTTCTCATTCCACACTCCATATCTTATTTAGTACTTATTTTATTACTGTTCAGTTATTGCTCGCACCATTTCCACTGAGACCAAGTATACACTGCACAGCCCAGGGATTGAACTCACAATCCTGAGTGGAGATCTTGGAGCCTTAAACCTACCTTGCCTGCTACAGATTGTCATATTTTCAGTTATTTTAATAAACTTCTATCTGAGAAATGTACATAAAATCCTTGACTCCCTGCCAGAACCATATTGATGGGAAAGAACTTAGATATTCCAAATCATCCCTTAGTTCCACCAGTTCTAACATTTATTGCTAAGGCCCACCATTCATATTGTAGTAAACCTCCTTCATTCCATTGGTTATACAGTTGCGGCCAAAATGTTCAGAACAACATATTTATTTCATCAGAAAAGTAGGTATAAGTTTTTATCAAAGTTTGTTTTATATTCTATAATTTTCACAGACAATAAATACGATATTAATTGTTATTGTCTGGGATTTTGGTGTAATTTGAGAAGATAATACAAAAGTTATGGATGATTTAGTGATTTACTGCAAAACCCATGACGGCCAAAATGATCAGAACGGTTGAAAAAATAACAAAATAATCAAAAATAACAGAGAATACTGGAATTATTTAATATTTAGTGTGAAGCCCTTTAGCTTCAATCACACTTTGACATCTTCGACTGCATGAGGAAATTAAATTTTCAATTTCTTGCTGGGTGATCTTATTCCATTCTTCCTGAAGGGCATTCCATAATTGCTCGGTTATTATAGGATTTCTGGCTTTCAAACGTTCTCCTAGAATATTCCACACATTTTCAATAGGATTGAGATCTGGGCTTTGAGCAGGCCAATCCATAACAATATCCTTTTCAGCCTTGAGGAAGTTTATGACCACTTTAGCCTTGTGACATGGGACATTGTCCTGCATGAATATGGGTGGTCGCTTAGTTGAATTTCTCAGACATGATCTTTTACACGTTGTTTATAAACTTCTGCATTTACTTTCCATGTAATCGCACCAAAGGGCCCACCCTATCTCCAGATATCATCCCCCAAACCATGACACTTCCTCCACCGAATTTAACAGTCTTAAGGCATTTAGGCGACAATTTTTCACCTACTTTTTGACGAACGTACCTTTTCCCATCTGAGCCAAATAACATAAATTTAGATTCATCACTGAAATGCACCGTTTGCCATTTTTCTTGAGACCACAACACATGTTCAATTGCAAAGGTAAGACAACACTTTTTATTCTTTGAGCTGATCAGTGGCTTCACTGCAGGAGCTCTTGCTTGGAGGTCATGTTCAGCTAAACGACGAGACACAGTTTTTCGAGATAAAGTTTTTTTCCAGTACAATGCTCATTTCCCGAGAAACAGCAGCAGCAGTTTTAAGTCTGTCCTTTTTAACCAACTTTACCAGAGCACGATCTTCTCTCTTGGTCATTTTTCTTGGCCTACCTGTAGTCTTTCTTGCTTCACACGAACCACAATCATCGTAGACCTTAAGAATACCGTGAACAACACTTTTTGACTTGTTAACAATCTTTGCAATAGACCCAATATTTAAATTATCCTTCTTTCGAAGCTTAATAATCTGCTGACGAATTGGTAACGGAGTAAGTGGCATTATATTAACAAAGTACACTGCAGATATTCTTACTAATGTTTAGTAAACGAACCGTCACGTAAACAAATTAAAAACATTAGAGTTCGCCGGTTAAATATACTAAAACACAGAGTAAAAGCAACCATTCTGATCATTTTGGCCGCCATGGGTTTTGCAGTAAATCACTAAATCATCCATAACTTTTGTATTATCCCCTCAAATTATACCAAAATCTCAGACAATAACAAATAATATTGTATTTATTGTCTGTGAAAATTATAGATTATAAAACAACTTTGATAAAAACTTATACCTACTTTTCTGACGAAAACAATGCCATTCTGAACATTTTGTCCGCAACTGTATGTAAGTTCCACTCAAGCAGTTTCTTCTCATGAAATACTGCTTTGTAGGATCAACTCCCAAGAAGATGCTTCCCTCTATTAATCTGTTTAAGTCTAGTGTTAACCACTATCTTGACCACATTTCCCCATAAACCATGCATTTTACCTTGTAACTCCTTCTACCTTGAGTAGTTCTTGGGCCTTGTACAGGGTGAACATTATTGTAAAAAAAGAAAGTTCCAATTTCATTCTTCAGGTGAGCTATTTAATCATCAGTGATTCAGAGCTGAGAACTTAATAATAGACTTTTTTTTAATTGGTATCACCTCATGCAAGGCAGTAAAGCCACTAAGACACAAGTTTGTGGAGTAATTTGAAACAGAAACATTAATAATGAATGGAAAGAGAAAAGTCTAATCAGAAGGACAGTAGATAGCAATTGATATTGCATTTAAATTTTTGCAGATTAATGTTGGATGGAAAGCAAGGGGCCTGATAGGAGTTCAACAAGTGAGAGGTACAAGAAAAGCAACTGTTAACATAGAACTTACAGCAACATTTAGCCTGCTTAATTGTCAATTGATGAAATCAGTGAAAAAATATTTTGAATTTACGGTGATACTGTATACACACCCACAGAGATTTTAACCCCCTGAAGATGGTCTCAGATGAGCTTAAAAGTACTTGAGAAAATAAAAATTATTTGAAAGGAAATTTTGGAATTTTTCTTAATCAATTTTCTACAGCCACCAAGAAATTAATTCGTGGACTTGAAAGGGATAAAACTAAAATAAATAGATATAATACATCTAAATCATTTAACCAAACCTGCTTGAATGAAAATATGCTACCTAAACACACACACACACACATACACACATTTTCATGTTGCATTATTTCTGCCTGCAGCAGACTGCAAAGTCATGTAATTTAGTTCTTATGGATTTCAGTCACAATGAATTTTTAGACTGATACATCCTACTCTGATCATTAGTGAGTATCTATGTGGATGATACAAGAGTTTACAGGTACACCTCCAAAAATCTGGAAGACCAGCACCTAGCAACTCATCTCTCATCTGACCCAGCCCAGGTGCCCCAATCAGGGAAAGGCTTGGCTTTTAATATTCAATACAGTCCAAATCAAACTAGTAACTGAGTAGATCCTAAACTGTCACCTCTCTCAAGGAATGGCTATTTGGGCTCAAGCTCTCCCCAGACCTCATGGAAAGCATCAATCTGATATTTTGGTAAGAGCCTAAACTGTCACCTCTCTCAAGGAAGATCCTTGTTTTGAATGTCTATTGGGGCTCAAGCTCTCACCAGACCTCATGGAAAGCATCTATCTGATCTATTGCTAAATATGTTGGGAAAATATTTGGTTCATTCTACAACTCCATTATCTGATTCCGCTATACTTGCTCAGACCGAAAATGGAATATTGTTTGCATATTTTGATAGAGTTCATAAACAGTGTCTATGTGGTCTTGTGAGTGATAAATTATTTTCCACCCTATCCACAGACAAAACATTGTGAGCTTCTAGCAACTTCCATGAAGTTGGCTGGAAAGTATGGAGATTTCCACAATTGAGAAGTGTGAGAAAAGAAACTGTTAGTATAGAACTTATGGTTATATCTTGCCATCTCAACTGTATATTGGTAAGACCTCATCATCAGTTTAGTATTGCACTTAAATTCATAAAGTTTAAGTATCCTGGTGAAGAGCTCATCTGAACAGTTGCCATGAAAGTATTTATAGAAGTGGGCCCAGGAAGGTAACTTTACAGTGGTGGAAAAATGAAAAATCACATTCCTTAGTCTCACCACCCCCTGACTTTTACAAATAGGAACTGCCATGCCACATACACAAGTGTGAATCATCCTCATTCCATTCATATTCCATTAGTAAGGAGGAAGTCCTATTCCAACAGCTTCTTCCCAAAAACTGTTGCTTTATGAAATGGACTCCGAACATGATGCATTCCCAATTACTACGATCTTGTCATCTTCAAGTCTAGGATTACCCATTATCTTTCCCGTACAGACTCATGAACTTCACTTTTTTTCTTTTTTTTAAGCTTTTCACCCCAAGCAAGGCTGCAAGCCACTAGCACGCAAGGGGTTACAGAAGATTTGGAGCGAGAGCAGATAGGAGTGAAAGAGGAAAGGATGTGGAGAAGGATAGTGGATAGATCAATACTACATGACACAGTAACCCTCTACCTTGAGTGGCTCTTTGGTCTTGTATCAGGTGACCATTAGTATACAAAATAAACTACACTGCCTAGGGACATTTTTTTTTATCAAGATACCATCTCTAAAGTCTCTTTAGCCTTGGCTAGCAGTCCATTAATTACAAATATGTAACTTTGTAAGAGCACAACTATCGATGGCTTCCAAATAGTTTTGTCTATCCAATTTCACTCAAAAGTTTTAGTTCAACTCGTTTTATAAGTTTTCAATAGAACCACCTGCTAGAATCATCTTCCCAGGCTAATAATATCAAGAAATCACTTCCTGAACTAATTCAAACCCAAATCTCATAGTTGGAACATTAACACTCTAACCACTCAACCATTGCATATATTAATACCATAGAGGCACAGTGGACTAATGTATAGCGGCTCGGATTGAGGAATCGGAGAGCCAAGTTTGAATTCCATCTGAGTTTGTTACATTGACTTACATGCAAAGGTATGGATCCATCTCTTCTCCCCCTAGCTATGGGCAAATAGCAGAGTAGACTGGTTCCTATAGCCTTGAGTAAGAACTAGTCTTGGAGAAGGACAACTGAATTCAAAACATCCAACTATGGGTAAAATAGTAGGGCAGACTGGGCTCTTCAGCTTTCGGTGGCAACCAGTCTAGGAGGAAAATTCTGAATTTCAAAAAACTTATGCAGCCCTGACAAAGCACTTACTATGCAGCTAATGAAGGATTGTGGAGTTTACAATGACTATGATCCCAACTGCGGTGTGTGTGTGTGTGTGTGTGTGTGTGTGTGTGTGTGTGTGTGTGTGTGTGTGTGTGTGTGTGTGTGTCAACAGACTGAATTTTGTTTACAAAAAATTGGTTGACCATATCCTGTCATAATTGTGCTTGTCCCCACCCTTCGTTAGTTTGCACAACCAATATGCCCTACCAAAACCCCATAAATAACGGACTATTCCATTTTGATCATGCAGAAAGAGGATTAAAGCCACTACTTGGTTTCAGTGAGAAAATGAAAGAAAGAAGATGGAAGTAGAGAGAGAGAGAATCAGATTAAACAGATATTGCACTTTGATCTTGGCCAAAAGGCTGAGAAGTAATTGTATTTTCTTGACGCCCAATGCTGACAGGATGTTACAGAAGGTCAGTTTAACGTGGGGAGCCAAAGCACATGCACTCGTCCGAGATCCAAAAATAGCCTATCCCCTGCAACCATCAGTTGCACTGGCATCAGTATTATTACTGATCCCCCCCAATTTAGTGCAATGAGAGAACTACTGTCAGATGCAGCTGTTTTCCAAGACTGGGCACCCCTCTCAAAAATATTTCCAGCTGCACTCTCTCTGCAGACAGAGACATAACTGAGATGCATTTTGATACAACAGAGATAAAATGTAACTTGTTCCCCCAAGGGCAGATACTACATACACATTGACCCAGCCAAAAAGCTGAGAAGCGATAAAAGCATCATTGTCAGATACACGGCATCAAATGAGTAAGACAATCACCAAAAATCCAGTTACAGATCACATGGAATGAGGGGAAAGGTCAATACCTGATTTCAGAAAAAGAAAGAAAGAAAGAAAACTTTAACATCTTTTACCAATATCATATAAATAATGAACTATTTCATTTTGATCACATAGAAAGAGGGAAAAAGACACTACTTGGTTTTAGAGAGAAAATGTAAGAAAGAGAGAAGGGAAGATAGGAGAGTTTATCATCTCCTACCAATATCATATAAATAATGGACTGTTTCATTTTGATCACATGGAAAGTGGGGAAAAGACACTACTTGGTTTCAGTTAGAAAATGAAAGAAACATAGAAAGAAAGAATAGAAGATAGAAGATAGACGTGTTTAACATTTGTTTCAGTGAAATGGAAAAAGTTGTCAATTTCAATTTTTTTTCATTTGTACCCACTTCTTAAAATAACAAGCAGCATTCATATTTATGATTGTTATTTCAATATTTTGTTAAAGTTGTTAAGCTCAAATATTTAATGTTGGAATTTCTACAAATATTTTATTGTTGTAGAAATTGCTACAAGCTTATTCAGTCATTAATAGAAGTTTTAGATTCCTCATAAAATTAAAATAGGGAAACTGAAATTTTCATGGGTCTTTCTAGTTTATATTTAAATACATCTATCATATAATATATATATACTTTTGACCTTGTGCCACACTTAATTTTTTTTAAAATATCACCTGTTTTTATGGCATTTGACAGAAGAGATGTTTTAAAGAGTTTTGTGGAATCAACCACGTTATCCTTCACCCCTACTAGCAGAACAATCCATTTTTACACCCACACACACCTGTTACCCAATTAGAATACCAATTCCAACAACTCAGTTTCTCATTGGTCAACAGCCTAAAATGCACGTGAAAAATCTCTTTGGCGCTCAAATTTCTTGAGCCTATTTTCCTAGCTAAAAACTTATAAAAAGAAAAAACAACCTGTTTAGTTAGTCAGATTCCAGCATCCAGAGAGACGCCAAAACAAATTCACGCAACTCAAAATCTTGATCTTCCCGCCCAAATCAAACTCTGACTCAACAACTATTTGGCATAATCTTTCTCTCTCTGTCAAACAAAAAACTTTACAAACTTCAGTTATTATACTTCAAAAGTGACATTTTCCATCACTACGAAACATGTATTAATAACTCAAAACATTTCAATACAAACACAACTAAGGGTACGCAACTTCGGTTGACTAAAAAACAATTGTAAATAAATACTTGCAAAAACAAGAACTGTTTATTTTTTCTAACAAAATCTTATTGACACATTCAAAAAGTTTCTAACGTGCTAAAAATCAACACACCAGATACAATACATCAACACAAAACATTTAACAGTTTTTTAACTCATTTGTATATATTCTAATTGTATATAAACCATTATTGTTTGCATTCAATTTGCCTTGGTTTTCTTAAACTTTGTTTTTACATGACTTGTTCAAAATTGATGAATATTGTTGAGGATTGAATTTTATTGAACACGCCTTCACAAATATTTTTCCTTCTGATTTTTAACATACATATTCACTAATCCCCAACAGTTTCATTAAAAACTCACCATAACCACTACTACTCCCAATCGCGGATTCACTTAGATTTCAAACAGCAGGATTTATCTTGAAGTCGCCAATTCATGATCTTCAATTTCCACCATAACCACTACTACTGCCAATCTCGGATTCACTTAGATTTCACAAATGTACTTGCCGTATTTAAGAATATCTTGAGTGTACGTATGTATGAGTTATTTTAAAGCAATTATTATTTTTTCATACAGAGTCTCTTATTGCAATAAACATTATATTATTTAAGGGTTATATGGGTTTCAGTAGAAAAACCGTTTTTTAAGCGGTAAAATTAATGTTAGAAAACTTGAGCCCTTCTAAAAAAATATACTTGCAAAAAGATATTTAATTTGTATCCCATATCTTAATCAGGGAAACCACTAAGTGTGCCCTCTAAATATAGTATTTATAGGAATTAAATATTTATGAGCATAAATATATTCGTAATAATTTTAAGAAATAATTATATACATACATATATGTATTATGTTTGTGTGTTAGTAAATGCATATATATAAATATATACATATATATAATTTTTTTTGCAAGTAACATACTTTCGACCTTGTGCCACACTTAATATTTTTATTTAAATGTCACCTATTCTTATGGCATTTGTTATGAAATAAAATAAGACATATCTCGGCTGATTTGCAGGTAAATAAACTAACATACTCAAGAGCGAGAGTCGGATGTGAACGGGACAAGGCTCCGTCACAAAATGACCATTATCGTCGTTTACGCATAGGCCCGACGCACGAGTTCTGGTCGAAAAATAAAATTATATTTCAAAATGCTTCTATTTTTCGACCAATAAAAATGCTTCCCTCCTAATTATACTCGCGTCGTTTTTCTAGCCCGTTAAGCCATAAAAAACGCCATAAAAAGGGTCACACGGGGAGGTACAAAGCAGTCAACGGGAGGCCGGGGAAGAGATCTGTCACGGTCAGTCTGGGCAGTCAGCAGCAGGAACGCCACGCCAACCAGTGGGAACTACTATGAGAGATCAAACCGGATCGGTAGCCGTCTTATGAACAAGGTAGCTGTACCAAAACCACATGTTCCTACTGAAATAAATCACGTAAATCTATTTCTGCTGTTGTTGTATTTCTGTACATACGCTTGTCTATAACACTGGTGTCAGAAGCGTACAGCAAGAGAAATATGGACGACTACACGAGCTTCACCCGAGCCGAACTATTAACTCTCATCAAGGAACAGAAAACACTACTATTCAACTTGAAGACAGGACAAACACTGCTTTCCGAAGCCACGATACAAGAAATTCAAGCCGACATAAACTACATGCTGACTGCCCTAAAATCAACTACTTTAACACCTCCCACCGCTCAAACAAACGGCGATTACAGCTTAATGATGTGCCAACAAACTATACGCGACATATTGAAGCTAGAGTGAACTTTTCACCCTGGACACGACGTGAACCGATTCATCACGGCTCTAAACAAAGCATACACAATCCACGTCACGCCAGAACTCAGCACCTATCCCAGCCTGGAATGTGAATTCCTCAAGTCTGCTAAAGATTTACTGGACCAAAGTATCTTTCAGCAGATGGTTGACTCAAAAAAGACATATCCACCTTCGAACAACTGAAGGAATACTTATTAGCAGCCCGCGGAAGCCAGATGACTAACTTCCAACACCTCAGTCAAGCCTGGGATCTGGAACGGCAAGACAGCGAAAAATTAACAGACTTCGCGGGTCGACTCGAAAACACCCTTCAGCCGTCCACATAAAAAACAAATACAAAAAAGACAAAAATACAGACTTAACAGTCGATGGATTATTTCCATCATCGGCGCTATGCTAATGAGCGAAAAGGTGAAAATTTGGAACTCAAATCTCTACCCACATCTTGTCAAGACAATGGACAACCACTATTCAGCCATTGGCATAGCCTCCGAAGCTCAAAGATACGTTGATCGCGGTGTAAAATCCAATGACACGACTTCGCACGACACTGTGTATTTCACACAGAAACCACAGCGGTCAAACCAAAGAAACGCGCCACTTCGACCCAGCAGACAACCAAACCGACAGCAGATGGGCCTCACCAACCCTCCCGAACACGCCCACCATTCGACACGCAGAAACCATCAGCACACACCACGAATCAGCGTGTGCAAGAACTACCTCAGAGGTCGCCCCTGCCGCCATGGACGCAACTGCCTATATCGCCACCCACCTCGCACTTGGGCACAGACCCATATCGCCGCAACGAATGATAATATACAAGCCATAAATGATGTGGAACAGGATTTTCGCTTCGGTCAGGACGAGATGTGATGCCTCGTTCGCCGTGCTCCTACGTCAGCCATCACACCTTCAACCGTCAAGGACTCGTTCACCATTCACCGCTCGTCCAGTCCACCTTCAACTCCAGGAACATCACCTTCTCTGGCATCGCAATGCTAGACTCTAGATGCTCCACCTGCATCTTACCAATATCTCAGTTACTCAGAGAAGCCAAGAAACACATGACCCGCTCCGACGTCATAGTAAAAGGAATCAACGGCAGCACCACAGCCATTGGCGAACTGACTTGTGACATCACCATCGGCAGTCGAGACTCACCCACATTCAAAAAGGTTAACGTGCTGGTAACTACCCAAACCACACCAATCCTGATCGGCCAAAATATCCTATGTCACAACACGCACAAAATGCGACTATAGAATTCAGACGCATACTTTCCTCATGATACAAAACACACACAGCCGTAATCATATCACTGTCATCGTCAACCAACGATCCAGCATATGGCACCCAAACCGACGTCATCCAAAACCAGCCTACTATGGAACTACAGCCCAACATCCAGACACTGGATCAAAAGCTAACCTGGCTAAAGCATAGCACGGGGCTATCGCTACCAAACCACCCAAACCGAGACGAACTAGAGGCCACTGCAAACTTACTCATTCGCTACGCTGACGGCACCGAAAGCAGCAGCAAAGGTACATTCATCCGACCCATTCGCATACCAACCAACGGCCAGTCTCGCAGCCAGAAACAACACCCGATCGCCCAGGCTTTGGAAGCAGACGTTGATACCGAAATCAAGCGCATGGCCGATGAAGGTATCAATGAAAACTGCAGCGACCCCAAAGGCTTCAATAGCCCTGTATTTGCCGTACGCAAGAAAAACGGATCGATTCACGTCGTCGCTAACTTTAAAAGAACTCTCAACAAGGTCTTGGTCGATCTTGAACCTTACCCAATGCCAAGGATCGACCACTTGTTCAACAAAATCGGCAAAGGCAACATATATTTCACTTCCCTCGATCTACGCAGCGGCTACTGGCAAATTGAGATCGACAAGCGAGACCGATACAAAACAGCATTTACATGGAAGGACCAATGCTATCAATACACGCGCCTGGCCTTCGGCCTTACATCTGCCGGACAAATCTTCTCCCGTTGCATAGCAGAAGCCCTAGCCACGGTCACATCCCGTGACAACATTTCTTCCTATATCGACGACAATCTGGTCCACGCTAGGACATTTGGGGAGTACATACTCTCCCTCGAACAATTTTTTACCACCCTCCGAAAATTCGGACTCAAGCTGAATCCAGATAAATGTTCCTTCCTCGCAACAGAGACAAAATTCCTCGGACGCGTAGTAAACAGCGAAGGTTTCAAGGCTGATCCAGAATACGTTCGTGCCATCAGGGAAATGAAACCTCCAACATCAAAAAAGGAATTACAAAGCCTTATCGGCCGTTTAGTGTGGATCAGACAATTCCTAGAGACACGTCTTCACGAACAAATCAGGTCAGATATGTTTATTATGGGTCCCATACACGAACTCAACAAGGTTAATAAACCGTTCATCTGGACGCAAAATGCCGACAGAGCCTTCAAAAAATCAAGGACCGTCTCTCTTCGCCACCCGTCATCTCGTTTCCGGATTTCTCCAAACTTTTCACACTCACCACCGTCGCCAGTGACGTCGCATGTGGAGCAATCTTAATGCAAGAAGCCGACAACGGGAAGAAAGATATCATAGCAGTCGCTTCCCATACATTCAACTCCACTGAACAGAACTGGTCCACGACGGAACGAGAGGTACATGCAGTAAAGTGGGCAATATTGAAATTTGATTATTTCCTTTGCAACTGCCCCTTCGTCAACTTCACCGACCACAGATCGCTGACATATCTGGACCAACGTGAGTTCAATAATGCCAAAATACGACGATGGCAAGAAGAAATTTCATGTTACAAATTCGTCTTAGAATATGTCGAACGAGCCTACACCGGCAGGCAGGACATTCGAGAAGTGGTTCAGACCTCCGCGTATACATCCCATCTTGGTGCCTCGGCGAGTTTAACGGTTTACAGCTCATTCCCACACACCACAAAACGCCCGCACCCACAAGTGCGTCACTAACGCATTCTTCGCCTATCACTCTACAACCACCATCTCCACTGAGAGAATCTGCAACCACCTCGGCATCGCAAATGAACAACAAAAGGACGACTCCCTGGCAAAGATCCTCAGCGCCCTCCAGTCACCCACTCCAAGCGAACCCCATATCGATCCTGACGACCACCGAGCTCCGCTTTTCAAAAAACATTTGCACCAATTTTTTCTAGAACCAGGCACCTCCGTTTTGATGATAAGAGACAGTAAACACTCTCCAAGATTGGTTGTACCATACAAACTACGATCCAGATACCTCTACCAGGCACACGAGGGCAACAACAACTCAGGTGTTACCCGTATGCGAGAACTCCTTTCCAGCTACTGGTGGGAATTCAAGACCCGCGACATCAAGGCCTATGTCGATTCTTGCGACACGTGTGCTAAGTGCAAGGGCAACTACGATAGACGTACCCACTGGCCCATTGGTCACTGCAAACGAGGAAAGAGACCATTCGATCTCGTCTTTATAGGCTTTATCACAAGGCCCAACTCAAAGGGAAAACGCTACATCCTAACCATCTTGGATAGCTTCAGCCGACACTATATAGCCATACCATGCGCGAGAGACCGTGCTATCGACACCGCCCGCGGATTGTACCAGTTCTTCCTTCGACACAGAGAGATTCCACGCATAGTATCCTCTGATCGAGGCACACACTTCACTGGAGAAGTCTATCGACAATTCTGTAACCAGATGTCAATCACGCAAGAACTTCACTGTCCTTGGTGCCCGCAAAACTCAGGAAATATCGAGAGACAACATCGCACGATGAAGAACGCACTTTATATGTTATGCGAAGACAGGAACTGTGAATGGACAGACATTCTAGAATCTGTCGTTTCGTCCATGAATGCCACGACCAACAGCGCCAACGGTGTCTCCCCGCACTATGCCATTACTGGCCGTCACCCCAACATCGGCCTACCTACACTACACAGAAAAGAAATCGCAAATCGCAGATCCTGGAGCATATGGAATGCAAATTAATGCCCTGCTAAAGCAGGTTCACCACCACGTCACCCTGGCCAACGACGAAGCTGACCACAAACTTGAGACTAACTTAAATCGCCTCACATACAAGGACCCAATACAAGTAGGCGACAAGGTTTTACTTCACCGGCCACACTCAACTGTTGCCCAATACTCTCATCTGCCCTGGATAGGAAATTACACCATTATAAAAACGAACAATATGATGTGGCAGGTACAAAACGATAACGGTGATACAATCTGGATTCACCGTGCACATATCCGACGACTGGCTCCACGTCCAACACATCTATCTAATACAATCCCTCTGCCTCCACCATGTAACAGTCACCAGGATCATTCTCCCCCACATCCCTCTGGGACACATAATTCAGCAAATAACTCTATACCAAAACAAATGCCAATAAGAACACGAGGACAACTTCCCACACGCTTCAGAGACTTTATCATGAATTAATCACCCAAATATACACGAATAATACTCACTGTAAATCAGACCAAGATCTGGGGGACCTTGTGCCACACTTAATATTTTTTTTTTAATGTCACCTATTCTTATGGTATTTGTTATGAAATAAAATAAGACATATCTCGGCTGATTTGCAGGCAAATAAACTAACATACTCAAGAGCGAGAGTCGGATGTGAACGGGACAAGGCTCCGTCACAAAATGACCATTATCGTCGTTTACGCATAGGCCCAACGCACGAGTTCTGGTCGAAAAATAAAATAATATTTCAAAATGCTTCTATTTTTTGACAAATAAAAATGCTTCCCTCCTAATTATACTCACGTCGTTTTTCAAGCCCGTTAAGCCATAAAAAGGGTCACACGGGGAAGTACAAAGCAGTCAATGGGAGGCCGAGGAAGAGATCTGTCATGGGCAGTCAGCAGCAGTCAGCAGGAGGAACGCCACGCCAACCAGTGGGAACTACTATGAGAGATCAACCCGGATCGGCAGCCGGCTTATGAACTACATCACAAGATAGCTGTCCCAAAACCACATGTTCCTACTGAAATAAATCACGTAAATCTATTTCTGCTGTTGTTGTATTTCTGTCTTGCAACCATACGCTTGTCTATAACACATTTGACAGAAGAGATGTTTTGAAGAGTTTTGTTAAAAACTCACCCCACGATCCTTCATCCTAAAAGATATCTTCTTCTCCCTTCCATCTTCATTTTTATCCGTTCCTGTCATCTATTGCCCCCCCCCCCCGCCATACCACAAAATTCTCTTTTCTTTCCTTCTTGTCCGTCTCTCTTTTCTTTTTTTAAATCAATTTATTTCCTGTGTTTGGTGAATTTAAACCAGCCTGAAGATTAAGTGTAAACCAACTGCAAAATAATTTTAAATTTATAATTGGAAAATTCAAATGTAAGATTTTTTTCTTTGAAATTTTTCTTAATTATATTGCTCTGTATACATCGAGCTCTTCTACGAGGAGTTTTACTTGGATATTCATTTTTTAGAAACTCCTTGGGAGTATCCACATCACCAAAGGATTTTATATATATCATAAATAAGAGTAAGAACAGACAGATTAAGAATCCACAATTATTAGAATTTACTTTTTAACAAAAAAGTGCTCAATACAAAGTAGAGCAAAATATTCAAATATTTTTATTATAATAGATTACAATAAAAACATTTTACATCGCTACACAAAAACTTACATGTTTCAGAACTATAATGGTTCCAAAACATGAAAGTTTTTGTGTAGCGATGTGAAATGTTTTTATTGTAATCTATTTTGATAAAAATATGGCACTTGCAAAGGCATACAAATCTCATATATGAGAAAGAGAAAAGATACACATTACTTTCTTGATAAAATTTAATTTTTATTTTATTACACAAACTGGCATCCTTTTTGGTAAAGCGAACGTAGACAATGGTAGTTAATGGTTCAGCTACTAAAATCCATTCAACTAGAAAAAATGGTGGTTGGCAGGAAGGATTAGGAGGAGGGGAGGTAAGATTTGAATCTTTAATGTTGGTTCACAAAAATGTATACAATTATACTTATTAAGTATACAGTTTGAAAGTATACATTTGTGAATATGAAAGAAGCCTGGAAATTGTTTTACTGTTAACCACAAATGATATGTTATTTTTTTCTATTTTTGTTTTAATATGGGAAATAAAGGCATCATTATAAAACAAACAGGAAAAAAATTTTAAAAATCTTCGGTTAAGTTTTCAAGGCCAGAAACTACAGAGCTAGACAGATAGACATGTCAGTATAAAATAAGAGCTTTAATTTTTTCCATGTTTCTTTTTTTTTTTTTTTAAGGATCCATCCAAAGAGAAGGGAAAAGTATAAATATATATATATATATATTATTTTTATATTCATAAAATTAGCAGATACAGAATTTTTTTTTTTTTGGTTTTTTTGTTGTTGTTTTTTTAATATATTAGCTGCCCTTAACCAAAATTGTCCATTACTCTGCTAATAAGAAATAAATACCTCAAAAGCTGAAGTTATTTAAATGCAGAAGACTTCAGATTGAGATTTGAGAATATTTTCAAATTAATGTCCTTTGTTATCTCTATTCTGGTACTTTCTTATAAATACTAAATACTTTTAGTGTTTTACAGCAAAATACCTAAGTCATTAAACTACAAATTTAAATACCATTTAATATTGAAAAATTTAACTATGAAATTTAAGGTGATTTTTAACAGCTAAATTTTTTACCTGATTTTTCAAAGACAATATGTATCATATGTGCTATATATATATATATATATATATATATATATATGATTAAATAATGAAAAATCATGATGTCTTACAATTTAGCTTCACCAAAAATAGTGAAACATGTTAAATTTATAAAAACTTTTCCTACTTGTTCCTTATTTAATCAGTGTTGTATTCACACACATACACATATCTTATTACTTTCCATATATATATATATATATGATAAACTGTTTTAATTAAAACAATATATATATATATATATATATATATAACCAATTGTTTTAATTAAAACTATATATATATATATATATATATATATATATATATATATTTTTATTATAATAGATTACAATTTTTATATATATATATATACACACACACAATATATATATATATATATTATATATATATATATATCAAGTATGTGGTGCAGTTCAATTTACATTACATGAATCATTCATACAAAAAAATGCGAGAGTGATTCTTGCCATTTATATCATTAACTTCACTATCTGCTTTTTGTATGAATGATTCATGTAATATATATATATATATATATATATATATATATATATATAATCGTTTTAATTAAAACAATAAATACATATACACACACACACATACGCACACAAGATCACAAGCAATCTTATATCATCAACCTTTTCAACATTGTTAACTATTTTGGTTTATTTTATCTTGAATATTTTAAACTAGAATTCTATTAATATTAACTAGAATAAGATTTTTATTAAATAAAAAAGTATGCATTGTTGACAAAATTTCTTTTGCTTTTTATATGATATATTTTTCATAAGTTTTATATTGTCTTTACTATAATTAAACATCAAATTTAACCTAAAAACAATTAAAATTTTCTTTGTGTTTTCTTTTTAATGCTTAGATTGTTAAAGTCAGAAATTTATCTTGAAGAATTATTTTCCCATAAGCAACGTTACTGCTTATGTTTTCTGTATTCATTTTACAAGCAGACATGTTTGTCTTCATATCATTGAACTATTTCTATAGTCATTCTGGATCCAAGATATTATCTTATACTAAAATAAAAATATAGTGAATTGTCCAAGCAAAGGAATGAATAAGAAATGTTAAGTGTTCAGACTAAAAGGATATGATATATTTATTGCAGTTTATAGACATGTAATTCAAGTAAAAGCACATCTCTATATTCTTTCTGCAGTCATTTTAAATTCCATAAGTAAAATATGGTAGGTGAAGGAAATGAAACGGTTTAGGATTGTGTTTACAGTAATCATTGCACTTGGAGGCAAATAATATGATTAAAAGCATTTCTCTATATTTCCTTTGGGTATAGATTTAGTCTGGCTAAGAATTAAACCCAAAACCAAATATAAGTTAAGAAATGTTTTCTCTTTGTTTTGTTGAGAAGGAACAATTATAATATTTTCTCATGTAATATTCTTAAAAATAAAATAAAACATTAAAAAGAAAGTATAGGGGAGGGATATAGCAATATGTTTACATTAGTTTAAATTCATTCTTCTCAAATTGCTTCAATTTAAAGAAAAATAAATTAGAATGAGAAATTATCTAATTTAAAAGTCAATTTCTGAAAAATATCCATATACAATAGAATCTACAGAGATGAAATATAGATGTATGTTTTTGTTTCTCCAAATATTCAATTTAAAACAATAAGTAAAATGAAATTAAAACACTGACCAAATTAAAAAAGAAATTAAACAAAATTTTACCACAATCTATTTATATATTCACATACTTAAATTTCTTTTAATTAAGAATCCTATTAAGCTATTAATTGACAAAAACAAACAAGGTACACAAGTGATACATAAAATTTGTTATATCAACTTACATTTTTTAAATAGTTTTAAAACTACATTCTATCATTAGACTAGGGTACTAATGAGTGTCTATACAGAGTCAGTGCAAGTATTAAAAAAAGAAAGAAAGAAAAATGAAAAAAATGTAGGTTGAAGTAAAAATGCAATTTTTTTTCTAAAGTGATTATAGTACTAAGTTATGCTCTATACAAATTTGAAAAGTTACTTTTGTATGCACATAAGCCATCATAGTCTTTGTGTTGTGAAAAAACTAGTCTAATGTTGCTTCTGCAATTTGAAAACAAATCAATATTTTTACATAAATTATTTTATAAATGCATTAACAATATAAATAAAGTATATAGTGAAGATTAATTTTCCCAGAGTTTTTTTTTTACGGAAAAAAAAAAAAAAAAAATAGTATTTCTGAAAATAAAGAGTATAAGAAACAATGTTTTATATATAAAAATTATGCTTCAAATTATATTTTAAATTAAGATTTATGTACTTTTTTGGCTTCACCAATCATAATATTCAAATATAAACACAATGTAGTAAATAATTGTTTCCATAATATTAAGAACAATAAAAAACAATAAAAAAGAAAAAAAAGCAGGGTGGTAATACAAATTAAAAAAAAAAAAAAATTTATAAATACTGACAAAGCATCGACCAAATAAAAAATATATTTAGTACAAATTCTTTTGAAAAAAAACAATTTATTTGGGATATTTAATGCAGTGTGTCCAAAGAATATGTATAAATAAAATTAACTTTTATAATTTGGGTTATGGCAGTGAACTAATAAAATCTTTTAATACTATTTAATTTTTATTTATTATTAGGGCTGCATATGACAAACTGAATATAACTATTTACATTGTTTGGACTATCATCCTCATCTTTGTTGCCATATTTATCACAACGTTTCAGCCATTGTATGCTCCGGCCTTCTTCAGGTGGTTGGAATGTCGAACTGAACCCTTTACTTCGCTCACTGGGGTAGACTGTTCTAGTTCCACGTGCCATGTCTAATGAGCCAGTGTGCAAAATAAAGGGTTCAGTTCGACATTCCAACCACCTGAAGAAGGCCGGAGCATACAATGGCTGAAACGTTGTGATAAATATGGCAACAAAGATGAGGATGATAGTCCGAACAATGTAAATAGTGTACATAATACCTCATCTCAGAAATATAGACAGATACTGAATATAACTGTTTGCTTTTTTTTTTTTTATTAACTTTTGTATTTAGGGACCACAGGGTAAAAAACAAAACTTGGCAATGTTAACCTTTATGTCTGAAAAAAAAAGATGTGTCAAAAAAGATAATTATTCCCTTCACACTGCTATTACTGTATACACTTTTGACTTCCTCAGCAATGTTTATTTACAAAATTATAAAAATATATGAACCAAGTAAAATGCACTATTATTTACTTTTTACAAATATTTATTATTTACCATTTTATAAAGAAATACATTTTAAAAGAAATCTTATTCAAAAATAATTTTTTTAAATTACAAAACTATCAAAATATGTAAAAAGAGATGCTCTCACCTTTTTTTAGGGAATTTATGTGGTGAGAGCAAATGAAAAAAAAAATGCCTGGAAAATGCATTTTTTCATTTTTTTAAAAAATAGAGCTTTTATTATTACAGTTGCTCGTTGTTATGTGTTTAATTTTCTTGTTCAAAGACATTTTTATAAATTTATGAATAAAAAAAATTTCTTTTCATATTTATTTCTTTATAAAATAGTAAATAATAAATATTTCATTATAGTTGGTTCACATATTTTCATAATATTGTAAATATAAAATTATTATTATAAATAAACAATCTAATAAATAGTGTTTAATGTCTTTGTTGTCAATTCTCATAAAGAAATGGTATAAATCCACTTTCATATGTTTGGGTTTTATTAAAATTCTAAACATTGCTTTTTAAAACAAAAGACATTGATGAGGGAGTCAAAAGTGTATACAATAATAGTGGTGTTAAAGAAATAACTGCCCTTTTGACACATCATTTTTAACAAGCACAATGGTTAAACATTGTCCAAAACTGTCTTCTTTTTTTTACTAAAAATGCATTTTTAAATAAGTACACTTGAACAATAATATAAAAAGGCATATTAAGTCAGTTATATGTTGTTTACTATAAGTGTAAACATTGTATCAATTCAGAAAATAATATTGACCTGCCTTAAGTGACCATCAAAAAAATTAAAACAGTCCTATAAACAAAATCTATAATAAAAAAACAATGAAAATTTCTATTGGCAATTGATTAATTATAACATATACAATAGATACTTATTAATGGAGAAACCCATCAAAATAAAAATGTCTTAAATTTAAATTTAGTCAATTTTGACTGGAATTTTAACTGCCATTTAAAATTTTCAATTGATTAATAGTAATTACTACATTATAATAATTTGACTTTTGCATGTTTATATATTATCATAACACTACAAATTCAGCATACCATAGAACATTTTTGTTAGGGTAATACTGTTTAAATTCAAACTTAGGGAATAAAGTAATTTCCAATCCAGTTGGGTCACTGGTTTCCAACTAATTTTTGATTAAGTATAGAGTGACAAAAATATCTGTCCAGTAGAGGTAACTCCCAGTTTATTAACTGCTAATTACAGTTCTTTTGACTTGTCTGCACCCTGCTTCATCAGCTATATTGGCACACAAGGGAAATACTTGAATGATAATGAAGTTTATTAGTAATTAGCACTTGCAAACAATTATGAAGAATACCTGAAAAATCAGGTACAGACAAGGATAAATCTCACCTGAATAAAAACAATGTGACAACTATAAACGTAAAGAAATTGGGAGCATTCATTAATTCTTGAGACAGCCAGAAAATCCTTAATATTGAATGCATGTAACATTACAAAGAGGACTACCATCATAAAACAAAAGACACTCAGATTTTGCACATCAATAGCAAAAATCCAACAGAAATTCACTGCAAACCATGTTGCTGTGTATGGCAAACATATAACAGAAAGCAAGTACCAGGGTGGTGTGTGAATCTGTATGGGGAACATTATGTTGAAGGGCATCAACATTTATCAACAACAGAAAACAACATTGTATGCATTAAACCTTTGATTGAAGATCATAAACTTTGTTCTATTGCTGTGTGAATAGATTTTCCAAAGTAAGTCATTCATGAAAATATCTGTGAGAGGTTAAGATATCAAAAATTGTAATGTCTCAAAGCAACTGATTGAAGAACACAAATTTCAATATATGGGCATTTCAATTTTTTGAACAGTACATGATCATGGGTGTATCACATTACACTGGAGACAAAGGTTGATTCCATGACTTGGACGAATCTCTATCAGTGACCTCCATGAGTTCAAACTTCAATAGTCATTAAAGAAATTGATGGCAATTGTGTTCTGGAATGCAAAGGGAATTCTTCATATGGACTTTATATCTCATTATCAAATAATTAATGAAGTCAGATACTGTGAAGCATTGGTCAGACTAAGGAGAGCTGTCCATCAAAATAGGCCGAGATATTTGTACCTGCTACACAACAATGCCACCCACCTGGATGGTCAACCTGATAAAAGAGTAGAAGTTACATAGCTGTGTACATAGTAGGAGGAGGTGTTTTTAGTATATCCAATGTATAAATCTAAATGATTTAAGTCAGGAATCACATCTGTTTATGTTCCTCAAAGTAACATTTATCCGAGAAGCAGTTTCATACCAATGACCAATGACAGTTATTGCACAGACGTAAGAGTGGCATGGGTCAATTGGCATCACAGTCTTCAATGAGAATATTCATGTACTAGTGTACTAATCAGACATGTACATCAATCTCATAAAGTAACATAATAGTGCTGGTAATATATGCACATTATTTATTTGTATAGTAGTAAACAGGCTGGATTAATAAATGTTTGTGCATTAATTTTCAGTCATATGATTTAACATTGAACAGAAGCTACCAAAGATAATGATCAAACAAGTAGTAATAATAATTAATAATATAATATTAATAAATGCCTTCTCAGAGGTATAAACATACCATTTAAATAAACTATGTCTATTAAAGAGTATGACAAAATAAATACATTTAAGAATATCAGAATTTTAAAAAAATGAAGTATCTTAAATGTACTATTATACTTGTACTAATTGGAGCCTTGAGTATGATCAAAAAATGGTACGGACAAGAACTTTAACAAGATCTTTGGCAGTGCCTGTTTACTAAAAATTCCCAAAAATTTCACTTTGTTGAACTGCCCATCTACTCAGAAGTATTACCAAATGTAAAGAAAATATAAACACTGTATATGCTAGGTATCACTTAACATCAGAATTTATGCAAAAAGATTACATATTACTTATATTATTTACATTATTCAGACTATTATCCTCATCTTCATTGCCATATTCATAACATTTTGGTTTTTGTACACTCTGGCCTTCTTCAGGCGATTGGAATTTCAAACCAAACCCTTTATTTTGTCCACATGAGGGTAGATTGTTCTAGTTTCACTTGCCATGCCTCTTCCAGATATCTCAATTATTTTGCATTTAACCCAATTCTTCAACTATTTTGGTTCACCACTGCTGTGGCCTGGTACTGAACTCACAACTCTTTTGGTCAAGTCACTGGATCTAACCAACCTCTTTATCCACTTGGTCATGTGTCCTTGAAGAAATTCCAATCACCTGAAGAAGGATAGAGCATACAACAGCCGAAACGTGAATATGGCAATGAAGATGAGGACAACAGTCCAAATAATGTAAGCAATCATAATATCTCATCTCAGAGATATAGACAGATATTGAAGATTACATATATTTACTACCCTGCCTTACTCTAGGTATCAGGTGAAGAATGGTAGGGGATTGTACTGAACAGTAAGTAAAATATATTTACTAAACTTAGTATAACACAAGGCTAAATGAAATAAAGATAAAGATAAAATAAAAAAAATAAATAAATAAAAAATATAGATAAATAATTATTATTTACACTATTTAAATGTGGACTATTGTCCTCATCTTTGTTGTTGCTATCACAATATTTCAGCCATTGACACTCTGGCCTTCATCAGGTGTATATCGAGCTGGTTAACGTACAGGTAATTTCAAACTGAATGCTTTAATTTATAGGAGTAGACTGTTCTCTTTTCACTGACCATGTCTAAGGATATATCATTTTGTACTTATTTTTGTACTGCTCAGTTATTGCTTGCCCTATTTCCACTAAGGCTAAATACACTACCCAGTTCAAGGATTGAACTCACAATTACCATGTCACCAAATTCATTAACCAGTGCTCTAATCCATTAGGTTATTGCCCCATTAGACAATTCTGTGAGATCATTCATGAATTTGGTTACACAGAAATTATGATTTTCAGTCCCTGGATCAGGCAGTGTACTTGGACTCCATGGCAACAGGGAATACATTACTGAGCAGTACAAAAATAACAAGATGAGATATCACTATATATAGGCAGTGAAATAAGAATAATCTATACCTGTAGATTAAATAAAGATTATCCCAATCAACCATCATCTGATGAAGGCCTGAGAGCATAATGGACAAAACATTTTGATAACAACAGAGATGAAGACAATAGTCCACATACAAATATAATAATAACTCCTTATCCTAGAAATTCAGACAAAGATAAATAAACAATGTTATATTATAAAAGTATTACAAATAAAATTTTTAAAAATATTTAAATTGCCTAAAACATTTTAAAACATTTTATCCTTGTTTACTGTTTAGGACTGGGTTTCCGGTTCCTTCTAAAGTCTACTCCAATTCTATCTATACTTCTAATGTCTCTACCTAAACTCTGAAATTTTATTTACCATTTATTTTTATTTTTTTCCCGCTGTAGGAATAGGTAGTTTCATTTGTCATCCAGTTCACACTCCTCTCTGATCTTCTGAACAGGATTAGAGGTTTATCTCTCGTTTTCTGTTTAGGATTAAGTTTCCGATTTGTTCTAAAGTCTTTTTATTCTCTTTCACTCCCATAAGCCCCCTTGCATCTTAGTGGCATTATTGCCTTGGTTGAGATAAACTGATGAAAAAAACATGACTAAATTTATATAATTTATTATTTTACAACCATGATTACATTGTTTTTTTTTTATTAGCATTAGATAATTTTAAGTGATCCTATTTAGCAACTTCTCACATTTGAGTCTTACCCCAAGCTTAGAAGTAACCCTAATGTGAGTTAAGAACTTCAATTATTATCATATTTCACTTTATAAGATGCTCTGATGTATTAGATGTACCCTGAATTTTGAAGGAAGAAATTGAAAAAAAATAATTTTCTCCTCGTACTTTATAGCCCTCCCCACTATCCCCAATTTTACCTGCTGAATAGCTTATTTTGGTATGAAAACCTGACTAATCATAATAAATTCATCACAGACAGAGAAGTACCAAATTTATGGTAACTATTTAGAATGTAATCAGAAGATCACAGAGCACATATTGATGCATCATTGACAGTGATGACAAACAAAAATGGATGTTTTACCTGTTGGTAGGGATAAACTTAGGGTTGACTATATTTGTGTGGGAATGTTTGACACTGTTAAGTACCGTAAGTAGGATTACTTAATCAAGTGAAAATACGCAACATGTGCTAACGAAAAGCATAGTATACACTAGTATTGATAAATGCTGCTGCTTTGTGATCAGTAGTTTAAGAAATAAGAAAGAAAGGTGTAGCCTAAACAGGCATTACTGTAACAGGAATTTTGTTTCATGTCAATATCCCAGTACCCCAACTGCATAAATAGTTTCTCTTAAAACATTGTTAATTTAATTTTGATACACTAGACATGTTTTACTTTCAAGGGTCAGAATTGGATGTAACAGGAGCTGATGCTCACACCACAATGCCAACTTATAACTCACTGATTTTTGATTTATAGGATGCAGGAATGGTTTTTGGAGATATTTTATAGGGGGAAAAATGTGTCTTATAAGCAGCCAAATATAGTAATTATTGCCTAATAAAATTATGTTAAATAAATTTTATTCTTACTTTGTGCATAAAATATGCTTAATTTTTGGACTAACCTCATTATTATTAAACTTATTCTGATATGTTTCATGCTAAAACCAGGGAACCATATTACAATAAATTCTGTGCTGTTATTTTTCTTTAAATGCAATTTTTGTTACATACTTGTGAGGCAACATCACTTTTGGCTTGTCCATTTTCATATGCAATGCACTACGACCACTGCTATCATTATCAATAAGTAAAATTACTTAGCAGTTTACTGAAGAAAAAAAATTCACGACTGTAAACTACATTGATTCAGATATTATTTTAAAGAGTATTTCAAGGAATTAAACACCAGTTACTTCCCTTGAGTGAATTAAAATAGAAAGGAAAATTTATGAATTAGGACATTTAATTTTGTTTTTCAGTTTAAAACACAATTCTTATTTTTATTTTCAAACATTTTTAATTTATTTGTTCTATACTTATGTCACAGAAACAAAGATTCTTTTCAAATATTTCTTTTCTTAAACTAACATTCTCAATTTTTTTTTTTTTTGTGTTCACAAACATTTTGGTCTGAATTCCATTCAGTCAATTTCATATGGTAGAGTTTAAGTTAACTTTTTCCAATCTGTTACTAAGATAAGCACCAACTGAAAGTTATCTTTCAAAAAGTACATATATCCCATATGAATAGAAAAAACAGAAAAGTGAAAGAAAGTCAAATTTTATGGATATGCATCAAATTGCCGCCAAAGAAACAAACTTTCTTTATGAGAGATTAGAAAATTTTACACAACAAACTTTTTCACTCAATATCTTTCATAGAAAAAAATCTTTTGTCTGAGTTAAATTCAACCTTTTTAATCAAAGGCAGACAACTTTTAGACAATGAACATTTCCGAAACGGCAAAGAACTTTTTCTCTAAAATATACCTTTGCACACATCATTACAAACAAAGAAATTGTAAATTGTGTATATAAAATTTAATCTGTTGTTTCAAACATGTATTTTTTGTTGTGATTGAATATCGTTACCATTTGGCCATTTCTTATAATTTATGTTTGTGGATATTGCATATTTTATTTGCAGCACAATCTTAAATATTCATGCAGCATTCCTAGATCCACTACAGATACCTCATCTGAAAAAAATATATTTACTTAAAATGTAACTAAAGATATCATTGGATTTTTTTTACTTTAAAAAGATTTTTAAGATAATATCAGAACTGTATGTAAGTATAATGTTGATAATTTTAAATTCACATATACATAAAACTATCCCAGTAATACAAAATGCTTTTGCTATGGCCAGATTTGTGATGGAGGAAAAATGTTTCCTCAGAGATTTTATAATTATTAACAGTGGATAATTGAATGACAAAATTGAAGAAAGTTATTTTACACATTTCAAAATCACTTCCCTCAAAATGACTTCTTCAGGCTAATAATGGTTTTATTGGAGTCTTATATATATGCAGTGGAAGAAATACAACAGAAAAATTGAAACATAATCATAGTCATATTGAAAGTGCACTATTTCTGAGTCTTCCATGATGAGATTTTTGTCCAGTATCATAAAATATATATACTTTCCTAAGAAAATTAATGCTGATACAATGAGATATTTAAAAACAAAAGTGATAAAAATGAAATGAAAATTAATATTTTTAATAGTGATAAAATAGTGCTAAAATAAAATTAGTATTTCTAATAGTGATAAAATAAAATAAAAAACAGAGGTGATAGGAAGCTGAATGTGGTAAGATAGGTCATCCAGTGGTTCCCAACCTTTTTTTTTTCTTTTTTTTTTTTTGCCCATGGACCACGTTTGCTTTTCATTTTTTTTGATGGACCCCCAATGAAAGAAAAAGCTTATTTTACTTTTTACTAATAGATAACTTTAGGAATCTTTATATATATAATCCTTCCTTTATATATTCTTCTCAGTTTATGTTCAATTTTTACAATCAAAACATCCAATAGAGTAAAAGGGACGCTAAAACTTACATCACTTGATCTTGTTATCTGCTAGTTTTAGAGTTGTTTTTCTATTTTTAGTATTCTAATATGGCATAGATTACTGTTGAAATTCCAATTCTCAGTTGTAGCAACCATTCCAAAGTGAAATTACTCTATGGACCACTAAAATATTACCATGGACCTCTAGTCTGCTATTTTTTTTTGTGTGAATCCCCAGTATTGTTACATGGTTCCCTGGGGTGTATATTGACTCTGGTTGAGATTATCTGATCTAGACATATCAGATGCCCAAATTTTTTTAATTTAGATTTAATGCTAAGTGTCTCTATGTCTATATAAAATTGCAACCTGTACTTGTATGTCTTCCTCCCCTTATATAAGACTATATCAATAGAATCATTATTAATCTGAAGAAGTCCTTTTGAGGGCTGAAACATTCAGTGACTTTACAATTAGTCTAATATAGATTTGTAAATCATCCATCATCATTAATCTGAATCCATTTGGACTATTACAGCTACTAAACTGCTGGGTACTAAATTAGTAAATTCTGTCTGTTTCTTATTCACAGAATGTACAAGCTGCCATTATTTAAAGAGAATAAAGTCTTAAAGAAAAAAGAATAAAAAAAGGAAATTGTATATAAAATTTCCTTTTTTTGTGTGTATACTGAAAAGTGGCAAAGAGATGAACATTAATTTCCTGGAGATTGACTTTTAATTTAAAGAAATTAAACAATTTCCTTTTGTAGTAAGTTTCATCTTCATTTGGAGTTTCTACATTAGATACAGACTAAACTGAAGGTCTATCGTCAGAGTAGTAGCAAGATCAAGTTACAAATTATTACTACTGACATATTAATAACTGGACTTAGTATAAAGATAGATTTTTTTATTTTGTGGCTTACCAACCCTTTTCAGATTATTTAAACCAGCAAATATGTTTAAATTTAGGAATTCTTTGGAGATTATAATGATTTTTAGTACTACATGATCTACTAATTAACTCATGTACCAAATTCTACTATCAAACTAAAGGTGTGTAATTGAATGAGAAATCTTTTTGAAGTGGTTTTTGCTTTGAAAAGACATATTCAGACTAAATATTTTTATTGATTGAATCATATTATATATATATATATATATATTTTTACATATATATATATATATATATATATATGTTTATATATATATATATATATATATATATATATATATATATATATGTGTTATATATATATATATATATATGTTATATATATATGTGTTATATATATATATATATATATGTTTATATATATATATATATATATATATATATATGTTTATATATATATATATATATATATATATGTTTATATATATATATATATATATATATATATGTTTATATATATATATATATATATATATATATGTGTTATATATATATATATATATATATATATATATATATGTGTTATATATATATATATATATGTTATATATATATATATGTGTTATATATATATATATATATATGTTATATATATATATATATGTGTTATATATATATATATATATATATATGTGTTATATATATATATATATATATATGTTATATATATATATGTGTTATATATATATATATATATGTTATATATATATATATGTGTTATATATATATATATGTGTTATATATATATATATATGTTATATATATATATGTGTGTTATATATATATATATATATATATATATATATATATGTTATATATATGTGTGTGTGTGTTAGTTATATAAAATGTAGGGGTGTAATGAAAATATAAATTATATAACTGATATTTGTGTTTTTATTTTCTTCCCTAGATATATATGATTTCATTAATAAAAACATTAGTCTGAAGAAGTCCTTTTCATGAACAAAACATGTTCCATGGTGTATCTCATTTTGTGATTCAGTTATCCTTAATAGGAGATTGCAACTAAGTCATGAATTTTTAATCATGTTGTCATTTGAAATTTACTGCATTGATATACATTGTTTTAATGGATTTTAACCTTTTGCAGGGTATTTAAAGCCAGAAATTATTTTTTTATATGGAAAGAACTTTATGGAGATGATGATTTTTACTGATACAAGTTCTACTAATTTACCCATACAATGGAGGAGAAGAGGTGGATTCATACCTTTCTTAAGAATAATTGCACCTAAGTGAATATAGGGAACACAACTAGAACTGGACCACAGCTTTCCAATATCCAATTCCAAGACATTCTCCATTACACCATATGCATATCCAAGCTTACAGAGCCTGGCATTCCCAAGCTGACACCAATCTAGGTATTGACCAGGTTTGGTGCTGCTCAACTTCAGGGATTGTATGAAAACTGATGTTTCAGAATTGATATGACCATAAGCTCCAACTTAACACCAAATCATTGCTGGTGAAATCAGAACTTTAAAAGTAAGTATATATAAATTTGTGCTACATGAAAGATGAAATATACATAGTTGTTAAAAATGAAAGCAGAAATTAGTGTTCAGGGATAATATTAAATAAAATTTGGCAAGGATCTATGTATGAAAGAAAAAAGAGTAAATTAAAAAAAATTAATATTTACATATCACAGAACAAAAGAGGTTAATATACACAGATACATACATTATATATATATATATATTATATAAACTAATTAAGGAGATAAAAAGGTATTGACAGAATTGAAAAATAGGCACTGTAAACAGAAATATTCATATTGCTATAGATTAACCTCTCCAGATCACTTATTCATTCATTCATTCATATATATATATATATATATATATATATATTCATTCATATATATATATATTCATTCATATATATATATATATATATATATATATATATGAATGAATGAATAAGTGATCTGGAGAGGTTAATCTATAGCAATATGAATATATATATATATATATAGATATTATATTATATTATATTATATAGTGTATTTAGGTAACAAATATTTTTTGATACATATTTCATTAAAGACATCTAACAACGAACTGTGTTTAAGCTTTTCATTTAATTTTCCTTGTGTTTATACAAGTGTTCCCACTTCTAGACACAAAGTGTTAAAAAACTGTCAAAAAGCTCTGCATATCTAAACACTTCTCGTTATTGCGTTATACATTATCAAGGGCAATTTTAATTTTTAACTAAGTATGTGGGCTTTAATACATGTAGTAAAGTTAAAGGAATGTTTTATGCAAAAAAAATAAAATATCCAAATAAGAGAAAACAGATGGAGTAAAAATCCACAGTTTGTAGCATTTACTTTTTTTTAAATATATATATATATATATATATATATATATATATATATATATATATCAAATATGAGATGCAGTTTAATTTATATTACAATGAATCATACATACAAAAAGTAAATTAGTAAATCAATGATATAAAATGGCAAATTCACTTTGCTAACTAAAGTTTGTACTTGTTATCAATAACAAACTTCAAAAAATACATATTTTGCTTTGCATTATATTTTTTGTCTCGGATGCTACCTGAATTTTACCAAAAAGGAAATGGTTTCCATGCCTGATGATGACGGAGAACCCTTCAAAAGTACTTACATATTTAAGGGAGACCTAATACAGTTTATAATTTTAAAAACAAAGATCGTAACATTCGTCGAGTGGTTAGTGGGTTAATGCATTTATAAAATTTAGTTAGAATTTAGTATAAGTGTCTTTCAGTTGAGTTTTTATGTTTATGTTTTGTATGAGACAACAATCCTGCACAGGACTTGCAAACAAATCCACACAAAGGGCATACTGAA
>OZ038520.1:12039071-12041571 GCA_964036315.1 Acanthosepion esculentum
ATTGAACATCACTGGAAAATACGAAAACTCAAGGAATCAGCACATATGTTAGCTCACAAAAATCTAAATCACAGTGGATAAAAGCATTTGTTGGATCCAGTGACTTGACCCAAAGAGTTGTGAGTTCAATACTTGCAATGGTAAACAAAAACTTGGAGAGTTGAGTCAAGGGGAAATAAACTGAGACATCTGGAAGAGGTGTGGAACTAGAACAACCTACCCCAGTGGATGAAATAAAGGGTTCAGTTCTTCTGAAGAAGGCAGGTGCATACAACAGTCGATATGTTGTGAATATGGCAACAAAGATGAGTACCAATGTAAATAATTACAATACCTCATCTCAGAAATACATACATATATATATATATATATATATATATATATATATATATATATATATATACACACACACACACACACACTTCAAATGTTATTATAGTATTTGAAATAGATCCCCTCTTTTTTGCTTATTATGTTTATTGGCCTGCATATTCAAGAAATCTAAGTAAAGCAAATGTATCCTTTGGCAAGGATCAAGCCTAGATCCTCCTTTGTAAGGAAATCCATCATTTGATCCAGCATGCTTTATCGCTCAGCTACAAAGGATTTCACAGTAAGATGCTTTTTATCCTATTTATCAGAGTGAAAAGGATGTGCTTTTCTTAAATAAGGTAAAAAGAACTTTGCTTACTGTGAAATTCTTCATGGATGAGTGGTAAAGCATGATAGTTTTCTTACACAGGAGGATGCAGTTTTCATCTCTGCCAGAAGAGGACATTTTCTTTTCCTTGGATTTCTTGAATGCAAAAGCCGTTAGACAAAGCATATATCTAAAATTTGTCAGCATCATTTTTTTTTTCTTACATAGATGGGGGATCAATTTATAATGAATTTATATAACAAACTGGACCCCCACTGCCATAAAATTTAATAATTTATAGATATTCATGATTTAGATCACTTATTCTGTATTAATATGAAAAAAAAAAAAAAAGGAAAAATTGAAAAGTGGTTATTTCTGGTTAATGTGCCTAATGTACAAGTCTTCCAATATTTAAAAATAAAATGCAATAGTAACGTTTGAGCAAATATAGAAATAAAATAAAATATAGAAAATAATGGGTCCAGACAGAAGATTCACAGAGACCAGAACTGAAGTTATTTAATAAGTAAAACACAGGGTTTCTTTTTTTTTTCATCACAGTTGCTACAAATTCATCAACAATCATGATGATATTTAAAGATTTGTATGTTTTAGTATATGTTTTAGTACATGTTTTAGTATATTAGTATATGATGGGGAGTAAGACAAATCTTAGATTAATTTTGTAACAGTATGCATTTTTAACATTATTTAAAACATTTGGTTAAAAATAAAATAAAGAGGAGCAACAAATACCTTCAAATAAGGGGGAAAAGTCCCTATAGTATACCAGCCCCAAAATAGTAAATTATAATTTTATATAAAAACCAAACAAACCACTTTTTGTGGGATTAGGAACATAATTTCCCTAATAAATAAATAACACTTAAAACTATCCATGCAATATTACAGAAATTAAAAAAATTAAGGACAGATAAAAATGTACTCATCATTAAAGCATTTTATTTAAACTTGTTCATCGTTTTCATTTTTAAATAAATAAAAGCAAAATTTTACACTTCATTAACGTCAGTCAAAAGAATGTAAATTTTAAAGAATATTTACAATTGAATAAATATTTATTTTCACCGAATTTAGACTGACAGATCGTAAATGATTCATATAATTTATTATAAGCTAAACAAATTTGTTTTCAGTAAAAGTATCTGAATAATTCATATGCATTTTTATATTTTCAATAATAAATTTAAATTAGACAGTTCTGTGTATATACTGAAAATCTTATTGATTTGACAGATTCAAAACATATTACTAAATAAGAAAAATGAAGAAGAAATCAAAGTGATTTTTCTCTCAAAGATATGTTTAACAAGAGAGGCAAATTTTACAGTAACATCTTAAGATGTCTCCATTTTAATTATCAAGGGATTTACTCCAACAATAAATTTTATTTTTCAATATTCATATTTTAATTGTTGAATTTCTTTTTCCTTATATGGAATGACTGAATTGTGGTGAAAGTACATATTAGAAATAAAAATATTATTTAAAGAAAAATGACAGAAAATTTAAGTATATTAAAACATAAAACATGAAGTGTAAGAAAAAAAAAATAAATAAAATAATACAAGGAGAAAAAATTGTAAGAATTTTTTGAAGATGTAGAAATTATTTTTAAAAATAAAAATATAATTTTTCTTATAAGAAAATATGATCATAGATTTAAATACAAGAAAAAAAAGCGGATTGACAAATGGAACAACATGAAAAATGACAAACATGGAAAAAAAAAATGTTTAGCTCTATGCCATAGTCTTCTGTTATGACAAATTTTAAATCATTTTAAAGTTGTACTTTTTCTTTGAAAGCCACAATAAATATGAACTTCTTCAAAAA
>OZ038520.1:12044071-12094071 GCA_964036315.1 Acanthosepion esculentum
TCAGTACATTTCATGTTCTCATATCTGCTGAACTATGAATGGTAGCAAGATGAAACTGGTACCATTTTAAAGTTAAATTCATTAAGTTTTTTGTAATGCTAATGATTTTTTCATATTTTTTTCAGATCCAGTAATGGCATTCACTCAACCAGAAAAGGGGTTTTGCTTTCTTGAATTTGCAAAAAACTGAATCATGGACACTTGTTCAATGTGCATTTCGCACAAAATTCCAAAAAGAGGCGCCAGAAAGGAAGTCCGTATTGAGACGGAATCGTAAATTCATGAAGGATGGATGTTTGTGCCCAGCCAAGAGAATGGGACGCCCCCTCAACTTCAGATGATACAGTTGAGTGAGTTCAAACTGCCTTCGAGCAGAGCCCCTGTAAATCAATCAGAAGAGCCAATAAGGAACTTCAGCTTCTTACAACAACTATTTGACATGTCTTAAAAAAGACGACTGCACATGACACTTTACAAGCTACGGTTAACCCAACAGTTGCAGGAGACTGATAAACCAGCTCGTCGTGACTTTTGCATTGCAATGCATGAGTAGTTGGAAGATGATGGATTTGATGTGTGCCGTGTGACCAACGGTGCTCATATTGTACATCTTTGAACATTCCATGTAAAACCTGAGATTAAATTCTTTCAGAATATGTCAGGTGGATTTTTATATCCTTAATAGTTTTCGAGATATTCAATTTCAAAATGTGGCCAATACTTTTGGAACACCCTGTCTTATTAATGATAACAACATTGTTATTATGCATTACTATTATTATATTCTTTAAATGTATTTCTTAATCCAACATTATTTCTTATTACTATAAATATTATTTTTAGTGGGTACATGTTTGAGTTGCTATCCTTGTTTATATATTTTTCATAGACAGTGAAGTTAATAGCAACCAGCCTCGATGGAGAAGTCTAAACCAAATATTTTTATTATTCGAATCCTTAAAGAAAAATACAATATATTAGCAAACATTTGAAAAGGATGAATTGTATAAACAATGTAAATTAGCTCATTAATGGCCCCAATAAAATCTGGTATTAATTGTAAAAATAAAAATTCAGCATTAATTATAGATTTGCCCACCATTCTAAAAATAGGACAGTGGTTTTCAATTGGTTCAAATGACATTTTCTGGTCCACTATTGTATATGTGATCAAATAAAAGATTCTGAATTAAATATATATTTACAATTTAAATCTCAAATAAATAACCTATTTAGGCCAATAAGTGAAAAAAAAATCTTTCAACAGTATATATTGAAAACCAAAATAGCTATGTAACATGTAGGCAATGTTCAACCTTTGTTCCTGCAAAAAAAAAAAAAAAAAAAAAAAAAAGAGAAAAAAAGGTCTCAAAAGGACCGTTATTCCCTTGGCACCGCTATTACTGAACACTTTTGATTCCCTCAGCAATGCCTATGTACAAGATTATAATATGTGAACCAAGTAGAATATTATATTTATTATTTATCATTTTATAAAAAATAAATTTGAAAAAAGAAACTTTTTTATTCAAAAATTTATAAAAAAATACAAAATTATCAAAATATATAAACCAATAAGAATACAATATTTGCATTAAAAATTTATATTCTGTAATTATTCACTGCGGAAACGTTTGTTCATCCAATGAATAGCGAGATACACATTCAAAATATGGAGTGTTTTTGATCCTGACCAAAATCTAAAATTAAAAGAATGTTTGGTTTAGAGGAAGAGATGCTATTAACCTATTTTAGTGAATTTATGTGGTAAAAATAAATGATGGAAAAAGCTTGGAAAATGCATTTTTTCAAAATTTATATTCTGTAATTATTCACTAGGAAAGCGTTTGTTCATCCAATGAATAGGGAGATATAAACACTCAAAATATGGAGTGTTTTTGGTCCTACCTAAAATTAAAAGAATGTTTGGTTTAGACGAAGAGATGCTTTTAACCTGTTTTAGTGAATTTATTTAGTAAGAGTAAATGAAAGAAAAACCTGGAAAATGCATTTTTTCAAATTTTATATTTTGTAATTATTCACTAGGAAAAATTTTTCCATCCAATGAATGGGCAGATAAAAACTCAAAATATGGAGTGTTTTTGACCCTCCCTAAAATCTAAAATTAAAAGAATGTTTTAACCTATTTTAATGATTTTATGTAGTAAGAGTAAATGAAAGAAAAACTTGGAAAATGCATTTTTTCAAACATTATAATTACAGTTGCTCATCATTCTGCGTTTATTTAAATTTTCTTGTTCACAGATATTTTTATAAATTAATAAATAAACAAAGTTTTTCACATTTATTTCTTTATAAAATGGGAAATAATAAATATATTTCCTTATAGTTGGTTCACATGTATTTATAATCTCATAAATATAAAATGATTCTTGTAAATAAGCAATCTAATAAATAAATAGAGTTTTAATATCTTTGTTGTCAATTCTCAGAAATAAAGAAAAGGTATAAATGCAATGTCAGTCACTATGTATTGTCCTCCTGATTACTCTTTTCTCTCTCTGCTCATTAAAGTTTCAGTTCCTAAGTCTTCCACACCCTGTAACCCCTGGCATTTTAGTGGCTTTACTTGGGGTGATACCTATTTAAAAAAATCCACATATTTTTGAGTTTTATTAAAATTCTAATACTCATTTTTTAAAACATTGTCAAGGGAGTCAAAAGTGTATGCAGTAATAGTGGTGTCAAGGGAAAACAGTCCTCTTGACATGCTAATTTTTTTTTTTTTTTGTGGGCACAAACGTTAAACATTGCCATATTTTTATTAGTCACTTATAGTAAATTCTAAAGTTTTTTTTTTTATTTTTGATGACATATGTTATTTTAATTTACTTCCTGACATATGATTAATATTAGAAAATAATACAACTGTGTTAAAATAAGAAAATTAAATAATATTTTTCAAGAAGTAAGCTTGTGATGTGATTTTATATATCCTATTGGAGAGGTCATAGAAAAAAACAGGTTTTCATTGCATAACCTAATTGTGTATGTAAGCATAAGAACAGGGCTGGATTATCCTTTCAGCTAGTATAGACTGCAGCCTAGGGCCCTCTCCCTAAGTTTGTATAATGCAATCATTTTAATTTCCTAAATGTTCCAAATAGTTTCATAAACTGAAATATCAATATGAAAAACTCATGTTTATTTGACTTTGCAGCAAGAAAAAGAATGTTTTAGTTTATGTTCTTGTCTTTCAAGTAGATAACATGTTTGATTTTAGTTCAGTATGTTTAAAGATGTTATAACTTCTAAATAGTTTCATAAACTGAAATGATATCAATATTACAAACTCATTTATTTTGATTGTTCTATTGTTATAATGCTAGTTAAGAAAATCTGTTTTTATTTAGGATGGTTGTGCTGAAATATGGGCTAATTGGTTATAAATTTTATAGATGTTATTTATTTTGATTGTTTTATTGTTATAATGCTAGTTAAGAAAATCTGTTTTTATTTAGGATGGTTGTGCTGAAATATGGGCTAATTGGTTATAAATTTTATAGATGTTATTTATTTTGATTGTTTTATTGTTATAATGCTAGTTAAGAAAATCTGTTTTTTTAGCATGGTTGTACTGAAATATGGGCTAATTAGTTTTAAATTTTATAGATGTTATTTATTTTGATTGTTTTATTGTTATAATGCTAGTTAAGAAAATCTGTTTTTTTAGCATTGTTGTACTGAAATATGGGCTAATTAGTTTTAAATTTTATAGATGTTATTTATTTTGATTGTTTTATTGTTATAATGCTAGTTAAGAAAATCTGTTTTTTTAGCATTGTTGTACTGAAATATGGGCTAATTAGTTTTAAATTTTATAGATGTTATTTATTTTGATTGTTTTATTGTTATAATGGTAGTTAAGAAAATCTGTTTTTTTAGCATTGTTGTACTGAAATATGGGCTAATTGGTTTTAAATTTTATAGATGTTATTTATTTTGATTGTTTTATTGTTATAATGCTAGTTAAGAAAATCTGTTTTTTTTTAGCATGGTTGTACTGAAATATGGGCTAATTGGTTTTAAATTTTATAGATGTTATTTATTTTGATTGTTTTATTGTTAGAATGCTGATTTTAAAAATCTTTTTTTGGGTTTTTTTTTATTATGGTTGTGTTGAAATATATGCCAATTTGGTTTGTAATAAATAGTCAAATAGTGGGATTTCTTAAAAAATATTTTTATTTTCATTGACAAAAAACAGTTTATTTACTGCAATCTTCACTCTTTACAAGGCCTGAGAGCCACTCAAGGTAGAGGGTTTTGTTTGGGAATTTAGTTATGCAACTCAATTTTGTCACAGTTTTGTTATGTTTTGAATTCTTTCAATTGTTGGAAATAATATAAGTGGGTACTGAAAAGGTTTTAGTTTCATGAAGAAGCTTTTCTGAAAAAATCTGAGGTTTAGTCATTTGATTAGATTTTGGGTTGAACCCAGAGATGGATGATCATTTAGGCTGCAGTCTAGGGGCCCTCAGGCTTTTATAAAGTAATTATTTTAATTTTCTAGATGCTGTAACTTCTAAATAGTTTCATAAACTGAAATGATATCAATATGACAAAGTCATATTTATTTGACTTTGTGGGAAAAAAAACAAGAAAAATATTGTTTTAGTTTGTGTCATTGTGTTTCAAGTAGACAACATGTTTGATTTTAGTTCAGAAAGTCTTAGAAATGTTTATAAAGCAATGATTTTAATTTTGTAGATGTTATAACTTCTAAATAGTTTCATAAACTGAAATGATAAATATGAAAAAGTTATATTTATTTGACTTTGCAGGAAGCAAAGCAAGGAAAAGAATGTTTTAGTTTGTGTCATTGTGTTTCAAGTGGATAATGTTTGATTTTAGTTCAGAATGTTTAAAGATGTTATAACTTGTAAATAGTTTTATTAAACTAAAATGATATCAATATAACAAAATTATTTATTTTGAGTGTTTTATTGTTATAATGCTTCTTATAAAAAATCTGGGGTTTTTTAGGGTTTTTTTTTATTTTAATACTGTTTTGTTGAACTATGTGCTAATTTAGTCTGGCAATAAATACTAAAATATTGGTATTTCTTAAAGAATATTTTTAATGACAAACAAAAGATAGCTATCTTAGTTTATTTAAAGAATTTGCAATAAGTTTACACCAAGCTATGTAAAAGTCACCAAAATATATTATGAGTAAAAAATGTTCCAGATGGGTGAGTTAAAGGGTGGCACCGTATGAAAGAAGGCCTATAATTTCATTAACCTAGAGACCCTCAAAAAGTCATAATCCAGCCCTGAATAAATATAAAGTTACCTTGTAAATGAAAAATAAAATAAAAATGTGAACCAAAGTCCACAGCTGTAAATTTTGCATTTTGTTTTATAAATTTTAATTCCTTTAATCAAAAACTGATAAAAAATAGAATCAAATTTCAATTTAACCCTTTGAACCCTGACAAATATGGATCTCCCACCCTGGGCCCCTACTGTCCATGACTCTGGCCGGTATACCAGTCGCCCAAGTATATGCACTTTCACATGGCAGCCAGTATACTGGCCACTCAGGCTCAAATGGTTAACTCAAGGAGTTTTGAATGAAATAACCTTATATAAAATTACAATAAGTTTCTTTTACTTTTGTAATTTTATTAAATGTGCTTATGTTTCTGATTATGATGAATGGACATTAATTTATCTATTTTTATTTAGTGTTTGGTAATCATCAATCAAACCATATAATAATTATGTGTATTTATATATTTCCTGTCCCATGTGTAGTGTGAAAGGAGATAAAACAACTTAAGTTAGTAAATTTATGAGTGATTACTTCCCTTAGTCATTTTAATAATCTACTCGATAAAATATTTGCATTTAGATAAAATTAGTTCCTGAGCAAAATGAATCATTTAATTAATCACTTCCCTTACTCCTATATTTCTTTGATTACAATCTTATTTATTCAAGCCTTTCATGTGAAGTACTCAGATATCTATATCTCTTAAATGATCATCTTGCTTCAACTTGATTTTGAAATAAGCTTTCTTTTCGCTGTGTTATAATGCTAGTTAAGGAAATCTGTTTTTTTTTTTAGCATGGTTGTACTGAAATATGGGCTAATTGGTTTTAAATTTTATAGATGTTATTTATTTTGATTGTTTTATTGTTATAATGCTAGTTAATTCATTAAGGGAATCACAGATAAAAGAACAAAAGTCAGGAGAGGAGTTTCAAGGAATTGTACACATGTAAAAGGACCCAAGGAAAAGAATGTTACTGAGGCCACTTGGGTTTAGTATGAAAATAAAATAGCTTATGTTCTGGAAATTAATTATATAGATTAATATCCATTCAGTCATCACAAAAATAGCCATAGCTTCAGCACATTTTATTATTTAGGTATTCAAAATTTTAAGTGCATTTTCTTCTTTCTTTATTTTTATGTGCCATGCCCTTTCAGGACGTAGGTTATCATGGCTCTCCACCTCCCTCTATCCCTTGCAGCTCTCAACAAGTTCCTTCCCTCTGCTTCCTCCCCCAGACCATGTTCTGTCATCCACTTGCTTAAGTCCACCAGGTATGTCACGCATCATTTTCCCTTGTCTCTCTTTCCCTGTATTCGACCTGTGAGTATTAGATTCTCCAGACCCTCCTTCCTCATTATGCATCCCAGAAACTTCAGCTGCCTCTTCCTGATATTAAGTATAAGCCTCCTCCTTGTTTGCAACCTCTCTAAGATCTCATTGTTGCTCACACGCTCGGCCCATGATATCCTTAGCATCCTTCTGTACAACCACATCTCTGTCGCCTTGAGTCTCTTCTTCACCTTTGAAGAAATCGTCCAACATTCACTGCCGTAAAGAAGGACAGATGTCACATAACAGTTCAGTATGCTTTTCTTTGCACTATTTAAAAAATGTTTCAAATTAATTAAATTGAAATAGCATAAATAAATAATTCAATTTATGAATATTTTAAAGCAATATTTTGCAACACATGAAAAATGACATTTGTAGTGAATGCACTTATTTACACGATGCAAGCTGAATTAATTTAGCTAATCAATACAGCTTTTTGGGTTGGGGTGATCATCAATGTATATACAGAATAGAGTTATTACTACTTTTGTTTAAATGAAGTTAGCCTTTGGAACAAGCAATGTGTTTTCAAGAACAAGTCCTTTTAGCATTTAGATTTATTCTTTTGATATATAATCAACAACATAGGACGGGAGAATTCCTACACTAACAAGGGAGGTAACTTTGACATAAAAGGCTATGGGTGGGAAAAATCATTGATTAGAGAATGGTATTTTTTCTATTTTGAAAATATTCAAACAAAAACTTTCTAGAAAGTTGTTATTCTATGTCCCACCCAAATCTATAAATATAAATCAATCAGTATTGACAATGCCATCAAAAATGGATTCTCATTCAATTGGCATTATCAAACAAAACAATTCCACTATAATTGAATTGCTTCAGTTATACAATCATTACATATGTATATATAACTGTTAAACTGAAACTAAAATGCATTATTAGTTATTATAAACACCAAAGTTATCTACTTGCTACACTTAACTTTTTTTTTTAGCTTTATACACATATATTTGGATACTACACAAAGAAAACTGTCTTCAAACATACATCACAAGAAAAATAACAGGCAAATAAGAAATCTACTTAAAACAAAGCTAATGTCAATTCTACTAGTTGATAACTTGTTTCCAATCTCAACCCTACCCAAAATATTGAATCCACCCACCCTAAATTATTTTTTTTTATTAATTGATTGCTAATATCAAAGCAATATCATCTTTCCTTCCCTTTTGTTTTTTGTTTTTTCTTTTCTTTTCTTTCTTAATCTTTCATCCAAGCAAAACACTGAGTGTTCATATTGGTTTTTGTTACCTTGTTTCTGGATAATTCTAGCAATATGGGATACCTGTTTTAAAAGAGGTAGAGATATGCAATGCATGAACACATACTACAGGATTTAGTTTCTTTATAAGAAATCAGAAAATTAAGTTATTTTTGTTTTTAAGTATATTTTTCTTATCTTTTTAATGAGGTATTTTAAAACAAAAAATTCTATTACTCTATAACTGGGAAGAGGGAGAAAAAGAAATGAAAAAGGATGAGGTGAGGAGACAAAGACAAAGAATCAAGATGAATATAAAAGAAACAGACATGTGACAAAACAAAAACGAGGGGGGGGGGTGAGAAAATATCCGAAATGAGGTAGAAAGAAAAGAAATGACTAAAACAGAGAGAAAAAATGCAAAAGAAAAAAAACGGGGAAAAAAAAATAAAAAAATTTTCTAATTTTGTTTTTTAGTGCATATAAAAAAAAGAAAAATAAATATGGGAACATAGAAAACTATTTAGCATTCTCTTCTTCACACAAACTGTACAATCTCTTATCTTTTTTATTTTGTGAATTTTAATATTTTGAGCTGGAATAAGATGTTTCCATGTATACTGTTTGTTTCCATGTATACTGTTTTTGGTTCTTTTTCACATAAAAAAAGAAGTTTATTCCTGACAACAATACCACAGAATAGTAATAGTAGATAACCATTACTAAACAATAGTATAGTAAATAACCATTACTAAACAATAGTATAATAATGATATAGCATAGGAGCTGAAGCCATTTATAAAATATCAAAACAATATAGAATCAATATTTTTAAAAATTTGTAATAACATACAAATGGGCAATAAAATGTAGAAAAAATAGACATGAAACAAATACTAATGTAGAAGCTGATGGAAATAAAGTGAAATGTATAAGCAACAATTATCTCTGATAAAGTAATATTTAAATCTTATGGGATTGTAAACAAAAGATCCATTTGCTTTCTCCGCTAAATTGTCTCTGCATTTGGTGCAGTTCAATAATGAATTGTTTGTAAGTAGATTTAGGTTTAGTTTAGGTTTCAAATTCATCAATCTCTTGTATTGTTGGTCGTGGATTTATTTCAAACCAGATTTAATTTTAAAGTAAAGTCTACTTTTTCTTTTTGTCTTCAACATAATAAGAGCTTTTTCAATATTTTCTTTTCAATTTTTTTTCTCCATCCACTTGCTTTTTTTTTTTTCATTGTGAAATTATTAAAGTGTAGAGCACTTCAATACATATATGTAGTATGTGTGTGTGTTTTTACATATAAATACATATGTATGTGTGTAACTGTAACACTTCCTGTGTTTTATTTTTACTCTTTTTATTGTATTTTTGTTACTGTTTTTCGGGTAGGAGTGACATTTCATATGGATAGCTACTGTGAGTAGCTATCTAGAAGAATCCATGAAGCAGGGGAAATAATATATTGCACAAGGTTTTATTTTCTGGACAATAGAATTTTGTTTTATATTCCTTTTCTTTTCTTATTTTTTTGATACTTCAAATTTATCTTCCTATAATATGTAAACTATTTACGGCACTTCCAATTAAATTCCGTGTTAGTTTACAATTTGATCTTTTTGCATCTAATATTATAATTGTCAGTGATTTCTTTAATTTTAATTTATTATTTCATAATTTATGTTCCTAATAGTGAATAGTTTTAAAAAATATTAAACAAATCTAAAAACAAAAAGAAAAGAAATTAAAGCAATTAAATACTTCATAAATGCAAATTCACAAAATATTCCTACAATAAATTTGTGAAAATTATGTAATCAAAAAAGATTTTCTATTATTAAATTTGAAATTACAATTTAGTTGAGAAAAATGTCAGTTTTAATGACATTCAAATTTGTTATAAGAACTTTTTTCATGACTAAATGTTCTAAGACTAATTTTTCATTGTTTATTTTTTTTTATTTTGCTCAATTGTTATGGCATTTCCATCTTACAATTTTAATTCAATATAAAATATCTTAAAATTAATTTTTCTTATAGCAGCAGTGCTCTTCTATACATTTTTTTTCTTTCCTTAATGTGTTTAAAGTTTTTTGCTTACTGCGTACTAATTTGTTTTTTTGTCTATGAATAAAGTTATCCTATAATAAAATAAGACAGACAACTCTGAAGAGTTATAGACTGTGTATCCAAATAATTATGTTTATTGTATATATCCGACATGTGCAGCAAAAACATTACATATGAGAACATGCCGTCATATACAAAATACTACACAGTAACTGCAGAACCTCACTTCTAATTACAGTCATTGAAATATTAGTATCAGCGTTTTTATTACTGCATATTGAGATCTTTTTTTTTCTTTTTTTTATAGACTCTTTGTTTTTACTATTTATGATTTTTTTTTTTTACTGTAAAGTTGTCATGAATCAAAGAATTCAGTTGATTTGCTTGCGACATCAGAATTTGGTTCTGTAATCTGTGGTGATGTCAAAGATGATGGCAATGGGGGAGGTGGAGGGGGAGATGGTGATTGTTGTGTATGTTGCACACTGGTTGCAGGAGAAATAAATGGGTCAAGCTCAGCCGACCTTTGACCACTGCTACCTGTGAGGGAGTTGTTGCCACTGCTGCTACTCACGATCACAATGTTGCTATTGTTGTTGTTGCACTCTACGTCTTCAAACTCATCATCAATATAACTGCCACCACTGCCTCCATCACAGTCATCACTAGTGACCAGGGTGGTGACAACAGAAGGTAAGGGTACAGGTGGTTGGGTCAGTGATGCAGAGTGTGGATGAAGGGCCTGTTCAACTTTTTGTCTCTCCTCTTCCTGAACGTCAAGGCAATGTTGCAAACCTGCACAGTAGTGAAGCAATTGAATCATAAGCCTTTCAATTTGCTCGTCAGTCATTCGGATATGATTTTGACATATTTTCTTTGTTGCAACATCACTGACCTCTTTTTCTCTTTTGGTAAGTTGCGATTTTGTTTCTGTGGCCTGGTCAATTTGTTCTTGTAGCATGCTTACCTGTAATAAAAAAAATAGAAAATAAAAATAGGGTTTCAGAATGAATTCAAAATAGACTGGAGTGATATTCTCAAAAAACAAGGAACTGATTTTTGAAGAAAAATATAAAACAAGCCATGTTATTGAAATAGAAACATGAAACCTGCATAAAATTATTTTACATAACAAAAATAGAAATAAAACATTATATTCACACTCCTAAAAATTAAACAAAAAAAAACCAATAAAATGTAAAACAGACATAAAAAAATCAACAGTAATTATATTCATCAATAAAAGAAAAATGATTATCAAGAAAAAAAAATCAGTCTAAAATAGAAACAAGAATGGAAAATATAATAATGTATAATAATAATGTAATAATGAAACCTGTCAAAAGTTCAACTGACATTAAACTAAAATAGAAATTTCTAGCATGAATATTGCTGTTATATATTTTGCTATCTTTTAGGCATTTGTAGAATTTGACTTTTACATTTCATAGATCACACTTAATTTGCATAAGGATGCTATTTAACAATGCCCTGATTGGACAACAAATATTAAATAATATCTTATGTATTTTTCACATGCAAGTTTGAAGTTAGGAACAAACTAAACACTTTTAGGCTCCAAGCTAGAAGTATAACAATAGACCTTTTCTGATTGGTTTATTTATACCAAAATCATATTTATGCCTAGGCACAAGTGTTCAAATCAGAGAACTGCCAAAATTATGAAAACTTGTTCTCAAGCCTATCATGTGATCCACAAGTAAATAAATAGGATGCACTAGCACATTTTCACCAGTGAGAATCATATTGCCATACAAATCCATGACACTCAACTAGCTGAAGTTTTAAAGCTATCTTGTTAACATAAAGACAAACTTTCAGAATTCACTCACTCATATAAATCCCAAGGTGTGTCCACGTCCTGGGTATGACGATGGACTGCATCCAACCAAAAGGCTGTCGATCCGATCAATCGGCTGGTCATGTCATGCCCCATCACATCTAACCCATCCCAAAACAACTACAACTTACAATTAACTTTCCCTCCCAAACCCTACACTAAATATACTAACACCTTACCCCTAAAATGTGATGGGAAACAATGATGTTGCCAGCTATACATTTTTGAAATCATGATGTTGCCAGCTATACACTTTTGAAACGATAATGTTGCCAGCTATACATTTTTGAAGCAGTTGTCAGCTATACGTTTTTGAAACAATGATGTTGCCAGGGATACATTTTTTTGAAACAATGATTTTGCCAGCGATACATTTTTGAAACAGTTACCAGCTATACGTTTTTGAAACAATGATGTTGCCAGGGATACATTTTTTGAAACAATGATGTTGCCAGCTATACGTTTTTGAAATAGTTGCCAGCTATACATTTTTGAAACAATGATGTTGCCAACTATACGTTTTTGATATATCTAGTAAATACTGGATCTGGCATTAAATAACCCATAGTGGTTGATATGCCATAAAACCCCAAACAAACAATCACTCATATAACAATGGATATCATTTATCACACAACAAAAGTTCTCAATAACAGTACATTATTTCATCCAGAATTTGTCTAAACATTATCAAAGAAAGACAACTTTAGCACAACTAAGTTTATCCCAATTTACATTGGAAATTTATATTTTACAAACACTGTTTAATTACCTCATAAACAGAATCACTGACTATGAAACTTATGTCACCACAACTACAATAAAAATTTCTTCAAGTAAACTCACACACCACATCTCCAAACACCAAAATAAGAGTTTACACACACAATTAAAATAACGAGCATCACAAAGATTCCACTCGCAAATCTTTACTCATTTCAGCAAAATGCATTGTGTCTTTTATGCTATATAAATCAAAATATTGTTTGTTATTCAAAAACTGTTTTTCTATTATTCCTCATTAATTTTTATTGTTTTGTGTTTTGTTGAAGAACAAATCTAAATGTGTGAAGATAGTTAAGTTTAAGATGCAGCCTAATTCAATCTACAATTTGTAACCAATATTAATTAAATACGCCTATCCCCCCACACATTAATTTAAACTTACATCTTTTTATATATATCTAAGCTATAATTACAAACTACCTTTGTAAAGTGAAAATTTCACTGAAATATACTAGAAATTTTCCAAGTTTTCATCTGAAATCAAGAAAATACAAATTTTAAGTAAAATGGTCACAATATATAAAAAAATAAAGTGTAAGAGTAATCCATATCCTACTAATATCAACTGACATCTTGTTTTTTTTTTCATATATCTGAACTATAAATATAAACTATAATTTGGTAAGGTAAAAAGATTACTGAAATATATTGCAAAATTTCCAGGTTTTAATCTGAAATGAAAAAAATACAGATTTTAAGAAATAATGGTCACAAATTCATATATATATATATATATATATATATATATATATATAATCATTTATTTATTTAAATATTATAACATAAATATGTTATAAAATCACTACAAAAATAGCCATTTTGTTTCAACACCTCTGGTGTCTTATCAAGTGATGATGTCGAATGTAGAAGTATATATATATATATATATATATATATATATATATATATATAAAGTTGTCAGTTTAAACTGACACAAAGAAACTTATATCTAAACTAATTAAACTAAAATATAGTATAAGTTGTATATTTACATTCTCTAAAATAAATTCTTTGGTAGGGATTATTTTTTATTATAAAACCAAAAATGTAGCAACATGTAAATTTGTTTAAAAATTATCATGTTGAAAGTTTAAGTTGTCCAGATATTAAGCTTTAGCCCTCAGCATTATTAATATTAATTCCCTTTCCACTGCATTCATTTTCAAGTGCTCTCAATTGCAGTATCCTTATTATTAATTTCATTCAAAGTTGTTTTCTGTTGCTATAGCTGGATATGACAACACAACTATGAAATTCAAATAATATTATTCAGGGATTGGAGTCACCTTCAGTGGCAGGATAAACTTTTTGCCCAGAAAATGAAGTCACATGCAGAGTGATAAAGGTTAAATAGAAACATATTAAATAAAAAAATATTTTATATCAATACAATTTATTATATTTGATGAAATCTTTTGAATCTCAGTGTTAATCAATAATAACACATTATTGATTGTAAGACAAATTTAATGGTGTAAAATAGTAAAGATATCATCCATCTTTATATAAGCTTGAACTTATAATTCAATTGCTGCTCATGACTTCTACATAATTTTAATTGAAGCTTTCATATTAAGTGAAATAATTATTCCTCTTCATGACCATACATTAAAATGACAGACTTTAAGAATTCTGATTTATTTTCCTGAAACTGATTCAAGTTCAAGCATGTAAATTCATAAATAAATTCCTTCACTTGTTGCGTCCTGGGTATGATGATAAACTACGTCCAACGGTAAGGCCTCTGATCGGGAGGTTTTGAGGAGTGTGGAGCTACCTCTTAATTGCTAGTGTTCCCAGGTCCACCCTGACCTGGGGTGGTAGCATCTGTTAGGGTCCAAGCTATGGGCAAATAGTTGACCCCACAACCTAACTCAAAACACTATGAAAGTGTAAAAATAGATTTTAATACCAGAAATACTTTTTTTTTTAAATTATATGAAAAAAAAAAATTACCAGAAATAAAAATCTTGTCAGCATTAAATAACCCATTGAGGTTAATATGACACAAAACAAACTATAATTTTTTTTTTTTTTTTAAAATATTACCAGCTATACATTTTTGAAAAAAAAAAAAAGAAATTTTATTGGCATTAAGTAACCCATTGTGGTTGATATGCTGTAAAACAAAACAAACCAAACCAAACCTTCACTTGTTTTGTTAAAAAATTACCCATGTTTTACCTCATCTTTACCATCCTTCATTAATCTTCTTGGTGTGAGTAAATCAAATGTTCATTTTAACCTCTAAACCCCACGGTGCCTCCATTTAATCATGTGGCAGTTGTAAATACTATCTATTGAAGTATGGTACTATACCCTAAATGGGATAATACTATTAACATTGATAGCATCATTATCAATTGAAATAATGAGTCATCAATTGAAAAGTACTTCTCTATACCAAAAACCATTAACATTTTTTTTTTTAAAAGTACATTTTTAATTAAACTTTTTATTATATTTAACAGTTGTTACTATCATATTGTTTTCTTTAAACTACCAATAATTATTAATATATAGTATAGTAGATATGTTAAAGTATTTGAACCTTTTACTACGTCCATCATTCCACTAGTGAAATATATTTTAGACAAGCATTAATTTTGATTATTTTATTATATTATCAATAATATACATGAAAAAGACTAATACAATATATGCTTATAGTATAGCTGGTCACTTGTATTCAAGGATAGCCGTCTACTAGTGTGGCTAGCCAATCCCTATTGCGGACGCTTGCTCAGACACATTTGTCTATATGCAATACCCACATGGCCCACCTGTGATTTATACTGCAATTATGCTGAACACATCAGGAATGTGGAGCATATACTCTTGTACCCTGTTTTTAGCAGTGGGATAGTTTTATATGTTGTTCAGAGGTGAATTTATATTATGACCAGTTTCAGACAGGATTTTCAGGGTTCTTCCCTTGACTTCATATTTGGTATATTTTGCTATTTATTTATCTTCATCAGAAATTTTGGAATGGAATGGTTCTGAGCTATATTTCAGAAAACATATATAGAGTATAACATATATAGAGTATAACATATATTTAGAATATAACATATATAGAATATAAATTATATAGAATATAAATTATATAGAATATAAATTATATAGAATATAACTCTGCTTAAAAATTTCTGATGAAGTTAAATAAACAGTAAAATATACCAAATTTATATAGATTTCTTATTTCATATTCTCAACTCATATTGTTCTCTAAATTACTTATTTAAAACAAAAAGTTATTTACATACAGACTATTATCCTCATCTTCATTGTTTTTATCTGAACATTTTGGCTTTTGTACCCTCCAGCCTTCATCAGGTGATAGTCCAGGTTTCATGGAATTTCAAACTGGACACTTTAATCTATAGTGTGGGGTTAGCTTGTTCCCATTCCACTGACCATGTCTAGATATAGCTCATTTAGTGCTCATTTAGTATTGCTCAGTTATTGCTCATCCTGTTTCCACTGACTCCAAGTACACAATGTTTTTTTCTTTCTCTTACATTGAGGTCCACTCTGTACAAAAGTCCTGGCAACCAGTTGAGGTAGAGTGTTATAGATTAAGAGGCAATTTATGCGGATAGGTGGGAAAGATCATGGTTAACCCAAAATTTGAACAAGTTAAGACTGTAGTGATCAGGGAAACATCCTTTTGGGGGATTCATTCCCACAGAACAATGGTTTGCAAGAAGAAGCTGTTCAAGGGAAACTTACTTATTACCAATGGAATACAGAGGGAATGAGGGTGGTTTTGTTACAATTTGAGTGGTATGGCAGGTCCTAGCTGTGAAGGTTAGAACTGACAGAACCAAGGAATTCAGTTCGTTTGAACACTTTATGTGGAAGTAGCAATAGAGCACCAAGAGGCTTGCCATATCCCACCTGTGAAGGAGGTGTTCGAGGGTGGAAAATAATTTGTCAGCCACAAGAATTTTGGACTCTATACAGACTGGAAAGTGAAAACTAGGCTGTTCCCACCCAAATATGACAACAGTAAACCATTTTAGGCTTTATCTAGCTCTTGTAAAGGTAGAGGATAGCATGTGCCCAGGGATTGAACTCACAATTACTATATCACTAAATTCATGAACTGCACAGTGTGTACCTAAACTCAGTGGAAAGATAACAGTGAACAATAACTGAGCAGTACTATGTAAGTAGATGTGATGTTCCTGAGCAACAGAATTAGAACAAGTTACCCAACTACCAATTAAATAAATGATTCAGTTAGAAATTCCTTGAAGGTTATCCAGATCGACAAGCACTTGATTAAAACCAGAAGTCATAACAGATTTTGTGATAACAACAAGGATGAAGACAATAGTCAGCATATAAATAATGTAAATAATGATAAATCCACATTGCAGAAATTTCTGACAGAAGGCAATCAGGTGATAATAACAACATAGATAAGGGCAATAGACTACAAGTAAATAATATAAATAATGATAACTCCTCATCCCAGAAATTCAAACATAAGGCAATCAGGTGAAAACAAAAAGAAAGATGAGGACAATAGTCCACATGTAAATAATATAAATAATGATAACTCCTCAACCCAAAAAATTCAGACAAAAGTTAGTCAGGTGATAATAACAACAAAGATGAGGACAATATTGCACATGTAAATAATATAAATAATCATAACTCCTCATCCCAGAAATTCAAACAAAAGGCAATCAGATGATAATAACAACAAGGATGAAGACAATAGTCAGCATATAAATAATGTAAATAATGATAAATCCACATTACAGAAATTTTTCACAGAAGTCAATCACGCGATAACAACAACAAAGATGAGGACAATAGTCCACATGTAAATAATATAAATAATGATAACTCCTCATCCCAGAAACAGAAGGAAATCAGGTGAAAACAAAAAGAAATATGAGGACAATAGTCCACATGTAAATAATATAAATAAAGATAACTCCTCATCCCAGAAAATTCAGACAGGAGGCAATCAGGTGATAATAACAACAAAGATGAGGACAATAGTCTACATGTAAATAATATAAATAATAATAACTTCTCATCTTCAAAATTCAGACAGAAATCAGTTTCTTAGACAATGACTAGCCTTGGAATCATGTTACACTAGAATTCATCATAATTCTAACTCTTAAAAATGTAATTTAACCTAGAATGCTATAAAAACTCCTTTTTATCATGAAAGTATTTCTCAGGCAATTTATATTGCATAGTATAATATCCTTTAGATTTTTTTAATTATTTTTTTTCATCACATTTTAAAACTAATTTTTTCATCATTCCAATATCAAAATTAGTTTAATTCAAAAAACTGAACATTGAAATTTATGTTGTTTCTTAGAAAAGTTATTTTCATAATTTATTCTTTACCTGACATTCTCTATATTTATATAAATAAATCAAATCAATGAAATATACAGAAAGAGAAGATACATAATCAAAGAAATAAACAACACAAGAAGATTATTGGTAATGGCCTAAGAAAAAAGATAATAGTTCTTGTAAGAACAAGATGTGAAAATGAAGAAAAATAAAATGAAAAACTTTCAATTTTGACAGCTGTTTAAACAATGCACAAATGTTAAATTTGTCTTTTTTATTTTACAAAAGAATAATTTTCAATTCTCTAAAAGAAAAAAAAAAGTAAAATGAAAAATAATAAAGATTTTAAGAAATAAAAAATAAGCAAAATAAAAAGTAATAAACAAAAAAGAAAAAGCAATAAATAGTAATAAAAAAGTTAAAAAAATAATAAAAAATAAAAGAAATATAAAACAAAAAAATAAAATAACTCCAATTTTTTTCAAGTATGTGTACATATAATTAATACACATGTACAAAAACATCCTCTTTTCCTGGAAAGTTATATTAGCATACATTATTTATACAGTCTCCTGTAACCAATAAATCAAATTGCTTACAAGGTCAATATTTTCATCCAATCAGCAATATAGGGAGTTTTTTAAAATAAAATTTTGAAATGCATATACATTTTATGTACCAATAATAAACATATGTTGCATCATTTAGATATAAAATATTTAATACATGTAATATTTAATTATAAAGTTGATTTTAAGAAAGCCAACAGTTACTATAAATTAAAGATTTTTTTTAATTATTTCACCCCAAGCAAGGCAACAATGCCATTAAGATGCAAGGGGTTATGGAGAGTGAAATAAAATGAGAAAACTTTAGTAAGGACAAAAGAATGGGATTCAGAAAGACAGAAGATGGTAATTGATTTTTTTTTTAACATATAAGCAAATCCAAATTTCCCACAATTTTATTTGACTGATAACTTAAAAAGGTGTAGTAATTCAATTATTTTTACTTGTACCTCGGAAACATATAGTAATTCAATTATTTCTGCTTGTACCTCGGAAACATATAGTAATTCAATTATTTCTGCTTGTACCTCGGAAACATATAGTAATTCAATTATTTCTGCTTGTACCTCGGAAACATATAGTAATTCAATTATTTCTGCTTGTACCTCGGAAACATATAGTAATTCAATTATTTCTGCTTGTACCTCGGAAACATATAGTAATTCAATTATTTCTGCTTGTACCTCGGAAACATATAGTAATTCAATTATTTCTGCTTGTACCTCGGAAACATATAGTAATTCAATTATTTCTGCTTGTACCTCGGAAACATATAGTAATTCAATTATTTCTGCTTGTACCTCGGAAACATATAGTAATTCAATTATTTCTGCTTGTACCTCGGAAACATATAGTAATTCAATTATTTCTGCTTGTACTTCGGAAACATATAGTAATTCAATTATTTCTGCTTGTACCTCGGAAACATATAGTAATTCAATTATTTCTGCTTGTACCTCAGAAACATATAGTAATTCAATTATTTCTGCTTGTACCTCGGAAACATATAGTAATTCAATTATTTCTGCTTGTACCTCAGAAACATATAGTAATTCAATTATTTCTGCTTGTACCTCGGAAACATATAGTAATTCAATTATTTCTGCTTGTACCTCGGAAACATATAGTAATTCAATTATTTCTGCTTGTACCTCGGAAACATATAGTAATTCAATTATTTCTGCTTGTACCTCGGAAACATATAGTAATTCAATTATTTCTGCTTGTACCTCGGAAACATATAGTAATTCAATTATTTCTGCTTGTACCTCGGAAACATATAGTAATTCAATTATTTCTGCTTGTACCTCGGAAACATATAGTAATTCAATTATTTCTGCTTGTACCTCGGAAACATATAGTAATTCAATTATTTCTGCTTGTACCTCGGAAACATATAGTAATTCAATTATTTCTGCTTGTACCTCGGAAACATATAGTAATTCAATTATTTCTGCTTGTACCTCGGAAACATATAGTAATTCAATTATTTCTGCTTGTACCTCGGAAACATATAGTAATTCAATTATTTCTGCTTGTACCTCGGAAACATATAGTAATTCAATTATTTCTGCTTGTACCTCGGAAACATATAGTAATTCAATTATTTCTGCTTGTACCTCGGAAACATATAGTAATTCAATTATTTCTGCTTGTACCTCGGAAACATATAGTAATTCAATTATTTTTGCTTTCAGGGTTCTTTACTTGACTTCATATTTGACATGTTTCTTTATTTATTTTTCTTCATTAGAAATTTTAGAGTGGAATGGTTGTGAGTTATAGAATATAACTCATATAGAATATAAAATATATAGAATATAACTCCACTTCAAAATTTTTCAAAATTATTTTTGATTGTAGCTTGAAATTCTGTAGTAATTTGATTATTTTTGCTTGTACCTTGCAAATGTATAGTAACTCAATTACTTTTGCTTTGTAATTGTAAGTTACAAAATATAAAAAATATTAATCAACTGTTACGTCCATATTTGATTAGTTAGTCACCGATACCATTAACCTATTGATCTACTCCAGGCCTGCACAATTACAAAATGTGAATGACTACACTGATTGCAAAAAATTACTATTTTGAAAACCCCACTGAGTTGCCATGTGTACCAAATGCTGACTACAGGCCGTATTTTGCACAGGCCTAACCTACTAGAAGATATTCTACCAATAATTATATACCGTCAACTATTTGTATCTCTAAATTTTATCCTTTTTTGTTTTAAACAGATTATCAAGCCAAACATTTTCAGGGTAAAATTTTAGGTTTTAAAAAAATCTGACTTACTGAATTTCTTTGTCTAAAACACTTCAATTTAGAAGCAATGTAAACATCATTCAGTATAAAATGAGAATTTGTGCAAAGAAGTTAAAAAGAAAACAATCAAGTCCATCAACCACAATAATGCAAACAAACAATACTGATACTTTAATTTAGATAAAACCAGCAGGAATATATATATATATATATATATATATATATATATATATATATATATATATATGTATATATATATATATATATATATGTATATATATATATATTTCTAGCTGTATATTTAGGCAGCAATCCTTCTTTTATGAAAGTTTCATTAAAAACGACAGACAAGGTACTACGGTTAAGTTTTTTATTTCATTTTTCTTGTGTATGAACAAGAGCTTTCTTTCCTGGACAAAGGGTGTGTAAGAACTGTCCAAATGTTTTATTTTTCCGAGCGCTTTCGGCTATACCTTTAGCCATTATTAAGGATGATTTGATTTTTCAGCTTACTTGAGTGTGTGCATTATGTATATGTCTTAGTGTGTAGTAGTGGTGTTTTAATTACCAAATACGGTTAGCACGTTGTGGCTTTGTTCGTAGTTAATATTGTTAAGGGTAGGCTTTTTCTTTTTTATTATTAAAGCCTCCATTATTTTTAATCTTTTTTTACAGGTGGAAGCAATTAATATATTTGTGTTTTCTACTAGTATATTTCTAATAGAGTCTGGTAAATTTTTGTGTGTGTTTAAATGGGTTCTAATGGAGCTGTGATCAGATAGGTGTAACGTAAGATGTCTGGATAAGCATGTGGTTGTGTAACCGACCCTTTGTCCAGCAAAGAAAGTTCTTGTTCGTACACAAGAAAAATTAAATACAAAACTTAACCGTAGTACCTTGTCTGTCGTTTTTAATGAAACTTGCATATATATATATATATATATATATATATATGTATGTGTGTGTGTGTGTGTGTGTCAGGTAACATTAGAAAGTCTTTAAAACAAAACAGAAATCAAATATTTATCAGAAAAGTTAGATACATGTATTTTCAACTGTCCATACACTCCATCCTTTTCTTTTACTTAATACACAGTGGCCTATTTATTTTTGTCCTAAGTATTTGCTTTGAAGCAAACAAAAATACTTTCAAATTATATTACAAATGATGCCTAAAAGCAAATTTCAGCATAACAGCAAAAAACATGTCAAAATGACAATTATTCCCTAGACACCACAATTACTGTATTCACTTTTGACTCCCTCAGCAATGTTTATTTACAAGATTATAAAAATTATGAACCAAGTACAATGTGATATTTATTATTTACCTTTTATAAAGATTTATTATTTACCACTTTATTAATAAAAAAAATTTGAAAAGAAATCTTTTTATTCAAAAATTTACAAAAATAAGAAAATTTGAACATATGACAAACATAAATTAAAAGAATGTTTGAATCAGAGGAAGAGGTACACTTAACCTATTTTAACGAATTTATATGGCAAAAAAGCAAATGAAAAAAATGTACAGAAAATGCTATTTTTTTTCTCATTCATAATTACAGTTATTTGTTATGTCTTTATTTAAATTTTCTTATTCACAGACATTATTTATAAATTTATGAATAAAAAATTTTTTCACATTTACTTCTTTATAAAATGGAAAATAATAAATATTTTATTATAGTTGGTTCACTTATTTTACTAATTTTGTAAACATAAAATTATTCTTGTAAATAACCAATTTAATAAATAAATAGCATTGAATATCTTTGTTATCAATTCTCAAGAATAAAGAAAATGTATAAATCTACTCTCATATGTTTGGGTTTTATTAAAATTCTAATCATAGCTTTTTAAAACAATAAACATCACCAAAAACATTAAAAGTGCATACAATAGTAGTAGTGTCAAGGGAATAACTGTCCTATTCACGCAATATTTTTTTTGTGGGCATAAAGGTTAAACTTTGCCCAAATTTCTTTCCCATCATTTAACTTTCTGATTTTGAATAAATTGAATTTAAGATATTTCTTTTTCAAGGATTTTCTAAAATTTAAGAATATAAGAACTTTCATCTTCTAAAAAAGGCCATTTAGATATCTGAGAGATGGAATGTAAAAAGTTGATTTAATCTTTACTTCTGACAGTAATTAAGGAAATATTAAGAACTGGGTTCTTATAATTTTAATTTTTGAAAACTGGGTTAAGACATGCCATCTTAAAAGCAGGTTTCTCACTATAGGTAAGGAATGTGAAGGGTAAAATTCTAAGAGTTCTTTGAAACATTCCATGATAGTATTTATAGCACTAGAAAAGGGAAAAAATGACATCAGTTAGAAAATGTAAACCTAAATACTTGGTAATAGGAGGAGAAAGGACCTGTGGAAAGGTATAGTTTGTTTAGTGGTATATCAACTCATTATTGGTCATTTAATGCCAAAATTTAATTTTCTTGGGAGCATTAGTAATTTCTTTGACAAAAAATGTATTACAGGTAACTTTTTTTTTTATTACAGAAATGTATAGCTGGTAATTTTTTTTTTACTATGAAAGTGTATTGCTGGTATTTTTACTATAAAAATGTTATACTTTCATAGTGTTTTGACCCAGTTTAGGTGTTAACTATTTGCCCATAGCTGGGATCCTATCTAATGCTATTGCCCTTGTCAGAATGGACCTAGAAACAACAGCAATTATAGAGCGATTCCACACTCCTCAAAAACCTGCTTATCAGAGGCTTTGCTGCCACATGTAGTTGGAACAGTATAGAGAAAAGTTACTTGTCCTTTCGTTCATTACAGAAATTAACAGGAAAACTAAGGAAATTAAGGGAGAGTAATTAAAGGAATTAAGAGGGAAATTAAGGAAATTAAGGGAGAGGAATTACAGAAATTAAGAGGGAAATTAAAGAAAAATTAAGGGAGAGGAATTACAGAAATGAAGAAGGAAATTAAGGGAGAGGAATTACAGCAATTAAGAGGGAAATTAATGAAATTAAGGGAGAGTAATTACAGAAATTAAGAGGGAAATTAAGGGAGAGTAATTACAGAAATTAAGAGGGAAATTAAGGGAAAGGAATTACAGAAATTAAGAGGGAAATTAAGGGAGAGGAATTACAGAAATTAAGAGGGAAATTAAGGGAGAAGAATTACAAAAATTAAGAGGGAATTAAGGAAATTCAGGGAGAGCAATTACAGAGAATTAAAGAGAAAATAAAGGAAATTAAGGGAGAGTAATTACAGAAATTAAGGAAATTAAGGGAGAGGAATTACAAAAATGAAGAGGGAAATTAATGAAATTAAGGGAGAGAAATTACAGAAATTAAGAGGGAAATTAAGGGAGAGGAATTACAGAAATTAAGAGGGAAATTAAGGGAGAGGAATTACAGAAATTAAGAGGGAAATTAATGAAATTAAGGGAGAGTAATTACAGAAATTAAGAGGGAAATTAAGGGAGAGGAATTACAAAAATGAAGAGGGAAATTAAGGAAATTAAGGGAGAGGAATTACAGAAATTAAAAGGGAAATTAATGAAATTAAGGGAGAGTAATTACAGAAATTAAGAGGGAAATTAAGGGAGAGGAATCACAGAAATTAAGAGGGAAATTAAGGAAATTAAGGGAGAGGAATTACATAAATTATGAGGGAAATTAAGGGAGAGTAATTACAGAAATTAAGAGGGAAATTAAGGAAATTAAGGGAGAGCAATTACAGAAATTAAGAGGGAAAGAAATTACAGAGATTAAGGGAGAGGAGTTTTATTTTCTGATTTGGTTACTTATATTGTATTGATAAAAATACTTATTCATTTAAATAAATGCAATTAATTGTACATAAGGAACCAAATGAAATAAAGAGCTTTTTCCTTTCTTTTCTCTCAAATCTGTTGCAATTTCTTTTTACCGGGAAAATTGTCATAATTAGTTAAATATCTTTTTTCATTCATTAGTTCTCCTTTCAAGTAAGTTATTTTTTATATTTTTACAGCAACATATCTGAAAGATAAGATATAAAAATATCTATATATTAGAGTAATATTGGGCAAATTAATTATAAGATGGGGGGGGACATTAGTAATGTGTTTCAATCTGAAAATAATGCCCTTATCCCCAACTATAAGTCAAGTGGTAGGGCAAACTAGGCTCTCCAGTCTACTACAATGCAGAGTACTTCAACACAGAGTCATTGTAAAGCAAAATGGAGTTTACAATGACTCTGAGATCCTGACTGCAGTCAACTTTGACTGATTGATTTATTCAAACAAATTTTAGTTTTAAATCCTCACCAATAACTTTAAATCCAGAATCATATAACATATATTCTTTCCATACAAAATTACTTCTAATACATGTGGAATAATTAGAAACAACAATGATAAAAATAAAGAGATAAAAAACTGAATGTGAGAAAGTTTAACATCATTCGATGCTAAAATGTAAACTTTAAGCTGACTGTCTCTGTATCATAAACATTTTGATGTGTAGTTGTAGGCTAAATTAAATAAATAAAAAATATTTCTAAAATCCCCTATTTATCACCTCCTTAACATCTCTAACATTAATACCAGCATTCTTAAGGATAGGTGAATCAGCTAACTTTGTTACTGAAACCATATACTTGGATAAGCAAAACAAAAGATTAAGGACCCTGTACCAAAGCAAAGGACACTCCTACGGTACTAACTGTACACCCATCCTCAATATAAACTCAGGAAAAGAGGGATTTGAAGTGAGTTCTCCCCAGAAAGCAGGACAGGCTGGTCCACTCCTCTAGGCACCAAAAAATTAATCAGCATGTAATTCCTCTCCCTTAATTTCCTTAATTTCTCTTTTATTTTCTGTAATTGCTCTCCCTTAATTTCCTTAATTTCTCTCTTAATTTTTCTAAGTCCTCTAATACAATGAAGAAGGAGTTCCTGTCTCTGTCTGTCTGTCTCTCTCTCTCCCTATCTCTCTCCCAACGTTCTATGAGCTATGAACTCTGTTGCCCAAGAAGGATACAAATTGCATTCATGAAAAATAAAATAAACCTTCCAAAACAACCTTTGCACAACATTCATTCATCCATTCATTCATTCATTTCAAATGTAAAAATCAACATTCTACACCACCCTCCATAAAATGCAAATTCAAAGCTCAGTGTATCTGTATCATAAACATTTTGATGTAAATTGTAAAAGATGTTTGTTGTATTTCTCCATGCCCCTTTTATATACAAGATTGCTTCCATGAATAAAACAACCATTTGTCTGGAGATTTTCCTTCTTGCCATTGGCCCAGCAACCTATATTTATTAGTCAACATTTCTCCAGCAGAATACAATCCATCTACATTGTTTACAATATACAACAGTATGTGTTGACAGATATATATAATAGCATTAACTAGTAGACACATCAAAGTTATGTTGAATTCTGTCAATGTCTGATATATTTCTCAAAGATTTCACTGGAATATGTAGTAAAATTTCCCAAGCTTTCATCTGATATGAAAGAGATACAAACTTTAAAGTAAAATGGGCATAATATATATTTTTAAGAAGTCATCTGTTTAAACTGATCCCAGAAAGATATCAGTTAACGGAAATCAAATAAAAACATATATTAAGTTTGCTGATACTAATAACTATACAAAAAAGTTATAATTTATTTTCTTTTATTTCAGTCACTAAAAAGAAGAAAAAAAAACATACTAGTCCGAAAATGTTGCATACCTAAATTCCTATAGGATAAATAAATACATACCAAATGCAATAATAATTAAATGGCATAGGCTGCCAAAGCAGGAAGGCAAGAAAGCTTATATCTGAATATCTTAAATCTTAAAAAAAGCATGCTTAATTTTTTTTGTTAAAAGCTGAAATATCAATATTTTGAATAAAAAAGGGAAATAAATTGGTTTAAATAACAGGCTTTACATATTAAAAATTAAATATTTAAAATTTTTAATTGCAGAATTTAACATTTTTTTCTATTGTAGACAGGACATTAAGGAAGGTTTACAACTCTGTGTGTGTGTGTGTGTGTGTGTATATATATATATACACACACACACACATATATATATATATACACACATATATATATACACACACACATATATATATATATATACACACACATATATATACACACACACATATATATATATATATACACACACACATATATATATATATACACACACACACATATATATATATATACACACACACATATATATATATATACACACACACATATATATATATATACACACACACATATATATATATACACACACACATATATATATATATATACACACACACACATATATATATATACACACACACATATATATATATATATACACACACACACATATATATATATACACACACACATATATATATATATATACACACACACATATATATATATATATACACACACACACATATATAGATAGATAGATAGATAGATAGATAGATAGATAGATAGATAGATTTTTGAATTAACAATATTTTTCCATTAAATAAATCTGTCTTTACTTTATTTACTTTAGTGACAAAAAAAATTAAGCATAAAAAAGAAAGCAATATGAAACCAAATAAATTATCTTAAATGAAGTAATTATTTTCTGATTTAAAGAAAAATAATTACTGGTGTTAATTTGATAAAATACATAGTGCAATGGAGCCTAAGATGAAGTTATTTCTTCTGAGAATTCCTGGGTATCCCTGTTAGTATATTATACAGGGATTTAATTTTTAAAAAATATATTTTGCATTTAAAATAAATGGGATTTTTATTATATATATATATATATATATATATATATATATATATATATGTAAGCAAATGTGTGGATGTAGATCCGACGGTATGATGAAAATGTGGAAAAGACAAAGCAAAATCCGAATATGTATTTGACCGAAACGTCTGACGTCGACAGAATAACAAAAACAAAAACAAAATAAAAAAACAGTAAACTCACATATTCGGATTTTGCTTTGTCTTTTCCACATTTTCATCATATATATATATATATATATATATATATATATATATATATATATATATATATATAAAATAAAGAAAGAAAGAAATACTAATTTTTATTTAAAGTTGTGAATATTAGTTTTATATTAAGCATATTAACACTAGCACTATATGTATGATATATTCATATTTAGCTCATATTTCATAAGCACTTCACAGAGTTGTGCTATAGGTGAGTAAAAAATGTATATTCATTATTAATATATAAATGTTGTTCTACATTTAGCACTATTTTATTAGTACCTGCACTCAACACATGATATGATATTATATATATATATATATATATATAATATTTATATTATATATTTTAAGTACTTTCAAATAGTAAGTTTTGTCACAAGACGACAATATTTTTACTAAATTTAGACATTTAGAAATCTTTTGTATTAAGCAAATAACTAATGTTTGAAATCAAATTTTCACCTTTAAGCTATTAGCTTCTTTGTTATATGAAGTTAGTTGCTCAAAACAGAAAAATGTTCAGTTTTTTTCATCACACCACACAACTTTATGTGCATCAAAAAAAGTGGTCAAAAGCTTGTCAGACGGTCATCAAATTTTCACATTATTCAATAAATTCAGAAAAGTTGAAGTGATTTATGAGGCTATGATGACTGAAGTGTTTCATGTCAAATCTAGATTTATCAAACATCTGCCCCTGATAAGGGTTTTGGCAGAATACATTTGAGTTGGTTAACTAGATAAGTCACTTTATTAAAAATTATATATATATATTGGGCAAATAGTTAATATATTGGGTTTGTTTTACCAGTATGTGTATATATATATATTCGTTCTCCAAAGATATTGCATGTGATCTGACTAGTGTATTTGGCCATTATGTTTGTATACTGTGTGTTTATGTGTGTGGGGTTATGATCTGTTTAGTGCTGGTTTAAATGTGTCTATAAAGTTTTTCTTGTATCTGTAGGTAAGAATTATTGTCTGTTTGATATATTGATATAATTTTGAATTTACCTGGATTGCATTTGTAGATGTGTAGTGATACAAAGAGTTTTCAGTTGTTTTCCCTTCACAAGAGCAATATCAAATTATATTGCTCTTGTGAAGGGAAACTCTGTTGTTTAGTGCTTGGATGCTTGTTGTATTTTGTGTGTGTGTCAGAACAATCAGATTGAAATAATGCTCAGCCCTAATAGACATTCCCTCTGTTTACAGAGGGAGGGCTGTCTGGACTTGACATAGATTGTTTCTAATGCTTTTAGATGTAAGAATGAGTGAGCACAACCCAGGATGGTGAAAGAGCCTGTGCTGAATTTGATTGCACAATTTGGACTTTTTATAAGATGCTCCATGATGACAGAACCATATGTTGTTGGCCATGTAACCCAATTGGAATGTACCATTTCTAATTTTCTTAGGTACATGCTGCTGCACTCTCATGTCTAACTATAGGGTAGTTCTACCTATGTAGTCATCTCTGCAACTACATCTGAACTGGTAAATCACATTGTTAATATGGTGGGAAGGTATAGATGAAGAGTTAAAAACAACTACCAAAACTTTAGCTAATAATGTGTACCCATTGGATGTAATTAAGTTGGTCATGAGTAAGAAAATTTCTAATTTTTCTAAACTTAAACCAAGTATGGCTACTAAGTGCGCTATTTATTTGTGTTTGCCTTGGTTGGATACAATAAGTGGAAAATTTGCCAAACAAATTAGTTCTGCAGTTGAAAATTGTTATTCTTCGGCTAATGTATGTATTGTCTTTTCTACCGGGTCTGCATGGATGTCTACTCAAAAAGATGTTCTATATATTGTTCAATAACTAGAGCAATTCCTCAGTTGTGTTCCTGAAATTTTGCACATCAGATCAGTTCTTTTAAATCAAATATGCAGTGCAGTTGAATTTACATTACAATGAATCATTCATACAAAAAGTAAATTAGTAAATTGCTCTACTTATTGAACTATTTAGTTCATGCCACATTGACTGATAAACTCCTACAACAAAAAAATTCTTAAATTGCTTTATTATTAAAAAAATTCAACCTTAGTGTTGCGACTGCATGCTCCACAAGTTTGTATCTTATCAATAATACACTTCAAAAAAACATTTTGATTTGCATTATATTTTTTCATCTCAGATGCTACCTGAATTTTACCAAAAAGAAAATAGTTTCCATACCTGATGATGACCAGAGAACCCATCAAAAGTACTTGCATATTTAAGGGAGACCTAATACATTTTATAATTTTAAAAAACAAGGAACATAACATAACATTCACTGAGGGGTTAGTAGGTTAATGCATTTTAAAAATTTAGTTAGCAAAGTGAATTCACCATTTTATCTCATTAACTTTACTAATTTACTTTTTGTATAAATGATTCATTGTTCATTGTTATATATATAAGTTTATAAAATATGTAAAGTATATATTGTATATATACTTGATAGTGTTTCAATGTGGAGGAACTTGCGCATCTCAAGGAACCTGAATGCAATGCTGTCAGAAGCTCCCTCTCCTGGTACATTCACCCATGTCAGTAAGCATTTCGGGAAGCGACCAGACTAAGCACACTCCAACACCTGGCTGAAAATATGTGTGCCATGGAGCATCTACCCATGAACATCAAACAATTTGCAGCCACAGTTTTCATGCCCAAAGAATTTTCTCCTTCTCATGTCCTCTTCTTCAAACTTCTCTTCCCCCCAGCTGTAAGTAACCAGGGACAATCTGTGACTCAGCTGGATATGCTTAGTTTCCAAATTACTCAAAGGAGGCAGCTGTGTGATGGTGAGATGCCAATGAAATGATGGTGATTCTGACATGAGGTCCTGCATCTGTGACTGGGTAGGCCTATTTGTGAAATTCCCACTGCCCACTCCAATCGAGGAAGCTCCTATAAAAGGTGGGCTAAACATTGGATGCCAACTCCTTCACCTGGCTGGAAAACCATGCCTAGTTGATGCCCAATTTTCTTCACATGATTTGTTTGTTTTATTTTGTTTTACAGCATATCAACACCTCAATGGGTTATTTAATGCCAACATAATTTTTATTGGTGATAATGTTTTTCTTCAAAAATCTATTTCTGTGAATATTTTTCCTTGATGAAATCTATAGCTGGTTATATTTTTTCCAAAGAATGTATAGCTGTTTGTATTGCTGGTATTTTTTTTTAAGTATTGCTAATAATCATTTTTCCTTAAAAAATTATTGCTGGTAATAATTTTTTTATTACAAAGTATTTCTGGTAATAAAACCTATTTTTACACAAATTTGGTTTGGCTTGTTTTACGGCATTTTAATGTCGACAAAATTTCCTTTTTTTTCAAAAATGTATAGCTGGTAATTTTTTAGGAAATTTATAGCTGGTAATATTTTTTTTTAAAAATGTATAGTTTGGTTGGTTTTGTTTTGTGGAATATTAACCTCAATGGGTTATTTAATGCTGACAAGATTTTTATTTCTGGTAATATTTTCTTTTTTCAAATATTTATTACTGATACTAATTTTTTTAAAAAGGTATTTCTGGTATTAAAATCTATATTTACAATTTCATAGTGTTTTGAGTTAGGTTGTGGGGTCAGCTATTTGCCCATAGCTTGGAACCTAACAGGTGCTACCACCCCGGCTCAGGGTGGACCTGGGAACACCAGCAATTAAGAGGTGGTTCCATGCTCCTCAAAACCTCCTGATCAGAGGCCTTGCTGCTGGACATAGTTTATCATCTTACCCAGGATGCAGGTGTAGTTTATCGGCATACCCAGGATGGTTTTCTTCACATGAAATGCATCTGCTAAAAAAGACATCAACAACTAAATCAAGACCACCCATGCAGCATACAGGAATATTCAAAAGAGTCTTTGGCAATCCTGGGTTAACACAAACACCCAATTTCATGGTCTACTAAGCTATTGTAATCTCAACTCTCCTGTACACCTGTGAGACCTGTGTACTTTACCAAAGAAAAATTCCAACAAATGAAACTTTGTCAAATCCTGTGGAATATGCAGCAGGGCGGGATCATAAACAACAAAGTTTTCCTTCACACAAAGCCTAGAAGCCATTATAATTTGCTACCGTTTTCAATGGGCCGGACATGTTGCCCAAATGACAGATATCCACTTACACAAACAAATCCTCTTCTCAGAGCACGCATCTAGCAAGAGACCATGTGGAGCCTCTTGTCATTGATTCAAAGATCAGCTCAAAAACACCTGAGGACAGAAATCGAACTGGCCAATTAGTAGATGGAAGCTGCAAAAAGAACCAATTAGAGAAGAGCAGTCCATAAAAAGGAGAACATCCTTTGAAAATACCAGAAGGCAAATAGAAGAGAGACCAAGAAGAAACCAGAGCTTTCCATCCCCGGATGGCCAATTAGTAGATGGAAGCTGCAAAAAGAACCAATTAGAGAAGAGCAGTCCATAAAAAGGAGAACATCCTTTGAAAATACCAGAAGGCAAATAGAAGAGAGACCAAGAAGAAACCAGAGCTTTCCATCCCCGGATGGCCAATTAGTAGATGGAAGCTGCAAAAAGAACCAATTAGAGAAGAGCAGTCCATAAAAAAACGAACATCCTTTGAAAATACCAGAAGGCAAATAGAAGAGAGACCAAGAAGAAACCAGAGCTTTCCATCCCCGGATGGCCAATTAGTAGATGGAAGCTGCAAAAAGAACCAATTAGAGAAGAGCAGTCCATAAAAAAACGAACATCCTTTGAAAATACCAGAAGGCAAATAGAAGAGAGACCAAGAAGAAACCAGAGCTTTCCATCCCCGGATGGCCAATTAGTAGATGGAAGCTGCAAAAAGAACCAATTAGAGAAGAGCAGTCCATAAAAAAACGAACATCCTTTGAAAATACCAGAAGGCAAATAGAAGAGAGACCAAGAAGAAACCAGAGCTTTCCATCCCCGGATGGCCAATTTGTAGATGGAAACTGCAAAAAGAACCAATTAGAGAAGAGCAGTCCATAAAAAGGAGAACATCCTTTGAAAATACCAGAAGGCAAATAGAAGAGAGACCAAGAAGAAACCAGAGCTTTCCATCCCCGGATGGCCAATTAGTAGATGGAAGCTGCAAAAAGAACCAATTAGAGAAGAGCAGTCCATAAAAAAACGAACATCCTTTGAAAATACCAGAAGGCAAATAGAAGAGAGACCAAGAAGAAACCAGAGCTTTCCATCCCCGGATGGCCAATTTGTAGATGGAAACTGCAAAAAGAACCAATTAGAGAAGAGCAGTCCATAAAAAGGAGAACATCCTTTGAAAATACCAGAAGGCAAATAGAAGAGAGACCAAGAAGAAACCAGAGCTCTCCATCCCCTGATGGTCAATTAGTAGATGGAAGCTGCAAAAAGAACCAATTAGAGAAGAGCAGTCCATAAAAAGGAGAACATCCTTTGAAAATACCAGAGAAATTAGAGATTGCACTAATAATTGCTACACCACCAGAACATCAACATGTAATTCAAAGTAAGAAGAGAAATTAGAGATTGCACTAATGACTGCTATACCAACTGCACATCAACATGTAATTCAAACTAAGAAATGAAATTAGAGATTGCACTAATAACTGCTATCCCACCTGCATATCAACATGTAATTCAAAGTAAGTAGTGAAATTAGAGATTGCACTAATAATTGCAATACCTCCTGCACATCAACGTGTAATTCAAAGTAAGAAGAGAAATTAGAGATTGCACTATTCACTGCTATACCATCCGAACATCAACTTATTCAAAGTAAGGGAAATTAGAGATGTTTTTATAACTTAATTCTTTGCCCTTAATTGTAATGTGTAAATTTCCTATTCATTCATGTTTTCAGTTGTTCAATTTTGATTACCAAGAATGTTAGAGAGAAATATTGTTTTTAATGATGAACTAATGACACTAATTAATAATACATAAACATACACGTGATAAAATTTAATTTTTATCATTTAAAACAACAATATCCAGACTGAATTCATTATTAAAATATTTCTTCATCTTATTTTCTTTCAGCCTTTATTAGTTTTATTCTTCAATCTTTCCTCGATTCTCTCTGAAGTCTGACACAAAACTGAATATCTCAGTTTGATAATTTTAAATTTATTAGAATAATTATTTTCAAAAATCTTTCTGATAAAGTATGCTTTTAAATGCTACAAAAATAATTGAAGGTAAAGTTAACACATAACTGTGTTATACCTGTCCCCTACATTATCAGCATATTCTTAAGATCATGGAAAGTAATTCTGTTAGTCCTGGGCTTAAATAGTTAACCTTTTAATGAACTTGAAATTTCAGAAGTATAATTCCAGTTTAAAAGAATTTTACATTTGAAAATATCAGTTTCTTTATAACACCACCAAATATTAACTAGAAAACACTAGATTTAATTTTTATCTCTTAATATCTGGAGATAAATATAAACAGTCATAGGAATCTACACTAGCAGTGTTGATTCTTATGTCCATATTTATGGGAAGTAGAGTGCTCAATATTGGAGACAATGTTTGTAGATATACACAAAAGGGGCATTCCAGAGATTTTGAGATGGATAGGCAATTATAACGGTCCTAGATTATTGTAATTTTACTATATTGTTACTATATGTCTAATAAGCAGACCTGTCAACTTTCGTCATTCCAGATTGAAGGAAATGACTGTGACAGCTCTTTGAACATCCCTACTAAACACTGCTTGTCTTGTTACAGCTGACTATTTTTCAGATACAGTCAAGAAAAATTGGAAACTTGCTATGCAATAAAGTTTTATGTTTGCAGAGATGGGTATCAAAACTGTCCCTCAGCCCACTTATGGTCCAGACCTTGCTTCCTGTGACTTGCTTGTTCCTCAGGCTGAAGAAAAACCTCAAAAACAGTTGTTTTGAAGACATTGTGAAGATAAAGGAAACTGTGACAAGGGTGCTGAACACCTTCACTTTGATTGATTTCATAGGGTTTTTTCACAAAGTCACTGAAGCATTACAACTAGTGTACTGACGTCAGAAGATCCTATTTTGAGTAGGAGATTTGAGTTTTGTAGTTCTTTGAAATTAATAAATGTCTCTCATGAAAAAGTCTTAAAACTTCTGGAATACAATTCATATATGAGCTCCACATGGTCTGGATGTTGATCTTCATGTGTTTCTAAAGACAATAAGCATACAGTTTGGAGTTGGTGTGACAACTGTACACAGAATTATTCATAAAGATCTGAATGTTCATAAAATTTGTACAAAGTTTGTTCCCAGGGTGTTCAGTGACAAACAAAAAGAAAGATGCCCTGATGACAGCTGACAGCAAAGAGATGGTCATCAAAACTGTTCCTCACCCTTTCTACATCCCATACCTTGCACTTTGGGACATTTGGCTGTTCCTCAAACAGAAGAAGAATCTCAGGTGTAGTCATCTTGAAGACATTGTGAAGATAAAGGAAACTGTGACAAGGGTGCTGGACACCTTCACTTTGGATGGATTCTGTAAGGCCTTCACAAAGTGGCTGGAGCACTACAACAAGTACATTGAAATTGGAAGAACCTATTTTGAAGGAGGTTAGAGTTTTGTATTTCTATAAAATTAATAAACGTCTCTCCTGGAAAAGTCTCAGAACTTCTGGTATGCACCTCATGTATATATATATTAACTGTTTAGAATGTTAGTCAGTTTTGTATTTTTTAAAATGGCCAGTAAAATAAAAGAGGTTTTGTTGTTAATAAATAATTGTTTTTAATCTATTACACAATGAAATACAACTTCTAACTGATGTGCAAAAATTGTTTTTAGCAAAAAAACATTAAATATATCAATATTTTTACTGCTTTTTTCTTCAGTGTTTTTTTCATAATTGTTCTTTTACAGAAAATTTAGGCATAGGAATAAAGCTTTATATATATATATATATATATATATATATATATATGTAAGCAAATATGTGGATGTAGATCCGACAGTATGATGAAAATGTGGAAAAGACAAAGCAAAATCCGAATATGTGAGTTTACTGTTTTTTATACAAAAAACAAAATAAAAACAAAAAACAAAATAAAAAAACACTAAACTCACATATTTGGATTTTGCTTTGTCTTTTCCACATTTTCATCATATATATATAAGATACTACACTTAAAAAAGAAGGGAAGTAGGATTAAAAATGGAGAGAAGATAAAGTCCAGAAAAGTCTACAATAAGGATTTTAGAAGAACCCAACCATTTTTTTATATAATGTTCTGATGAAGTGCAAATGCTCCTAGAAAGTGTGGATAGGACAAAAGAATTCAGTAATACACCTACCCAACTAGTTCAATTAAAGCCTGCTGAAACACAAGAAAAAAAAAGAATATCTGCAGTTTCAAACATTAAATTAACTTAAAAATGAAATCTACATTAAATAAAAATTAAAATAAGGAAAAACAAAAACAATTTCATCTGAAATATGAAATAAATTAACTTTGAAAAAATAAATATATTTGAAATATATACAAAAATATATTCTTTTGAAAATCATGAATGTGAGGGAAAGTAAAAAAAATATCTGCACTCATAACACAGATGTTATGGCGAAAGCTCAGATAATTTTCAACTTACCCTCATATATAAACTAGTTTTTAAAAAAAGAAACAAATATAAATATGAACTCTAAACAAAACAAAAAATGTTTCAATTAAAAAATAATTAAATCTATAAATTTCTTAAATTAAAAAATAATTAAATCTATAAATTTCTTAAATTAAAAAATAATTAAATCTATAAATTTCTTAAATTAAAAAATAATTTCAAGCTTGAAAATTTTTAGCCTCCAAATATTAAAATTAAATAAAAACAAAATATCTTTAAAAAATTATCAAACAGGATTTTATGTAAACATTAAACGCTTTAAATTTGACATTTCTCAGTTTATTGATAGGAACTGCACATATGTAAACAAGTTCAAAATAATGATCCCCAGGTGATTTAAATGTGCAACATGAATAATTGTTGTGTATACATAAAAAGTAACACTAAGTATATTCATTGAAAAATTAATCTCTACTTTTTCCTAAAAGATAAGAAAGAATCAATTTTATGCATTAAATAAAATAAATAATGGAATCTATAAAAGATAATGTATAATGATACATAATAATATATAATGATAAAAGAAGGTCACATTCTCTGTCCATCACATGTGACTTTGTATGCTCACATGGAATGTACAGTGTGCAATGAATAAATTGTCATCTAAATTATGCAGAAATGAAAATAACAGACATTTCATTTTCACAGATATATTTACCAAAATTATCTTGAAATACTAAAGAGTAAATTTATTCAATAAAATCTCTATTGGCTTCAACCACAGCCTCCAAACGACTTTGGAATCTCCTGCAACTCTTCTATTCATCTTTGATGTTACAAGGAGTTTTGTTGGTCTCTCACACAACTCAACACAGTAAAAGGGGTTGTAGTCTGGGGAGTTAGGTGTGGCATGGTGCAGAGTCCTGTTGCCAGACATAGGGTCTTCCAGCAGCCACCCTCTTGACCCAGGGCAGCACTACTTCCTCAAAGCACTTGATGCAGGCCTCAGTGTTGAGTCTGAGGTCCTCACCAACAAATTTGAGAGTTCTTTTCTTATCAGGACGATCAGAGTGAGTTTTCTGAGATGCCATACATTTGTAATCACAGACTCATCCAACTTTCATCTGCACTATCCTCAGATAGATAACCAAACACTTTGAAATGTTCAAATTGGAGCTTCCAGCATGAATGCCAAGTAGTACAGTATGCTGCTTCCAAATTTTTGGCAGAGTGAATTGCATCATGGTGCTCTTTTTCTCACAGACATTGCACAACTAACCCTACTATACTGTGCAATCAACAAAATAAAAGACAAACAATGCACAGGCACAAAGCTAAATATATAAACATAATGAAATCACATGCTGTATATGTGTTTGTCTGTTGTGAAATGGCAACAGTTTACCCATCGCACGCTGTATACGTATTTGTCTGTTGTGCATGAGTGACTTACATGTGCCTGGATCATTAATAAGCACACACACGCACTCAATTTGACTGAGTTTGAAATAATACATTTCCCTCCCATTCAGTCTGGACAACACCTACTCTAGGTTGAGCAATAAAATCAAAGTTAGAGACAAAAAAATTATTCGGTATTTATTTTTATTTTTTTTAAATTTTGTAGAAATATTTTTAGGCCAGTCATTAAATTAAAATACACATGCAAATGTACATACACACCCAACACGTACCCTAGGCTGAGAAATAAAATCAAAGTTGGAGACAAAAAAAAATATTGTTAAAACATAAACTGAAAATAAAACTTTATAAAAAAATAAAAATTAAAAATTTGGAAAATTAAAAAGAAAAAAAAATGATCCCACAAAGAAATACTGTTGTATTGCTAACAATAAATTTAAAAGCACATTGTACCAATTTAGGTACTTGTTAAGGAATACATAGGTTTCCATTTTAAAAATAAAAATAAACTTTTTTTCCCCTCATACCTTACTGCATTGTGAACTGAAAACAAGAACAAATGACAGGAAAAAAAAAAGATCAAAAATTTTTTAAGAAATCATTATCCCAAAATTGTGAAATTTCATCTTTTTCATAAAGGCATACAACTTTATATTGTAATTTAGCTACAATCTAAAATGGATCATTTCTTAAGATCCATTTATATATTAAAAGGATAATCTAATAAAAGAGAAAAAAATTTCTATATTTTGCCAGTATATTTGAGCAATTTGTGTAATAATATCTACACCTTCGATTGAGTATGATTAGGTTTGTTTAAAAGTCCTTTTCCTATATTTTATCTTTTATGAATCAATAAGACTAATGACTAACACACTCAATACATTCACCATATCTGACCATAATTTTAACTTAAATAATCAAGTTTAAATTAAAAGAGAAAAGACAAAAATGTATAAAAAATGCACTTTCTTAGATTTCTATGATAAATTTATATCCAAGTCCATACAGCATATCACCTTTCTTAACAAAACTATTGCTATTACAATGTGGGATATTTAAAAGAATAGCAATAGAATCAAAAACAGAAGTAGTAGGAAGCCGAGTGAAGTTGCCTTGGGTATGTATTAAATTCTGAGTTGTCCATGATATGTGATTATATCCAGGTTCATACAGCATATCACTTTTAAAAAAAAAAACTTCTGCTATTACAGTATGGGATATTTAAAAACAGCTACAACATAATCAAAAAATTGAACTAGAAGGAAGCTGAATATGGTTGCCTTGGGTGTGCAGTAATTTCTTTGTCTTCCATGTTGTATAATTATATCCAAATTCATAGAGCACATTCACTATATATATTTTAGACGCTCAAGGATTCATTGATTACTCCTATCTAATTATGTCCAGGTTCATACAGTAGATCACCTTTCTTAACAAAACTACCTCTGTTACAGTATAGGACATTTAAAAACACCAGAATCAAAAACGGAAGTAGTAGAAAGTTGAATGTGGTTATCTAGACACATCAGATAACAGAAATTTCAAATCTAAAGTTAGACATCACTGCATCTTCAGCATTTCTCTCAATGTATAAGTATAACTAAAGTTTGTTGCATTTCATTCCCTTCTGCTATGATTCTATCAATATAAACATTATTTTGTTTGAAGTCCTTGTGAAAGATGAAACGTGTCACATAGAAATTTTAACCAGTGTATTATTTAATTAACCACGAATGACTTTGTAATACATATTTAAAACTCATATGAAACAGGTAATCAATGAAATAATTTCATCTGTACTTTTTCTAAAAGATACACAAAAGTCAGTTTAATACAACAGATAAAAGAAATAATGGGATCTATATTATAAAAAGGGGTTCATTCCCTGCCCATCACATACTGCCTAGATGTGAGTTTGCATGTATATATGTATATGTCTGTTGTGCATGAGTGACTTACATGTGTTTAGACTATTTAATAAGCACACACACACACACAATACACAGTTTGACAGAGTTTGTAATATGACATTAAAATAATATATTTCCCTCCCATTGAGTCTGGACAACACCTACCCCCAGGCTGAGCAATAAAATCAAAGTTGAAGACAAAGAAAAATCTGATGATTGCTAAAATAGAGGCCAATGAACCATTTAATTAATCTATTCCCTTTATATTTTTAAAGACATTCAATGGTATTTATAATTCATTGATTATTCCTGGTGTTATATAAAATCGCTTTTTGTTCAATATCTTTTCATGCTAAAAGTTTTATGTGTTTAATATAACAATGAAATGGAAATATCTTAGCAATGCAATGACAAAGCCTATTTCAAGACCAAGTTGAAGCAAGACGATCACTTAATAGACAAAGGTAGCTGAGTGCCTCACATGAAATGCGTGAACAAATAAGACTATGAAAGAAATATAGGAATAAAGAAACTGATTAATTAAATGGTTCATTTTTGGCTAAGAACTAATCTTATCTAAATGCAGATAAATATTAAATTTGTATAGGTTATTATCTACTTAAGTTGATTTGCCTTCCATCTCACTACAGATGGGACAGGAACTATATAAATACACATTGATAATTATTATATAGTTTGATGCTGTTAAAACTTCATAGAAATATTTTCAATTTTGTGAAAGCATTTTACTTAAAGACAATAATGAACATTTATTTTTAGTTTTATATTATTGAGGTTTTGTCATTTGTTGAAAGATTTCTTTTTAATTTTCAGGGTCAAAGAGGTTAAAAAATTTAAATCCAAGCCCTAGAGGGCCTTCCCACAGGCAGTACCACTATTTCATGAGAGGGCTAGGTTTATTGCCCGTCACCTGAGGCGTCCCCAAAAATGGAAGTGACAAGGGGTCTTGGTTAATTGTTTTCATGGTATTGCCAGTAAACCTACTCTAAACTTTAACCTTGTGTCACATTCAGTAGCAACATGGGCACACTGAAAACTACCTACAACTCTCAGCCTTTTGGCTAAGAACAAAAGGTTGTATCTATTCTTATCAGCTTAACCTGATTCTCTCTCTCTCTTTCCATTTCTATCTTCTCTCTCTCTCTCTCTCTCTCTCTTTCCATTTCTATCTTCTCTCTCTCTCTTTCCATTTCTATCTTCTCTCTCTCTTTCCATTTCTATCTTCTCTCTCTCTCTTTCCATTTCTATCTTCTCTCTCTCTCTTTCCATTTCTATCTTCTCTCTCTCTCTTTCCATTTCTATCTTCTCTCTCTCTCTCTCTCCATATCTTCTCTCTCTCTATTTCCATTTCCATATCTTCTCTCTCTCTCTTTCCATTTCTATCTTCTCTCTCTCTCTCTCTCTCTCTCTTTCCATTTCTATCTTCTCTCTCTCTCTTTCCATTTCTATCTTCTCTCTCTCTCTCCATTTCTATCTTCTCTCTCTCTTTCCATTTCTATCCTCTCTCTCTCTCTCTCTCTCTCCATTTCTATCTTCTCTTCTTTCTTTCATTTTCTCACTGAAACCAAGTAATGTCTCTTCCCCGCTTTCCACACAATCAAAAAGCAAAATAGTCCATGAGAGGTACTTATGAGGTACTGACAGTACATAAATGTTGTGCTAATGAAGAGAGGGGGCAATCACAATTATTATAGGATTCACCATGAATTTGTACATCATTTGAGTTATTTTGACAATGCGGAGTAGTCATGTAGAAGAATAAAGTTTAATTAAACAAAATACTGAGCAACTGAGCATCTTAAAACTCCAAATATTTAAATATATGTACTTAACCTAAATTAAGATTTGGGTAAAAAATTTTAAAAGAAAGATTAATTTTCACAAAACTAAAATCTTCAGAATAATTATTTTGTAACAGTTATATAACAATCTCTGCAACATAATTATACACGAGAAAGTAGGAACCCAGTTAAGTTATATAACATGATGCAGACAACTATCAACGGGTTCTTTTTAACATCTGAGTTGCCATAACTTCATGGGAAAGATAGTGGAGTAGTTTCCCCACTATTTTTTCCAGTTTTGAACATAGAATTGTCATTCTCCTAGACTGACTGCCACTCAAGGCTAAAATACCCAGTATAGCCTGCTATTTAATCCATAGCTCTGTAGAGAAAAAGAGAGATTTATGTTTTTCCCTGCAGGCATATGTATAACAGGCTAGGTAGAAAATTGAACTTGACAAGTCTACTTTCAGAACTAATAACTGTTATACCTCTTGCATCTCCTACAACATAATAGCAATATTATAAGAGCAAAAAATATTTTTTTTGTAAATATTGTTTATGAAAGGTCAGTTTTCTAATATGACAGTGACAGGTTTTTAAAAAGACATTTATAAAAAAAATGTTGATGTTATAAAATCTTAAATAAGAGTGTTAATTATATCGCAAGTAAAAATTTAAGCAATTTATTGCAAAAGCATAGCTGAAGACATATTGCAGTGTTTCAAGGAACAAATTGAACCTATAAAAATGCATTTAGTATATAGAGTAATTTGACTGGTATGAAAATCTATGAAACAAAATATACTAGATATGGGAAATATTCCTTTAGATAAAAAAAATGGACTAAGTTTGAAAAACACTGACAAAAAGAAAAAAGGACATTTTTTCTCTTGATACCATTATTATTTTTAACTACCTTCACTCCTTGGCAAGGTTTCTTTTTAAAAAGCGGTTACTAGAATTTTAATTTTTAATAAAAACTAAACATATGATGAAAGTGAATTTATATTATTTTTTTTTGCACTTTACCTATTTGAGTGAATAACCTGGGAAAAAAAAGCAATTTTTCCAAAAATTATAATTACAGTTACTTGTAGTTAGTTTGCTTATTTAAACTTCCTTGTTCCATTTGTTCAGACATTTTCATAGATTTATGAATTCTATTTTCATAAATTTGTTTACAAAATTGTAAATAATAAATATTGCATTCTATTTTTTTTTAACATATTTTTATAATCTTGCAAATATAAAATTATTCTTGGAAATAACTCTAATAACAAAATATTTAATTTTCTTATCAATTCTCAACAAAACAGGATATCCAAAAAACCAGTTTCATGTTTAGGTTTTATTAAAATTCTGATAATAGCTTTTTAAAATATAAATTGCTGAGTGAGTATACAGTAATAACAGTATCAAGAGAAAAACTGTCCTTTTGATAAACCAGTTAAATTTTGTGGGTATGTATGTTAAATTTTGCTTAAAAAAGTTTATTATTTTTTAATTAATATTTATTTTTCCTCATTCAAAATGTTTATGTTTACTATATATATATATATTCATATATAAGCCTACTTCATGTATTGTACAGCCATTGAAATTTATTTGTTAAAAACCTGATTTTCTTATATAGCTTGTGTATAATGCAACTTTGCTTCTAAGCAATACTAGTAGGTTTACGATAGTCAAATATTACAGAACTGGTCATAATCCTTTTTTGTACAAAGCTGCCCGGCAATGGGCATCATTCTTTTTTGTACAAAGCTACCTAAAAATTTTGGAAAAAAAACACTTATCATAAAATATCTGATATGAAGATTTAGATACTTGTGTATAGGGCAACTGGTTACCGAAGAATGAATGATTTTTAACATCTTCAAAAAAATTGCCTGTGTATAGTGCAAACCCTTATCTTTTACATTAAAAAAAATTGATCATAAAACTCATACTATACTCAAATATATACAGTATTTAAAACATAATCATTGAAAAAATTATACCTCTACAGCATAGATATGTGGAAAAATTGTTTTAAACAGAATATCAACATAATATTTCAAACTGCATATATCTGTGTCGGCCATAAAGCATAAGCTTTTCTTTTTAAAAACAGTTAATTTAGACCAAAGAGAACTACCTTTTTACAAGGCTTAATAGTTGATTCAGTTTATCAATATTCCACAATGTAATCATGAAAGATCGCGTAAGAACAGTAAAAAGGAAAAAAATATTGGAAATACCTTTTAAAACCAGAACCCCTGAAGACTGGAAATTTCACAATGAAACTTCGAAGTTGGTATAAAATTGATATTTAAAAGTAATCTTTTTATATAATATTATTTATATATATATATATATATATATATATATATATATATATATGTATATAATTTATTCAAAAATTATAACATAAATATGTTATAAAATCACTACAAAAATAGCCATTTTGCTTTAACACTTCTGGTGTCTTATCAAGTGATGGTGTTGAATGTAGAATAACGGGTTTTAAAAGGTTCAAATCAACCAAACACCCTTCACTAGGGGAAACACTGTTACATAAGCTGCAATGACCAATCAAAATACAAGTATATGAGAATTCAAAAAACTTGACAACGAACCTTGGTTATAATAATTAATTAATGCTTTAATGTTAGGGTTAGACTAAAATAGAAATCATTCTAACTAATTAATATTAATTTTTACTATAAAATTGAAAATTAAAAATTACCAATTTTAAATTTTAAATTTAATCTGTATTAAATTTAAAATATTATAAAATTATTTAAAGAAGAAACTGAGGAAAAATACATGTTTTGTTATTTATTTTTTCAGAATAAACATTAAAATCTAATGATGCTAAGCTTCGTTACAGCTTAGATACATTTGAAGTTGTGATATGGGCAGGAGTGGGTGAAATCTTGTATTTTTTCCCAATTTATGTTATAATTTTCAAATAAATTATATTTGCTCTACTCTGTATTGAGAATAATATTTTTTGGTTATTGGAATTTATTCCATATACACCAATTCTATACTTGGGTATATATTATAAATTAACTGATTTAAAATATGTTTTTTTTCACTACACAGTAATAACCATATTTCAAAAATGGAAGCTAAAAGCTTTGAATTTAATTGGAGACTCCAAAATTCGCTTGACAAGGAAATGGAACTAATGTCTTTAATTTAATAACAAAATTAAATTCAAAGCTTTTAGCCTCCATTTTTGAAACATGGTTATTACTGTGTAGCGAAAAAAAACATATGTTAAATCAGTTAATTTATAATATTAATGCTCTGTAAATTTACATTGAGCACTATTGTGTAGAAATAAAAATATCTATAAGAACACTGTATTATATATCTTACTGTTCTTTCTTTTTATTTATATATAAATATATATGAACCCTTATATTTTATTTTATATTATATTTCCAGCCTGTGTTCTAGTTTAAGTTAATTGTTATAACCTCGACAGTCATGTATCGAAAGATACATAATCGCCTAAGCATGAATCACGCATGGTACATAACTGACTGATTTTATGTAAAAAATAGAGTTATCCCCCTTTAAATACATATATATATATGCCACGTATACTTTCTTGATATGTATAAAACAACTGACTCATTAGACAACTGTAAATGTATATTGATAAACTCATGTTTTAGTACAACATACACACGAAGAAAAAAAGAGAAATACTGGATTTTAAAATTAGACATATAAACTAGGGTTAAACAAAGACTTGGGTATTTTAAATCTGTATAAATATTTCAATAGTCAAAAAATTTCTTTAGATATAGTTAAAAAACCTTTTTAAACAACATCTAAAATACTATCGTTAGATTTACGTTAAAAAATTCAAACACAGTTGCATTCCACATCACGTGACGTCCGCGGCTCGCGACGGACGCTGTAAACAAGCTCCCAAATACAGTTATTCAATTCATTTCTGAGGAAGGACCGAGGTGGTCTGAAATATATTGGTTACTTTTGAATCCAAATTTAAATTAAAATGATTTTATTAATATTTTTAATTTATTTTTTAACTTTCAAACTTAAGAATTTGAATGGTATAAATTATTAATAGTTAATACTAATGTTTTACACAACAATAATTAAATAAACAAGTTTTAACACCCAATTTTGAATCTTTACCACAGGAACTCGAACTCCATAATAGATAGAACAACATATTTGCACCTGAAGATTGCAAGAATTGCATGAAACTCCAAGTCATGCTATCAACATTGGATATTATGTATATATTTGTGTATTTAGGCAGCAATCCTTCTTTCATGCACATTTCATTAAAAACGCTCGGATAAAAAGAACATTCGGACAGTTTTTATATAATTTATCCTCTGAAAAGAAAAACTTTATTAGATCGCACGAGAAATTATATAAAAAACTAAATAAAAGCACATTGTCAGTCGTTTTTAATGAAATGTGCATATATATATATATATATATATATATATATATACACACACACACACAATTCCAGAAAATCCTTGTTGAAAACAACTATACTTAAACATGAAAACAATGAACAAAAACTAAAAATTCTTGAAGCTATATAAATAAAACAGTTGAAACCTAACCTGAACAAAATAAACTATGAAAACTTCAAAAATATACTTAAATGCCTATAATTGATAACAGAAGCCATTGATTTATACCAATGGCTTCTCCTATTTAACACTTTTTGTTTTCACCAGTTTGTCATTGATTGGAAATCTTCCATACAAACAGACTATCATTGTTGCTATGTCCATGTATTGTTTAATTTATTGTAATGTACTTGTCATCTCTGATGATGGCTTATGTAAGCCGAAAGCTTAGATAGGATTAAAAAACATGTATGAATATGGTAATTTTTTTTTTGTCTTTCAATGATGTTATTAAGCTTATCAGATGATATGAAAGGAATTTGCTTAAAATAAATAAACAAAACTTGTCTATATTATTTAATGAAACATGCATTAATATATATATATATATATATATATATATATATATATATATATATATATATGGCCTGAAGATTGCATGAAATTGATTGTCACTTCTTGTTTTTGACATCAGTATCCACTTTCATATTTACATATGTTCTAACCTGTGCTGGATTTACATATGGGATAGTGTGGGCTGCAACTCAGGTGCCCCAAGACTACAGGGATTCTCAAGGGCCCACTAGTTTTGGGCCCCTGGGGCCCACTAGTTTTGGGCCCCTGGAAAAAAAAGAAATATATAAGAACAGAGGAATAACCTCTCAGCAGTGGGGGAGGAATAGTCATAGCCTAGGAAAAAATGTTTCAGGGTAAAATTTTCAAGTAAATACTACATTAACAAGTCACTGAAAAGTCTCAAAACTCAAACTATTGAATGTGTTCTTTAAATGTAGAAAAATAATAGCATTATATCAACATAAATGAGCAACATATATTATTTTATTGCTATAAATTCTGTCTTGTTGGTTTTTCTTGCTACTTTAAACAAAAAGTTAGGAAGGAAATCCCTATTAATACTAGAAAAAGCAATAACAGCTAGTGAATTTGAGAAACCTATTTTCCTGAAAGTTTGTTTTAAGAGAAAGATTGTATAAATTTTAATCAACAGTAATGCTGTTTGATCAGTGAATGCCTAATATTTCCTTATAAGGAAATGGCTAATCACACCATTATTGCTAACAGTTACTTTATTAAAATATAAGTTATGAATCAAAATATGACTTTTCTAAGTAAAACTTACTTCTTTCTTTTATGTGAAGAGGAACCTCTATATTCATATATATATTGAGGGAAAATATAACAAAATAATATAATAATAAAATAATATAGTAATAGAATAATAATAAAATAATAATATAATAATAAAATAATAATAATGAATAATAAAATAACAATATAATAATAAAATAATAATATAATAATAAAATAATAATAATGAATAATAAAAGAAAGAAAATAAATACATTTTCCCTATGATGCTAAGAATAAAGGAACTGGAAATATGATTATCCCACTTGGATTTGTCAAACACCTTTGGTGGCATTGTTGAAGCCCATAAAAAAGGAGCAAACATTTCCTACCTCACTATCTTTCTCCTCTTTTCTCCAAGATGTAGAACTATGTGGCAATTACATTCCCATTGAAAAATGTTAATTTCCCTGGTCCACTGACAACTAAAATCTCTTCCAACTTTCCAATGCACTGTGCTTGCACATGCCTTCCAAAATCCATTATGTAATTTAAGCTTTCTCTTTGGTCGTTCCAACTCAGCAGAAGGCCAATTTGAGCATGACCATTGTAACAATGTTTATGCTGACTTGCCCTAACTTCTGAACCAAGAAAAATAAAATGGATATCTCACAATCATGTTTAAATCTCTTAGTGATAAAGTAGAAACCTTCCAATGTTTATGAGAATGGTATTGACATTTTGAACCCAAAATTAAACCTAGTAAGTTTTAGTAAATTAAGTACAACTAAATTTCCCCTACCCCACTTCTTATTCCTGTTACAAGGACCTTGGCTTGTATAAAAAAATATGTATGCTGTTGGCACACTGAATGATTTTAAAACCCTAAGTCGGCACACATAGTTAGCAAAAGGTTGCCAACCTCTGGTCTAAGAGAAACCCTTCCATCAACATGACTGATGCTAACCTCCTGGTGAGTGACTCACTATGCCATTTCGGGTTAAAGTTTCCCACTCACATGAAGAAGAAAGATTATATTGAATATTGATTATATTTCAACCGAAAGTAGTACTTGGTGCTCAGTCAATGAACGCCAAATGATTCCACAGAGGGAAAATGCCAACATTACCATAACATCTACCATATATATCCTATATCGATTATTCTTCTCTATACTTTACTTCAGGGGTTGGCAACCTAAGGTACGCATACCACATGTGGCACGGCAAGCAATTTCCATTGGCACGCAGCCGAATATGACATCACGAAGTCCAAACCAATAACTACCACAAAGCAAAGAAAATATTTAATTGTTTCAATTTTAATATATACTAAAGTATATATACTATATATTACTATATAAAATATATTGTAGAAAGATATATTGTCCTTGACTTGTATAAAAATTTGTATGCTGTTGGCATACTGAATGATTTTAAAACCCTAAGTCGGCACACATGGTTAACAAAAGGTTGCGAACCCCTGGTCTAAGAGAACCCCTTCCATCAATATGGCTGATGCTAACCTCCTGGTGAGTGACTCACTACGCCATTTTGGGTTAACGTTTCCCACTGACATGAAGAGGAAAGATTATATTGAATATTGATTATATTTCAACCGAAAGTAGTACTTGCTGCTCAGTCAATGAACGCCGAATATTTCCTAAGAAGGAAAATGCCAACATTACCATAATATCTACCATATATATCCTATATCGATTATTCTTCTCTATACTCTACTTCAGGGGTTGGCAACCTAAGGTACGCATACCACATGTGGCACGGCAAGCAATTTCCATTGGCACGCAGCCGAATATGACATCACGAAGTCCAAACCAATAACTACCACAAAGCAAAGAAAATATTTAATTGTTTCAATTTTAATATATACTAAAGTATATATACTATATATTACTATATAAAATATATTGTAGAACAGGTATATTGTCCTTGACTTGTATAAAAATTTGTATGCTGTTGGCATCCTGAATGATTTTAAAACCCTAAGTAGGCACATAGTTTGCAAAAGGTTGCTGACCCCTGGCTTACAGTAACCAATGTCTCCAAACAGTTACCTATAACAGGCTCAATGCTGCTTAACTTTGGTGATTAGACAAGAACCAGTACTTTCATCATTATTTAACCATAAACACTAAAAAGAAATAAAATTTAAAATTAACAGATGTCCATCATTCCTCTTATAATACAAAACTGACATTTGCATATAGCCATTTATATTACTTCAAATGTTCTTATAGAGGATAAAAATATCAGATTAAAAATAAATTAATTCTTTATAAATATACACATATGCTAATATTTAAAATAGCTAACTATTGTTTTCTAAGCTCACCAGTCCACTAAGGCAGCTAGCCAATCCCTGTTGCAGAAGCTTGTTCAGACACATTTATGTTTGTTCAACACTCACAGCACCTGCTTGTGGTTTATACTGCAAGTATACTGAGTGAACTGTAGTTACAGTTCCTGGGAGAGAGCACATAATCTGGCATGATCAGCATTTTGAACAATGCCTGTGAACTCAAACCCTCGATCATGATGACTTGTGATTTTGATGCTGACATTTACTCACCTCCCTACAGTAGCAGCATTAAAGTTGGAGTTAGACATCCAAAGGGCAGATGATATTTTGGGCAAAACATTATGAAAAAAAATTCAAACAAATCACTGGACAATCATAACAATGCTTCATCTTAAAATTTCAAAAAAATCTGATTATCTTTTTTCTTATCTCTTAAAAATAAAGATTCTTGTCAAAAAAAAAAAAAAAAATGATAAAAAAAAACCATTAAAATTTTCT
>OZ038520.1:12101571-12163409 GCA_964036315.1 Acanthosepion esculentum
TTCCATATAAGGAAATGGCTAATATGACTTACCATGAGATTTGAGGGGAACAGATACTAAACTTTGATCCCAGATTGATGACCAGGGAGTGAAGGAAAGTGTAACTTGAGTACCACTGTCTGCTCAATGAATGCTGAATGTTTCCTTATAAGGAAATGGCTAATATTACCATTAGAGATGAGAACAGTTACTACACCTTAATGACCAGGAAGTTAACAAACTTTTAACATTAGTAACATTGGCTGCTTGGTCAATGAATGCCAAATGTTTCTATATAAGGAAATGGTACTATTTCACCTAATACAAAGTTAATCAAAATGAGTATTTCCATATATAAGTGAACCAAAATACTATATGTCTACATAGCATTGTCAATAAGTTCATAGCCAAATAATTAAAAACAGCATTTATTCTGAACAAATATTTATTTCTTTTTTAACAATTTCTTTCCCTAAAGAGCGTATATTCAAAGCAGTCTAATCTTAATTTCTAAAGAATTTTTTAAATCATTTCATCCCAAGCAAGACAATAAAGCCACTAAGATGCAACTGGTTACTGAGTGTGAGAGAATATGAGAAAAAGAAAACATTATTAAGGAGACAGAACAATAAAAAAAAATAAAACAGGAGTTAAGAAAAGATAAAGTCTGACATTGCATTTAAATTTTTGAAGATCAAAATCGACTGGGAAGCCAGAAGAGAGTTCCATCAGCAAGAACCGGTTACTTTTAATCCAACATGTTTATTACTTCTTATCTAACCCAAAGCTCCTCCAGATATTAGACAAGCATTATACAATGAAAATTTAAATTCTGCTAATAACTGTCAGGCTACAGACTATTTTGGCCAACTATTGTACACATTTGTGTACCTATATTTTGAGACTTTATAACTCATTTTAATTAAATATATCAATTAAATATGTTAATTTCCTGTGCTGCAAAATATGTCAAAAGAACAGTTTTTCCCTTGACACCACTGCTATTTTAACTACCATCACTCCTCAGCAATGTTTATTATTTTAAAAAGTGATGATTAGAATTATTCTTTTGTAATGCCCATTTGTAGGACAGACTTTGTAAATCACAGATACAACAATAGTAACACCTTTGAACAATACTCGGTCAGACACTGCTAATTCCCATATATTTTTCCTTTACCCATCATGTGATCTAATTATTTCAAGATGAGGTCAAATGTGCTTGCTCTCTGGCAATCTGTGTTCAAACCCAAGTGTCAGCAGTGACACTTTATTCCTATATGACAAAAGCTTAAACATATGTTAAGTGAATTTATACGTTTTTTTGTCTTGGATAAGTTACAACAAAAAAAAAAAAAATAAACACCATTTATTTATTAGATTAATAATAGTGGTGTTAAGGGAAAAACAGTCCTTTTGAAAAACCCTTTTTTGCAAGTACAAAGATTAAAGTTTACTAATAATTTTATATGGTCTTTAATTTAACTTTCTCAAATAATATTTAATTAGTTTACTGTACTTATATTCACTTAGTAAGTATTCTTAATGGTTACCAATTATCATATTATAATTCTGTTTTCTCCTTCATTCCTTAATTAGTACATATGTTATAATCTGCCAATGCCTCATAAATAATGAACTATTCCATTTTGATCTCAAGGAAAGATAGAAAAGACATATCAGAGATGCTGTTCAATTTCAGTGTGATAAAGAAAGAAAGAAGCAATGATGCTTTCATGTGTTTAACATCTGCTTTAGTAAAATGGAAAAACTTGACAATTTTAAATCTCTTCATTTGTACCCTCTTACTTCTTTAAATAATGACATGGATTTATAGTTATGATTGTTATTGCAATATTTTGTTAAAGTTATTAGGCTCAAATATTTAACCATGCAATAAGGGAATTCCTACAGATATTTTATAGTCATAGAACTAACAACCTGGCCTTTTGAATAGGAATAGAGGCTTATCTCTTCTTTCCTGTTTAGGATTAGTTTTCCTGTTCCTTTTAAAGTTTACTTCCACATTATTACTGAACCCTAAAATGTTATTCACTAAATAAATCTTCAAGTCTAGAGTTCGCCATTGTCTTTCATGCATAACCCCAGGAATTTTATGTTTTCCCTTTTCTTATGCTAATACAATGCTACTCAGTAACCCTCTACCTTGATTGACTCTTGGGCCTTCTACTTACTGAACATTGGTAAAATAAAAAACAAAAAACAAACAAAGAGCTTATTCAATCATTAACTTAAGAATTATGATTCATCAGAAAATCCAAATAAAACTGTGAAATTTTCACAGTACTACTAGTATATAGTTAATTAGTTTACTAATGTACCTTAACAATGACTTCATGCGGTTGCAATGTAGGAGATGCATTCTGGTTGAGGAGCACCTGGAGTGATGTAGATGAACGGGTTCGTGGCAGGCCAGCTGTTGTCGCATGGAGCTTGCTTGAATCCTCAAATGTATCACCTGATGATTGTGTTTCAGGAAGAGATTTCTTCCTTCTTGTCTTTGGACTATGATTTGGAGTGGACGCCAGTGATTTTCGATCAGGAGGTGGACTGGTTCCAGAGTTTCTTCCTGAGAAAAGAACAAAAAACATGGATTCAATTATGGATGTCGTTTTCTTGTATATCTGGAATGGTATTATTCTGTGGCAATTCCTTTTCAAATATTTCTAGCATATAAAGCTGTCCTATTTTGACGTACAACAAATTTAAAAGAAAACTGTATTCATAGAAAAAGAGAAATTACAAAAGTGATTTAATCATGCCATATTGTGATAACAGAAGATCTGCCAAGAAAGGTCAAATGTTCTAAGAACCTTAATGCAAATTTACTGTTGCTCTAGTGATTAAAGCACTTTCTATACACTTTCAACTTGGTAAATTACTCTTTCTTAATTAAAATAGCCTTTTTTAAAATCAAAATTTTGGTAGGACTCATTACAGTGAGTAACTAATGCATTGAACATTTTGTCTTGTAAAAGATCCCTTTTGTATTCATATAATCTCATTTAAATTCATTGAGGTTTCTCCTATGTATTCCTTATAACAATTGTTACAGCTAATAGAGTAAATTCCTCCTTTAAGTTTTATATTGTTTTGTATTAATTAAGTCTTTTATTGTTTTAGATATTGTTGTGGCAAATTTTATGTTAAGTTTAGATAAATTCTTTGGGTAATTTGCTTTTTAAACCCGGGGCTAAAAATTTGCTGAATAGTTATATTTAAGTGTAAATGTATATGCTTAATTCGAAAATAGCAAAGAAATTTTGATAAAATCTACTGTTTTGGAGTTATCGACAATAGAAGTTCAGATTCATTCGTGTCATGGCAGCCATTATTGGTGTTTTTTGTATATATTTGCTGCAGTCTTGATTATTGTGCACACAATGAGTCTTCAGTTGGGCAGTAATTAAATCAAGTAAGAACCATAAAAAGGCCATTAATAATGTAATCTTCCACACAAATGTATGCAAACAATGCTGGTAATGGCTGTCATGCTGTAACGTGAATGAGTCCAAACTTTAATTGACGATAACTCCTAAATGGTATATTTTATCAAAATTTCTTTATTTTTTAATCAAACATATAAATTTACCCCTAAATATAAATATTTAGCAAATTTTTATTGCATATTTAGCATAGGACTTAAAAAGCAATTTACCCATTTTTTTTCATTTGTAATTCTGATAGAGTTGGTAGGTAGAATAATATATTTTGATTCATTGGGTTTGTCAGAATGGCCCAGTCCTCTATTTTGAAAAAATTTAATAACCTTAAATGAAATGAAATTGGCTAGACTATAGACCCAGACAAACACACAAAAAAAATTTAAGTTAAAAGTTAAAAATTTTAACCTTCAAAACATTTTCAGTGTTTCCTATCTATGCATACTAATAACGACCGCTTACTTTTTGATATTCTCCCACCTTCTATACACGTATATAACAAAAATATTACTTTAGTTCAATGACATCCTAAAAGATGAAACAGCACACAAGAAAAAAATTTCTATTTTATCATTGTTTCTTAGATATCATATATATATATATATATTTATATATATATATATATATTTATATATATATATATATATATATATATATATTTATATATATATATTTATATATATATATATATATATATATATATTTATATATATATATATATATATATATATTTATATATATATATATATATATATATATATATTTATATATATATATATATATATATATATATTTATATATATATATATATATATATATATATATATATTTATTTATTTATATATATATATATATTTATTTATATATATATTTATATATATATATATATATATATATATATATATATATATATATATATATTTATATATATATATATATATATATATTTATATATATATATATTTATATATATATATATATATATATATATATATATATATTTATATATATATATATATATATTTATATATATATATATATATATATATATATATATTTATATATATATATATATATATATATATATATATATATATATATATATTAATAGTAATACTCGTTTGGTAAAAAACCTCAGATAGCTGAACTTGTAGATATGTCAAAACAAATCGGTAGCTGAGGAAAAAATTGGAAATAAAAAAAGAAAGAACTAAAAACATCCAAACAGGGCAAAATAAATCGACCAGTGCCTTGAGTCTTTAGTCCAAAGAGAAAAAACCAAGCGAGTAGTAAGACTAAAACAGAGTGCTCAATATGCTTATTAGTTTATAATGGTTTTATCAATAAATACTGTTTCATCATTTCCTTTTTAGCCAGCTTACCCTGAAGATCCGTTTAGGTGAAACCTAGATAGGTTTTCTTGGCTCTTTATGATTTATTTTAGTTTTTATATACATATATCAGTGGCGACTCTTTGTCATCAGTGTTTGTCAGGCTTATTACAAACTTTAACAAAATATACTATTGGTATAACTTAGGTGCTAAAATGATTTCTTTACTCTAACTAAAATATATAATTTTTTTAAATCTCACACATTTTGGTATTTTAATTTTAAAAAATATTTCCAGACATGTAAGAAAAAAAGAGTGAGGACAAAGTCTTTAAAATGTTTGTCTGTTTATTGCCCCTTCTCCATTTTTTTATTTCTTTATAGCCTGGTTATCAAGTCAGTGATGGTAGAGATAGGAATAGTTGATATCATATTTCCTCAACACTACCCGAGTCACACTCCTCACCTCAACCCTCTAGTTAACAAGGCTGCAACTTTTTTATTGATTTTCACTGACTTTAAGTTGGGGTAAATCTAATTTACCCTTTTTCAATTGATACATTCTGCTAAAAAGCCTTATGCTGTAATGGGCATTTGTAAACAATAAGTTGAAATAAAAATGTTTTCTTTGAAAAACAGGGCATACAAGTCAATAGTGACTTTTAAAAGATTTTTTATAAAATTAAAGCAAGAAATACAATGCCTATTAAGTATGTCTTCAGCTTGACAGATCTACATGACTCGACTATCCATGTTAATTTTATTTCGTTTTTTTTTTTCTTCTTTATTATGAACAATATCAACGAAATGTATTTCAGTCAATATTTTCAGGCACAGAGTTAAAACAATTAATTTTAGATTCAGCTGAAGCCAAGAATAAAAACAACACACTACAAAAGATTTTTATTGCTTTGAAACAGATATACTTGAATGTTGACTCACTCGGACAATGCCAACAAGCTAAACTCCCAGAGTCACCACTGATATATATATATATATATATATATATATATATATATATATATATATATATATATATAGAGAGAGAGAGAGAGAGAGAGAGAGAGAGAGAGAGAGAGAGAGAGAGAGATGCATGTTTCATTAAATAATATAGACAAGTTGTGTCTATTTATTTTAAGTAAGTTCCTTTCATATTGTCTGATAAGCTTAATAACACTATCATTGAAAAACAAAAGGAAATCACCATATTCTAGAAAGAAGTATAATTTTGAAATATCATACTAGTTAGTAAATTTACAAAATATATCTTTTACTTACCAAGTGTCTTCTTTATAGCAGGGGCAGGATCTTTACGAAATTTACTCAACAGACCTCCAGATCTTGTTGGAGGTTCCTTGTCATCTTGTATCTTGTTCTTCTGATTTTCAAGTTGTTGAGCAGTCATAGGCTTCCATGGTTCATCAGGAATGGATCGATTTCTTGGACCTTCACTATAAACAGAAAATAAATCATAGTATAAGACAAAGAGAATAAGACTAAAGATATTTTAAATATAAGCTTGAAAAGGTTTAGGTTTTAGTCACATGATCAGGAATGAAATATGTGTTTATTGTGTAAAAATCTTTAACAACTTTAAAGTAATTATTACTTTAATGATGTTAAATAAATATCATTGTATTCATTAGCAAAATGAGTAATTATTATTTTAATGATGTTAAATGTTGTATTCATTAGCAAAATGAGTAATTATTATTTTAATGATGTTAAATGTTGTATTCATTAGCAAAATGAGTAATTATTATTTTAATTATGTTAAATGTTGTATTCATTAGCAAAATGAGTAATTATTATTTTAATGATGTTAAATGTTGTATTCATTAGCAAAATGAGTAATTATTATTTTAATTATGTTAAATGTTGTATTCATTAGCAAAATGAGTAATTATTATTTTAATGATGTTAAATGTTGTATTCATTTGCAAAATGAGTAATTATTATTTTAGTGATGTTACATGTTGTATTCATTAGCAAAATGAGTAATTATTATTTTAGTGATGTTACATGTTGTATTCATTAGCAAAATGAGTAATTATTATTTTAATTATGTTAAATGTTGTATTCATTAGCAAAATGAGTAATTATTACTTTAATTATGTTAAATGTTGTATTCATTAGCAAAATGAGTAATTATTACTTTAATTATGTTAAATAAATATCATTGTATTCTTTTACAAAATAAGTAATTATTACTTTAGAGTAATTATTATTTTAGTTTTAAGTAGCATATCGGTTTCTTTTCTTCCATCTCCTCTGTCTTAGAACCCTTAGTCACCAGTGTAATGTAAGTCCACAGCTTCACAACACTAGGCATTGATACTATGCTTTCAGTAACAAGGAGGTTTTTATTAGGGGTGCAGTTGCTAGCCCCATGTCCACCTTTCAATTCAGAGTTGTCCTCCTAGACTATTTACCAATCAAAACTAGAGAACCCAGTCTACCTTACTATTTAATCCAGATCTAGTGGGCAAAGATGAATTCATACCTTACCCAAGGGTATTTGTGTAAAGGTAAATACAACAAATTCAGCTAGAATTTGAACTCAGTATGCCAATTCCACTTTCAACACTAATAACCACTACACTATGCTCATATCAGTTATCAATGACAAATTGACAAATAAAGCTTGGATTTCAGTTTAAGTTCATTTCATACTGATGACCTTTGGAAAAGTAGGAATACATTTTTCCACCTGTGCTCACCCATCACCAAATAACTTGACAAAAACCTGTCTCATCACTTGCATGTCACAACAGTTGATGAAAAGAGTTAAGGGAGTACTTAAGCAAACAATTCCATAACTATCTTACCTACCCACACAGTACTAACAGTAAAGCCTGTTAAACACGTTGCCTTTGACAGTAACCAGTCATCATCTATAACAAATGTATCAGTGTTTTTTGGGGGGAGGGGGAATAAAATTTCACAAAATTTTACCATCTACCTGAAACTAAGTGGTGGGAACCATAAATGCCTAACAGCAAGTGGCTGCAACCACAGATGCACAGCACCGAGTGGCAGGAAACACAGATGCCAAACACCGAGTGGCAGGAATCACAAATGCCAAACACCAAGTGGCAGCAACCACAGATGCCAAACACCAAGTGGCGGGAACCACCGATGCCAAACACCAAGTAGCAAGAACCACAGATGCCAAACACAGAGTAGCAGGAACCACAGATGCCAAACACCAAGTGGCAGGAACCACAGATGCCAAACACCAAATGGCAGGAACCACAGATGCCAAACACCAAATGGCAGGAACCACAGATGCCAAACACCAAATGGCAGGAACCACAGATGCCAAACACCAAATGGCAGGAACCACAGATGTCCAACAAAAGTGGCAGGAACCACAGATGCCAAACACCAAGTGGCAGGAACCACAGATGTCCAACAAAAGTGGCAGGAACCACAGATGCCAAACACCAAATGGCAGGAACCACAGATGTCCAACAAAAGTGGCAGGAACCACAGATGCCAAACACCAAATGGCAGGAACCACAGATGTCCAACAAAAGTGGCAGGAACCACAGATGCCAAACACCAAATGGCAGGAACCACAGATGTCCAACAAAAGTGGCAGGAACCACAGATGCCAAACACCAAATGGCAGGAACCACAGATGTCCAACAAAAGTGGCAGGAACCACAGATGCCAAACACCAAATGGCAGGAACCACAGATGTCCAACAAAAGTGGCAGGAACCACAGATGCCAAACACCAAATGGCAGGAACCACAGATGTCCAACAAAAGTGGCAGGAACCACAGATGCCAAACACCAAATGGCAGGAACCACAGATGTCCAACAAAAGTGGCAGGAACCACAGATGCCAAACACCAAGTGGCAGGAACCACAGATGCCAAACACCAAGTAGCAGGAACCACAGATGCCATACATCAAGTGACAGGAACCACAGATGCCAAACACCAAGTGGCAGGAACCATAGATGCCCAACACCAAGTTGCAGGAACCACAGATGCCCAACACTATGTAGCAGGGGCCACAGATGCCCAACACTGAGTAGTGGAAACCACAGATGTTCAATGCCAACTTATAGAAATTCAATGTTTTGCTTCTCAAAGGAAATACACTTAGATAAAAATATAAGAATATCATGTTGGCATGCCATACACTGATATGTCAAAAACTGGACTGATGTCTAGCATTGTGTAGGACCTAATCTAAGTGAAGCAACTTGACATGACATTGATGCCACAAATAAACAGAAGAACTCTGAAGATATGTTAAGCTATGCAATCTCAATAGTTGTCCCAAGCTTCCCAATATTAATAAATGCAAGATCTTGCATGCAAGTAAATCTCTTCACCACATTCTATAAATGCTCAATTTGGCTTATGTTGAGTGAATGTGGCAACTAAAGTATGCTGAGCTGTCCTTGTAACTCCAACAATCAATGTGGACATGATTTGAACCAGTGTCATTTCCTTGTTACCACAAGCAGTTGTAGCCAGACAAACTCAGATTATAATCATTAGACAGTTACTGAACTGTCCACAATGAGGGCAAATACCTTTCATCAGTTATTACCAATACACATGTGACACTGAAGTATGTAAAATGGCCCCATAATTTAAGAAATGGATTGTCTTATTTGTCTATCAGGCTCTTTTCAAACTCCAGTAAATTGCCTAGCTTTGCTATAAGCAGAATTGCTTGTATTCACACTGACTCATCAAATGTCAAAACACAACAGGTTTGGGCATTTCCACAGTATCTAGGTAAAGTGATGCCATCTATCATTACCTTTATATACTGCTACCCCATGACATTTTATACATATTGTTATGGTAATTTACACAGGCATGCATGGACTCTCCCAGCTATAAATAGGAGCAGGTACTGTCTTTTGGAGAGGGAAGTTTTCAGCAGTCAGCTCTGACAGTTGGACCTAACATTCTTGCTGTAACACTCTCGTTTGTATATGTTTTTTATTACTGTTTCTGTTAATATAGTTTTTTAACTCAGTTCTTCTCTTTGTGTCTTTATTTCTGGCCTTAACAAGGCCACAACAATAGTAAAAATCATTCCCAATGCATTTTCATAGTAAAAATCCTTTCCAATGCTTTTTCATTGTAAAAATTTTTTACAATGCATTTTCATAGTTGTTATGGTATTTTACCCACACAGACTCTCCCAGCTATAAATAGGAGCAGGTACTGCCTTTTGGAGAGGGAAGTTTCCAGCAGTCAGCTCTGACAGTTGGACCAAATATTTTTGCTGTAACACTCTCACTTGTATATGTTTGTATTACTGTTTCTGTTAATACGTTTGCTTAACTCAATTCTCTCTTTGTGTCTTTATTTCTGGCCCTAACAAGGTCACAACACATATAAACTTAATAAAGGATGTATTCTCTATACACAGGTGATACTGTAGATCAAGGGATGTTAATGTCCATACAACTAGATATAGAATAGAATGTGCCATCCATCTAGTACTCATTCTCATCTCTCTATTTGAACTTTGCTAATTCATGTCACATTGCCAAAAACAGCATAGTCAGTGTATACAGACTCACCAGGTTTAAGAACCTAACTTATATAGGTCTTAACTGCTACCAGGCAGGATGCTGTCTTTTCAACACTGTACTAAAGAATATTGAGAATAGAACATAATCTTGTTTTACCATTTTTTTTTTATACAGAATTGTCTTGAAAGATCTCTATTATGACTCAAAAGAGTTGCACCTCTTGTAACTGAATGAGCACACTGAGGAATTTGACAGGGTGGAGAAGATTTTAAGTACTTTCATAGCAGGCTGAAATTAAAAGCAATATCTTAAATTTCTTTTCTTGTACTCACCGTGTGCATAAGGTTTTTTCTTGACATTTTTCAGTACATTTTTTATGAACAATCATTCCACAAACATTGCACTTAAATCCTCTCCCCATCCATATCTGAATATAAAACAGAAAAAATATTTTGCATTTGGAAGAGCTAACATTTTTTTTAACCATTTCACCCCATGCAAGGTAATAAAGCCACTAATACATAAGGGCTTACTAGGTGTGAAAGAATAAGAAAAAAAAAGAAAACATTTTTAAGGAGCAAGAACAATAGAAGAGTAAACAAGAAGACACTAGATAATGATTGACATTGCATTTAAAGTTTTGAAGATCAAAATTTGCTGGAAAGTAAGAAGTCAGAAGAAAGTTCCACAAACAAGAAGTGCAAGAAAAGAAACTGTTAGCATAGAAGGTGCAGCTAAATCTAGCCAATTCAACTATGAATTGATGAGACCCTGCCGAAAATCAAGTTTTCTTCTTCGTGTACTGTGTCAGGACGTAAGCGATCATGACTATCTATAATTTCCTGTTCTGCCATCCATTTACTCAAGTATATTATATGCTGTTTTCCTCTGTCCCTCTTGCCTTCAAGCTTTCCTGTGAGTACCAGGTTTTCTAAACCTTCTTTCCTCATTATGTGCTCTAGAAATTTCAACTGTCTCTCCCTGAACTTAAGTATAAGTTTCCTTCGTTTTCATTTTCTCTAAAATTTTGTTGTTGCTCACTTATTTGGTCCATGGTATCCTCAGCATGCTTTTGTAGAACTATGTTTCTGTTCTGCACTTAAATTCATAAAGTCTAGGTACCATAATGAAGTGTTCATCAAAACAGTTACCATGAAAGTATTTATAGAAAAGGTACATGGAAGCTACGTTTTGGCAGTGGGAAAGTGACTGAAGGCAAGATGCCAGGTCAGGACCAACAATATTGCTGATTCTTTGGATTTTATGAAGAATTTCTAAATATACAACAGGATCACTGTATATGTGGCAGCACTAGCAGAACATCCAATTTAATTTTATAAATTTAACTACACATAAATAATGATTTAATATCAACTCACAATAAATCATATCTAAAAATCAAATATCTACCTCATAGCCAAGTATAGCCACTGAAATCTTAGCTTAACTCATAATCACAAGGCATGGTGATTTAAACAGATACATATTTTCTAGTGCTAGTGAGATATGTTTAAACCCATATAAAAGCTAAGATTTCCAATGATAATTTTTCAAGTCCCTACCCACATAAAAACTGGCACAAAACAATCTTCCTGCTGAGAATTTTCCTTGTATATTAACGATTCCCATACATAAGGTGAATTCTAACATTCAACATTTAAAGTTTATTTAAAAACTGCTAATATGAATTTTTTATTTTTACTGTAAAGTTTGCCCTGTACAAGGCACGAGGGCCACTTCAGTTAGGGGTTTATGTTAAGGGGTAGTTTATATGGATATGAGGGGAAGATAATTGTTAACTCTAGACTTGAACAGGTTAAGATTGTATTGATCAGGGAAACATCTTCTTGGGAGTATGTTCCACAGGGCAGTGGTTCTTCCCAATGAAATATGGGGGGAATGTGGGTGGTTTTCTACTATTTAAGTGGCATGGCAGGTCTTAGCCATGAAGGTTAGACTTGGCAGAACCAAGGAATGTAGTTCATCCGAGCACTTTCCATGGATAGAGCTGTGAGAGACTTGTCACATCTCGTCTGTGAGAAAGAGGTTGGAAAATAATTCTTCTCCAACAAGGATTCAGAGACACTTTTGAACTCTATCAAGACTAGAAGGTGAGGACTGGGCAGCTCCCACCCAAATATGGAGACAGTACTCCATTTTCGGCTTGATCTGGTTCTTATAAAAGTAGAGGACTGCATGAGGAGTCAGGTACTTACTGCAGTGGTACAAGGGGCCAATTATTTTACCAGAATCTTTAGTGATGGACCATAAAACAAATCAATCTCTCAACTTAATATATTAAGTAAGGCTTGTGGCATATAAAGAATATGTAGAAAGTTCAGGAATGTGAGGGAAATTGACCTTGTAAAAATATTCAACTCGTTGACAAAAGAAAAGGTGAATGCAGATAAAGCCCAAATCTAAAATGTTTATATTCCAGAAAACCTTTTGGTGATTTTAAGAAAAAAATTATTTCTTTTAGTCCAATTTCTTCTTATGAAGAGATTTTTTGTACAACAGGAAACAGAATAAAATAAGTCCTCTTACTACTTCAAACCTGATTACTTTAGGGCCAGTGCAAGGGTCACATGCGCATCCTCCTGAAATCTATGATATGTCCTCTCTACTTCATCTCTATTTTTATATGGTAGCATTCATATAAAAGACAAATTTTATTGTAACGTTTTATGTACAATAATAGATCATATGTAATATAGGTGAACAATTTAACTAGAAAAATTGTAAATAAATATAATGTATCTAAATACAAATTTATTATTTACCATTTTATAAATAACCATGAAAAGTTTTTTTTTATTTAATCTAATAATAGTCTTTAATATATCTTTGTTAGCAACTCTCAAGAATAAAGAAAGTTTTTAAATCCATTTACATATATTTGGGTTATATTAAAATTCTAATCATTGGTTTTTAAAACAAACGTTGCTAAGAGATTCAAAAGTGTAAATAACAGTGTTGTAAAAAGCTCATTGGAGAAATTACGTTTCTTCCTAAGGGGAAAACGCTATGAATTGTCACACACACATGTGTACACACATCCTCGGACTTTCACTTTTTCAATCACAAGGACAGAAACATTTAACATAACATTGTGAGTAACAAACTGTTTAATTCTCTTACAAGTAACAATACATATTACTAAAATTCTCCAAACTCAAACCTTTTAATACACTTCACAGTTTATCAACAAGAAATTCCAAGACAAGTAAATTTCAGCATTTCAACACAACTGAATTACTGTTTTGTACGATTGTTGCTATGCATATACAAATTACATTTACTCATGCAACTTCTCTTGTTGAATGTTATTCTTCTTCTTTGCTTATTCCTTGTGAGCACATTTCTAAAGTAAAAATAATATGGATTGATCCAAGGCCACTCACTCCGTTAATGCCAACGGAATAACCACCATCCTTTTGACACATGATTTTTTTTTGTTTACATGAAGGTTAAATATTGCCAAGAGATTTTTATTTTGTTAGGAATATGATTAATTAATAGAATATATTTTAATAACATGTCTGTTATAATCTGAATCTAATTTGTTTTACCAAATTTTAATTCATATAGGTTTTTAAAGCTTTTCTCCACAAACGCGCGACAAATAAAACTTTATTAAAGACTAACAAAACAATAAAACAAATGCTTCAACTTACCTTGCGGGCACAAAATGAACAACAATAAGAAGCTGACTGGTAGGGCGGACAATTGACAACAAATTTATGGGTTCTGAATAAAAATTAAAAAAAGAGAAAGAAAAAATATTTTATAATCACAGTAACATTTACAGTAAGAATAAGAATATATAAGGAAGATAGATAAAAGCATTTATAAACCTTAGAAATTCATGAGAACAAATTTTGTGTGTGTGTGTGTGCATGTGTGTGTGTGTGTGTGTGTGTGTGTATTTCCACTAAATTTGATGTTTACTTTGACTTGTTTGAGCGTATGCATGCATTTTTTATTCTTTAACTTGTGGACACCTAAAAAATGTTAAAATGTGTCAATAGACCAGATAAAATTAAGGGGTTAAAATGTAATACAGTTATCAATGAAGATGGTTTTGTCCTACTCTGTACTTTAAATTAGTGGGGGGGTCATCTGAGTGAGTTTTGCTGCATGGACTCTTACCCATATCCTATATGTAACTTGTATATAAACATTAAAAATAATTTACTTATTTATAAAAGTATGTCAATGTGACCTATATATATATATATATATATATATATATATATATATATATATATATATACAGTGAAACCCGGATATAAGATAGATTTTCTCTGGTCCCAAATTAGAGCCATACTTACCTAAACAAATGTAGACCAAACCCGGATATAAGAGAAACCCGGATATAAAATACTTCTCCGGTCCCGACAACTCTCTTATATCCGGGTTACACTGTATATATATATATATATATATATATATATATATATATATATATAAAGACATTCATAACTGTACGTGAGAGATTCATGGAAGATTGAAGTTTATAAGCAGTAAATTCGACCTTGCCAACCGAATGATCCTTTGTAGCCAAGCGGCAAGGCACGTCAGGCTATATGACGGTTCCGTATAGGATACAGGTTTGAATCCTGTCAAAGGATGAATATTTTCTATGAAAAAATTTCTCAGACATTCAGGCCAGTAAATGTTGTTAATACTGTTTATTATAAACAGAGCATTTACTTAAATACTTGTATCTATAAAAAAAAAAAAAAGAATGTTAAACATAAAAATGTTTAAATAATTGTTGGACTTTGTCTATTTCATAACACATATATATATATATATATATATATATATATATATATATATGTGTGTGTGTGTGTGTGTGTGTCATTTGCAGAGAGTACTGTTTAGCTGTATCACAGCTCCTCAGTGCAACTAGACGTCCAAAAGCCTCAGGCCAGGATCGAAACCCAACCGATTTGGTGCCAGTTGGAATTTCTACCTCTTAAGCCATCGGCACTCAGCAGAAAGAAACTGCTAATTCTAGCGTATTAATGGCACAGTTAAAAATGGCACAAGTGGGAAAATAGGAAAAAAATGGTACAAAATTACATTCTGAAAAAAAAAACAAAAAAAACATAATTATCAAACCAGTTACTGTCTAATCAGACACCTGTTGACTCCTGGTTCAGTTGTCATTGGTTTTCTGGTCAGTGGTTTGAACAACTTTTGCAGAAATTCTAGTTCAATTATTGAACTGAGAACACAACTAGAAAACATTGCACTGAATCCTTGGTTAAAAATAGGTTCAGTTGTCAAGTACACCATTGATATCAGTGGCTCTATTACAACTCCATCATGGAAGTTATAGCAGGTAATAACAAGGTTAGATGTATACAAAACGGATTGCAAGATCAACTCTTATCAGATGAAGATGTGTTAAGAGAACATCTTTTTGTAAAGGTACCATGACCCCCAGCCTTGATATGACTGATCCTGTACCATGACCCCCAGCCTTGATATGACTGATCCTGTACCATGACCCCCAGCCTTGATATGACTGATCCTGTACCATGACCCCCAGCCTTGATATGACTGATCCTGTACCATGACCCCCAGCCTTGATATGACTGATCCTGTACCATGACCCCCAGCCTTGATATGACTGATCCTGTACCATGACCCCCAGCCTTGATATGACTGATCCTGTACCATGACCCCCAGCCTTGATATGACTGATCCTGTACCATGACCCCCAGCCTTGATATGACTGATCCTGTACCATGACCCCCAGCCTTGATATGACTGATCCTGTACCATGACCCCCAGCCTTGATATGACTGATCCTGTACCATGACCCCCAGCCTTGATATGACTGATCCTGTACCATGACCCCCAGCCTTGATATGACTGATCCTGTACCATGACCCCCAGCCTTGATATGACTGATCCTGTACCATGACCCCCAGCCTTGATATGACTGATCCTGTACCATGACCCCCAGCCTTGATATGACTGATCCTGTACCATGACCCCCAGCCTTGATATGACTGATCCTGTACCATGACCCCCAGCCTTGATATGACTGATCCTGTACCATGACCCCCAGCCTTGATATGACTGATCCTGTACCATGACCCCCAGCCTTGATATGACTGATCCTGTACCATGACCCCCAGCCTTGATATGACTGATCCTGTACCATGACCCCCAGCCTTGATATGACTGATCCTGTACCATGACCCCCAGCCTTGATATGACTGATCCTGTACCATGACCCCCAGCCTTGATATGACTGATCCTGTACCATGACCCCCAGCCTTGATATGACTGATCCTGTACCATGACCCCCAGCCTTGATATGACTGATCCTGTACCATGACCCCCAGCCTTGATATGACTGATCCTGTACCAGCTAAACAATCACAACCATGCTCCTGATTATGCAGATATTGCATCCAGGAAATGCATTAACATGAAGAGAAAAGCAGAAGAAACAGAAGATCAACTGAGCCAGATTTATAACCTGGATGAATTGTGCCATTTTTTTCCTATTTTCCCCACTTGTGCCATTTTTACCCATGCTATTATATATATATATATATATATTACAAAACCTGCGGAGGGTCGTTTGGGGACCTTGTGGCATTCGTTGCACCAGGTCCCTGTATTTGCCCCTCCAAAAAGTGTGGATGGCCCTACACAAAGCCTTCACCACTATAATCAAATCCTGTGTGGGTGTCCGGCTTTCAGTTTCTGGGAATTGATCTGTCTGACCCTCATACGTCGAGTTCGACGGGAGAGTCCATCATATTACAAAGAGTTAATCATACCTTGAATCAATCAGCAATATGAATGCGATTATTGGCGAAATCACTTCGGTAGTAGACATAATTATAAGCATTATACTACTGATAATCCTCTGACTGATGAGATCCTCATGTATAAAATGGATATGGTGTATTTTTTTTTTATTTCTGCTAGTACTTTCTAATGTTTTATGCAATTCATCATCAGGCTGTATTTTTTTCCTTTAGAATCAAAACTCGGAGACGAATTAAATGTGCTTATCCAACCGAAAGATGTTTTTAAGAATGAGCTATTTGTTAACGGTTATATGGTGTTGGAGCATGCAAATCGCGACACTAAATTTTAAGTATTTAAAATGAGAATTTTTAAGTATTTTGTAATTTGGTAAATCCACATATTTTTTTATAAGTGTTTTTCAGTTAATATGACATGAACTAAGTAGATAGTTCAATTAACAGAGTTAATATGACATGAACTAAGTAGATAGTTCAATTAACAGTTAATATGACATGAACTAAGTAGATAGTTCAATTAACAGAGTTAATATGACATGAACTAAGTAGATAGTTCAATTAACAGAGTTAATATGACATGAACTAAGTAGATAGTTCAATTAACAGAGTTAATATGACATGAACTAAGTAGATAGTTCAATTAACAGAGTTAATATGACATGAACTAAGTAGATAGTTCAATTAACAGAGTTAATATGACATGAACTAAGTAGATAGTTCAATTAACAGAGTTAATATGACATGAACTAAGTAGATAGTTCAATTAACAGAGTTAATATGACATGAACTAAGTAGATAGTTCAATTAACAGAGTTAATATGACATGAACTAAGTAGATAGTTCAATTAACAGAGTTAATATGACATGAACTAAGTAGATAGTTCAATTAACAGAGTTAATATGACATGAACTAAGTAGATAGTTCAATTAACAGAGTTAATATGACATGAACTAAGTAGATAGTTTATATATGCTGCCTATTTTATTATATGTGTGTGTGTGTGTGTGTGTGTGTTTTCAAATGGCTAGAAATAAATAGATGAAAAGTCCTAGAATAAAAATCAAAGACTGCTTTGTTTAAATAACAAATTTATAATTTCCACTTACAGATTAAAAAAAGAAATTTATATTTTCATTTAAAGCAGGTAATATTTCAATCTATTTAATATATCTTAATTAAATAAGTAATATTTAATTTACAATAATAAGTATTTCAGTAGAGGAGAAGTCATAACTTGTAATAATTGATTTAATAAAGTAAATTGTTTTATTTAAAGTAAGTTGTTTTATTTTATTTACAGTATTTTAGGACAAACTGACACTATAAGACTTGTACTGTAAGCAGTAATAAAGTGACAAGAAAAAAGTCACAATTTTGGGCAGGAGAAAAGTCACAATTTAATTTATGTCTCCTTAACTGTGAAATATATTAATATGTGACTAAAGCATTGTTAAAAATTTAATCTATCGTCATATACAATCTCTCTGATTTGTTTATGTTTTGGTGCAATCTTTTTTATAAAAAAAAAAAACCTCCTTAAGGCTTTCCTTACAAAGTCAGGTCTTACAGGATACTAGGACACTGTAACTATGAAATATGAGGGTCATTCAATAAATAAGGTGAATTTTTCGGTATAAGGACTTCTAATACAGATAGAAGCTTACTCTTTTTTATTTTTTTTTGTTTTACTTCTTTTTCACATGGATTTAATTTTGCAGATTAAAAAAAAACTTTGAGAGTTTTGGCAATTAACTAAGATGGCCAACCAAGAAGCATGCTCCAGGATTGAACAGCGGTCAGTTATCAAGTTTTTGGTTACTGAAGGGTGCAAACCAGTTGAAATTCATAGGAGAATGTCAACTGTGTATGGTGCCACATGTTTCAGCCAAAAAATGTCTACAAGTGGGCTAAATTGTTTAAAGAAGGACGGAGCAGTGTTGAGGATGAAGACAGGCCTGGGAGGCCTACAGAAGTGAGGTCTCCTGAAGTGATCGAATGAGTCAATGACCTCATTCAGTCTGACAGAAGGATGACAGTGGATGACATTGCAAGGACTTTGAGCTTATCTGTTGGGACAAACAGTCAGAAGGAGTCATCTCGCATCATGACAATGCAAGGCCTCACACAGCAGCCCAAACGGTGCAGACCATCAACAAGCTGGGCTGGGAACTGCTCCCTCATCTCCCTTACAGCCCAGACCTTGCCCCTTCAGACTTTCACCTGTTTGGTCCCTTGAAAGTGTTCACGAGAGGCACGAAGTTTAAAAGTGATGATGAAGTCAAAAGTGTTGTGAGCGACAGGCTGAGACATCAGTCCAAAGATTTTTATGCTGAGGGAATACCAAAGCTTGTGCACAAATGGGAAAAGTGTGTGACAGTGCTGGGAGACTACGTTGAAAAAAAAAAGTAAGCTTCTATCTGTATTAGAAGTCCTTATACTGAAAAATTCACCTTATTTATTGAATGACCCTCGTATATCAAATATGTGACTGTTGCATTGTTATAAAGTGTTTTTAAAGGTTGGATCTATTTACTATAAATTTCTGATTGCAAACAGGGTGGACCTATAAACTCATGAAGTACCCAACAGAAATTGACTACTATTACCATTCACTATAAATTAATTGTGACTTTTCTTCTAGTGACATTTCCTAGCCATAATTTTGACATTTTTACTGTGACTTTCTTTCCTGTGACTTTATTACTGGCTACAGACCAGATTTTATGTGAAGAAAGTTTCAATCTGACATTAAAATATGAATTAAAAGTTCCTTGAGCTTTCAATTTATTTAGGAGACTGAGATTTTGTCCACTTTTGTGATAAGAGGCTGGGATTTTGTTCACTGTGTGCTAAACTTGTTCCATGACATTTTACCTGGATTCAACAGGTACACACTGACAACACAATTTACATGTTTGTGATAAAATTATATTGTATTCAATACCATTGCATAATGCAACATAAAAGATTTAGTTTATAAAAATATTACTTCATTACTATTATTCATTACTATTACTTCATTACTATTATTCATTACTATTACTTCATTACTATTATTCATTACTATTACTTCATTACTATTATTCATTACTATTACTTCATTACTATAAATCAAATATGACTTGCATTAAGATATGACAAGGTACCTAGTAGAATGGATCTGATTCTGCAATAGCCAAAATCCGCAATGAAGCCAGGGTAGCATCACTGATGACCTCTACTGTTGCATTTTATGAATGTATTTTAAGAGTATATATATATATATGAAAATTTCATCTCTCTCTTGATGTTCAAAATGGTATAGACACACCAGGTTAAACTGTGGCTCTCTCTACACTGAGAGATGCAGGTTCAATTCCTGTTGAAAGGGGCAAATTTTTCTTTAATAAGATTCCTCAAAATTTTAGGCGGTAGGTGAATATAAATAAATATACAGCTACTCAAATATGCGTATCTGCTAACACACAAACACACACACACATATATATACACACACACACACACACGCACATATATATGCACACGCACATATATATATACACGCACACAGACATATATATACACACAGACATATATATACACACACACACACACATATATACACACACATATATATATACATATATATATATACACACACACATATATATATATACATATATATATACACACACACATATATATACACATATATATACACACACACATATATATACACACACATATATACACACACACATATATATACACATACATATACACACACACACATATACACACACACACATATATATATATACACATATACACACACACATATATATATACACACACACACCTATATATATACACACACACACACATACATACATACATATATATATATATATATATATATATATATATAAAAATAAATGTATATATGTAAAATATATATAGTTAATATTGGCTAATGCAAGTCTCGTTGCCATTATAAAAAAAAAAGATCTCTCATTGCCATCATAAAAGAAAGATTTGATTATTAACACATTTTCTGTTTTTAAAATCACATTGTGGAGCAAATTATGTGGAGAGGCGGCCTGTTAACAGGTCAGGGTACCTGGTAGAACAGATCTGATGTTACAATACCCAAAATCCGCAATGAAGCCAGGGTAACATCACTGATGACCTCTACTGTTGCATTTTATAAATGTATTTTAAGAAGATATGATATAAGATATAATTGTATTAAAAATATAACCTATTTTCTGAGTTTTTCCTATACAAAAGAAAAAATTATGACTGTTTCATATGATAGTTTTCTTTTTTCTTTTTCTTACATTACCTTACATTTTGTATATATAAGTTTCCTGTAATAGAGTTTAAAAATTTGTCTCTTGTTATAGGGTCTCAAAAAACTAATTTAAATACATTTTAGATTATTTTATGAACATAAATAAAGACTGTTCAAATTAACAGAAATTAAGAAAAACTATCTGTAAAATTATAATGAATATTACTCTACCTTGTTGTGTTTGGAGTAGATTTTACTTCTTGCTTATCTGTTGATTCTTTTCCAAGAGGTTCATCGACATTGGGTTGAAGAATGTTTTTACTTAATCTCTTACGGCATTGTTCAGAAGTTTTTTCAGTTGCTTGGTACATGAAAGATAAAGTTATGTCCCCATGACATAACATGGGTTCAAAACCAGGATGAGCTGATAATGTGGAATATCTGTTACGACTACAAAAAAAAAAAAAAAAAGGTAGATAATTGTTGTGTTATATGCAACATGAAACACATTTTAAGTAAAAAATAAAATTCAAAGGAAGAATACGTTAATGAAGAAAAAAAATAGCTAGAATTTGTCAATCTAAAACATAACAATATACAAACAGCATCAAAGCTGTATCAAGACATTACAGACATTAATAGAAATCTCAGAAAACTATCAAAATTTTAACTAATCATGAATGAATATCAAAGGAAAAATTTACATTTAAATTATTGATAAGATAAAGAACAAATATAAACTTATTTAACTTATTGTAATAAATTCTCATGGCATCAGTTTAAAATGACACTTTTTTACTATATGTTTGAAACAAACTATAATTCTGAAGATAAATTTTTAATGAAATAGTTTGGTAAATTTCTAAGGATTTTTCTGAAATCAAGAAAATACAAACTTTAAGCAAAATGGTCAAAAGATATTAAAAAAAAAGGTATCAGTTTAACCCATATTTTCCTGATATCAGTTTAAACTAAAGTTTTCATTCTTTTCTCCATATATCTAAGCTATAAATATAATCTTAGAAAGTGAAAGTTTCATTGATATATGTTGGAAAATCTTCACATTCTCATGTGAATTCAAGAAAATATGAATTTTAAGCAAAATGGTCATAATATATTGAAAAAAAAGAATGCCTCAGTTTAACCAGTATCATCCTGGCATCAGTTTATACTGACATCATCTTTTTTCCATATAATTATAATATACAATTATGAAATATAATTTTGGCAATTGAAAATTCCATTGAAATATGATTTCTAAGTAAAATGGTCACAATATTAGGGATTTTATCAACTGATTTGTTTTTACAGCTTACCAACCTTTTACAAGTTATTTAAAGCCAGAAAATATTTTTAGATTGTAAGAATTTTTTAGAGAAATGATTTACTGATACAAATTAACCCATTACTACCGTACTAATTAACCCATAGCTAGGGGAGAAGAGATAGATTCATACCTTTCCAAATAGTATTTGTGCATAAAAAAATATAATGAATCTGACTAAAATTAGAACTTGACTCTATAATTTACAATTCCCAGATGTTATCTATTGCACCACCTGCATATCCAAGTTTACAGCACCTGGTATTTCCAAGTGGTCACCTATCTAGATACTAACCAGGTTTGACATTGCTTAACTTCAATGATTGTACAAGAACTGTTGTTTCAACATATTATGGCCGTAAGCCCATAATATAAGGAAAAAGGTGTCAGTTTAAACTGACACCAGGAGGAAATGGGTTAAGTTAATATTGGTGATTATGAGAAAAATGTGACAAACAATGTCATAATTAAAATATACCAGAGTTTATGGTCCCCCTCCACCATCCAGTAACAGACAAGTTGCTAAGGCATTCTGTGACTTTTTCTACAATCATTTTGGTGAAATGCTAAGAGAAGATTCATTTGAAACAAGACTAACTTCACAAAATTAAAATATATGATTTATATCTTTTTACTAATTATTAATTTTTAAAAAATGGATAATGTTATCAAACAGAAAATCTTCTAATAAAAATTAGAATCAATTTTTAAATCTTAAGAAAAAATATCTCACCATTAGTTATATTATAAAGCCAGAACCTTGGACATTTCTAAGGAATCAATTAATTTTATTTTTAATTCAATATTATTTCTTATCACTCTAAACATTTTGCTTTTTGTTACTTTTTAACAGTGCAAAATATATCTACTAGGCTGCACATTCAAGAAACTTAAAGAAATTTTGCTTTCTGGTCAGGTTCAAACCTGTATCCTTCTTTGTAGGAGAAACCATCATCTGATCTGGCTTGATGCTGTCTGTAGCCTAAAGTACACTTTATCAGATGGTGGCTTCCACTACAAACATTTTCAACTGGCATAAGGTGGGAAGAGTGTATTGAATCAATTTCTAAGTCTGTAACTAAGAAAGTTGGATCACTATTTAGTACTAGACAATTTTTCTCACCAGAATCTATTTTACATATTTATAAGTTTACTGTTTGTCTCTGCTTTGAATATTGCTGCCACATCTGGTCTGGTGCTATTGCTATATATTTAGAGATTCTTCATAAAATCCAAAAAAGAATCTGCAATGTTACTAGTCCTGACATGTCATCTTGGCTTCAGGCCCTTTCCCACTGCTGTAATGTAGCTTCCCTGTGCCTTTTCTATAAATTCTTTCATGGTAACTGTTTTGATGAGCTTTCCTCTTTAGTACCTAGACTTTATGAATTTAAGCGCAGTACAAGATTGGCAGCTAGGACTCATTATTTTACAGTTTAAATGGCTAAATGTAATGTAGGTTCTATTCTAACAGTTTCTTCTCTCACTCTCCTTACTTGTAGAACTCTCTTCTGGCTTTACAGTCATTTTGATCTTGAAAGATTTAAATGCAATGTCAATTGTTATCTTCTGTCTTCTTAATTCCTGTTCTTTTTGTTGTCCTCTTTCCATAATAGTAGTTTTTCTCATATTTTCTGAACTCAGGAACCCTTGTGTTCTCGTGACTTTATTGCTTTGCTTGAGGTGAAATACATTTTCTTAATTGAGTCTCATGAATTTGAGGCTGGTAGACAAAATTCAGTTTAAAAGAAAAAAAAAACCCCAAAAAACATGGAACATGACCAGTAATAAAATCACAGGAAAAAAGTCACCATTTTGGATTCAAAAAGTCACAACTTGGTTTTGTGAGTGACATGTTTGTTGTACATGAACTTATTTTTGAACAGATTTTTGATCCACAACAGCACTGAGGAAATTCTAGTACCCCGTAAGACATTTGTAAATAAAGCCTTCAGATGTGTTATTTTGGGGGTCAAAAACAAACAAACCATGGAGTTCATATACAAACTAACATTATTTTGAATTAAGGACTTAAATAAACTTTCTTATACAGTGTATATATTGGATATTGTCTTTATTGTTTCAATTTGACATCAGAACATATATACTAGATATTGTACAGGGTGGTCCAAAAGTTTTGAAACCCCTAATTCTCCCAAAAAAAAAAAAAAAAAAAAAAGAAGCTTGTGTCAGCTATTTTATTATGTAGGGGTGACAAGTCTTTCAGACCATCCTGTACATGTATATATTGGATATTGTCTTTGTTTCAATTTGACATCAGAACGTATATACTAGATATTGTACAAAGTGGTCCAAAAGTTTTGCAACCCCTAATTCTCCAAAAAATAGAAGCTTGTGTCAGCTATTTTTTTATGTAGGGGTGACAAGACTTTCAGACCATCCTGTACATGTATATATTTGATATTATTACTATTGTCTCAATTTGACATTGGAGTGTATAAATTGGGTATTGTACAGTGTGGTCCGAAAATCTTGTCATCTTCTAACTCTCTTCCAAACTGTAAAAGCCTGTGTCAGCTATCTGAAATAAAAAAGTATATTATGTAGGGGTGACAAGACTTTCAAACTACCCTGTACATATGTGTATATATTGGATATTATTATTAATGTTTCAATTTGACATTAAAATTTGAATTAAAAGTTCCTTAAATTTTCAATGTTAAATTTGTTTCTTTTTATATATGAGACTTATTTCTGAAACTGGGATTTTGTCCATTTTTGGGATCAGACACTGGAATTTTATCTGGTTACCTGGTTAAGGTTAAAAGAGTTAGGTTTAGGGAGATTAAAGTCAGGATAGAGTTTTAACAAATGTCCAAGAAAAACACAGAAACAATGCTAATATTGTGAGTCTCAATAAAACATGGAATATATAAACAAAAATAAAAAGAATTCAAATTAAAATTGTGCTTTCCTTTAAAACACTTATTTCTTTCTTTCTCTCTCTAAACTTTTCCCTATAGACTTTTTTCTCTCTCTAAACCTTTCTCTATAGACTTCTTTCTCTCTCTAAACCTTTCTCTATAGACTTCTTTCTCTCTCTAAACCTTTCCCTATAGACTTCTTTCTCTCTCTAAACCTTTCCCTATAGACTTCTTTCTCTCTCTAAACCTTTCCCTATAGACTTCTTTCTCTCTCTAAACCTTTCCCTATAGACTTCTTTTTCTCTCTAAACCTTTCCCTATAGACTTCTTTCTCTCTCTAAACCTTTCTCTATAGACTTCTTTCTCTCTCTAAACCTTTCTCTATAGACTTCTTTCTCTCTCTAAACCTTTCCCTATAGACTTCTTTCTCTCTCTAAACCTTTCCCTATAGACTTCTTTCTCTCTCTAAACCTTTCCCTATAGACTTCTTTCTCTCTCTAAACCTTTCCCTATAGACTTCTTTCTCTCTCTAAACCTTTCCCTATAGACTTCTTTCTCTCTCTAAACCTTTCCCTATAGACTTCTTTCTCTCTCTAAACCTTTCCCTATAGACTTCTTTCTCTCTCTAAAATTATCTCTATATACTTCTTTCTCTCCCTAAACTTATCTCTATATACTTCTTTCTTAACTAACAAGAAGGCAATCCTCAAATAAAAAGAAAAAAAGACTGATCACAGCTGAAACACCAGAAGTTTGCAGGAACAGAACCTACTAATTTATGAATGAAAAATTACAAAAATCTAGGAGGCTCCATGTATAACTTCTGTGATGAAAAAAAATGAAAATTGATGTTAGCCAAAACCAATGATTGTGCCAGAGTCTCAGAGCCTGGTCAAAAGGAAATAGCTGACACTTCTGAGGTAGAAGCAAAAGGGATAGCATCAGTGATAACAAAAGAAACTACTGCAGAGAAATCAGCCATGCGTAACACATGAAGTAGTTAAGAGGTCTGCTAATGATATTTCTGCCCTGCTTAGGGCCAAATAAAACACCGTAGATTGATCTAGTTCTAATACCACTGCTACCCCTAGCATGGCTTGGCTTTCCACTACTGCACTGAATGTACATTTCTCCAAGCTGTTACAAATATCGATCTTATAAATGAACATTTTGCTACACCGGATATCAAAGGAATCATTCATCACTCTAAAATAAAAATGTTTTTTTCCAGTGTTTTTTTTTTATCCGAGTTGAGTGTCTATAAAAATAATGTTCAGAGTAATAAAACTTTGCATATATATACATCAAAAGAAAATCTGTTACAAATATACGTACCTTGCACCAGGCTTGGGTTCTGAAGGTATAAGCGGTTTTGTTTTTTGTGTATCACCCTGCATAGTTGTCATACAATCCAAGGCAATTTCACTTAAAAGGAAACTAACCTGTAATAAGATATTTTAAAAAAATAAATAAAAAGCCATATTTTTAAGCATTTTCAAATAAATAATTTCTTTTTTTAGTTATGTTTTTCTTTTCAGTTACTGAGCAGAAAGAATAGGATTTAAAGAGACAGACAGTGATAGATGCTGTATTTAAATTATTGAAGATCATGGTTAACAGGAAAGCAAGAAGCAAGTTCTACTGGCAAGAAGTGTACGAGAAGAATAGTAAATTCTACCAATTTCAACTGTAAAATAATGATACCTAGCTACCAATCTAGACAGTCAGTAAATGACATATGTGATACGTGCTTGGGAGATCATGTATCTTTCAATACATGACTGACAAGGCAGATTTTTTCCTGCAGTAGGTTGCCATTTCTTTCTTTGGTAGACTGGTGGCCAACCTAGGCTAAAGAACCCAGTCTGCCCTGCTATTCAACCCATAGCTGAAGGAGAAAAGATGGATTCATACCTTTCCTAAGGGTATTTGTGTGTAAGTTAATCTAACAAACTCAACTGGAATTTGAGCTTGGCTCTCCAAGCCGATATCCATTACACCACAACACACATCTAATGCTACACTTAAATTCATAAAGTCAAGGTACCAAAGATGAATGTTCATCAAAACAAATGCCATGAAAATATTTATAGAAAAGTCACAGAAAAGCTATATTATAGCAGTGGAAAAGCTGAGATACCAGGTCAAGATTGATAACATTGCAGATTCTTCTTTGGATTATGCCAAGAATGTGTCTAGATTAGCAACTAAGTCTCACTGAACTAGCTAGACACAACCATCATTTCTACTCTAACAGTTTTTTTTCCTTGCACTTCCTACCTGTGGAACTCACTTTCCATTTCTCGCTTCACTGATAATTACACTCTTCAATCACCATCTTCTATCTTCTTGAAACCTGTTGCTTTTTTTGCCCTTTCCTCAATCACCTTCATTTTTAATCTTCTCATTCACTTTCACTCCCTGTAACACCCTAGTGGCACTGTCACCTTGCTTGGGGTGAAATAATTAACACAACAAAACCCAAAAAGAAAACAATATACTAAAAACACCAAACCAGATGTGGAAACAATATTCAATACATGAAACCTGAATGATAGATTTATAAAGTTGTAAGAAATATTCAGATAAGAAAAATTGTCTAGCACGACAAATTTTAGCAGCAGACTTAGCAAATGACTTGATATAATCATTTCAATTCATATCATATAATGTTATCATATAATATCATATTGTTATCATATAATATCATAGTTATTATATAATATCATATTGTTATATAATATATCATATAATGTTATCATATAATATCATATTGTTATCATATAATATATCATATAATGTTATCATATAATATATCATATAATGTTATCTTAAAATAAAACAATCTTTTACAGTGAATATGTGGAAAAATTATATAAAATAATAATGAATAATAAAAGAAAAGAAATACATTTTCCCATGATGCATGTAATAAAGGAACCAGAAATCATTACAGAGAAGAGAAGGTAGGTAAAATAATAGTGGTGTCAAGGGAAAAACTATCTGTTTAACACAATTTTTTTTTTGCAGGCATGATATCCAAGTTTGCTAATTTATTATTTACCATTTTATAAAGATATAAATTTGGAAAGAAATCTTTATTCATATATTTATACAAAATTATCAAAATATGTAAACCAACAATACTTACTACATACCTCTTTGTATAACTATAGAAAAAGAAAATTCAAATAATCACATGGCAAACATAAATTAAAAGAATGTTTGGTTCAGAGGAAGAGATTCTTTCAACCTATTTTAGTGAGTTTATGCGATGAGAGCAAATTAAAAAAAATGTGTGAAAAATGCTTTTTTCAAATTTATAATTACAGCTGCTCATGTTTATTTACATTTTCTTGTTCAGATATTTTTATAAATTTATGAATAAAAAACTTCACATTTTTTCTTTATAAAATGGTAAATAATAATATTTCATTATAGTTGATTCACATATTTTTATAATTTTGTAAATACAAATAAGCAATCTAAAAAAATAAAGAATTTAATATCTTTGTTGTCGATTCTCAAGAATAAAGAAAAGGTATAAATCTACTTTCATATGTTTGGATTTTATTAAAATTAACTGTTTTTTGGAGTCACAAAGGTTAAACATTGCCTTAATCTTTTAATAAGCTAAATGTTTGTTCATATGTTATATTTAATTTATCATAATTAAAGTAATACTTAAACCTGTTTATTAAAATATTTTTATTTTATTACTATAAATTAAACATATTTTAATTTAATTAATATTATATATTTTAAGTTAATATTAAAAATGTTACCTATTTTAAATGAAAATATTTGCTCTATTAATTTTCCCTACCGATGGATTGAAATCATGACTACTTCTTATTACATTTTTCTACCCAAAACAAAACATATTTTTAATAATATTCTTTATTTACTTTTTTTACCTATCATTTTTAGGTCACCTTTGTTACATGTCAGATTCAATTTTTTTTTACATAAATAGGTCAGTATGACCTATAAAAGTACAAATAAACAAATTAAAAAAAAATTAAATGGAAAAATTACTGCTTTAACCCTTTAAGCCCTAATCACTGCTTTACTGGTGGTAGAGAAAAATGATGTAATGCCCAGCTACCAGTTGAACAATGGTAGAGAAAAATGAATTAATGCCCAGCTACCAGTTGAATATTATTAGTTAAACACTTGTAACTATTTTTATATCCACCGTGAAACATTACAAACCATTTATTTGCGAATTTTGGCTCAACATCTCAGGCAGAAGGGTTAAAATTCTTCAGGAATGCAGGGCTCAAAGGCTTAAGGAAAAACAAACTAAACTTTTAAAATAACATTATTTTACTCTCTATACAGAGAAATAATATTTTTCATCAAAATTTATTATTTCATATGAGGTTTCCTGTCAGTGACATTAAAATAAACAAATATAGAGTAGCCTGAGAGTCTTGTCACCATTACATAATATAACTTTCTATTTCAGATGGCTGGCATGAGCTCTAACAGTTTGGAAGAGAAGTAATAGTGACTAGGCTTTTGGACAACCCTGTATATAACACTGAAAAGGAAACAAGCTACTGATATTACTTCAAGTGTGTAAATTCATGAATAAATTCGTTAACCTGTTTTGTTAAAATTACCTTCATTTCCTCATCATTATCGTCCTTTATTAATCTTCTTGGGTAAATCAATTGTTCATTTTAACCCCTAAACCCCACAGCACTATAAATCTAACACATGTTGATTAATTATTTTACTCTCTATACAGAGAAATAATATTTGGGAAAGATTTTGAAATCCTTATGTTTCTTTCTGCTTTTTGTATATAAAATTCTGTAACTTCCATTAGTCTGTCTGTCTGTCTGTCTGTCTGTCTAACCCCCTAAAATAGCCATACATTGACTGATTTAAACCAGATTTGGGGGAGAAGTACAAGCATGTAAGGGGGTACAAAGTACAGTTGATTTTAGGGTTCATAAAAACCATGGAGTAAGATTTTTGTCAAAGTATTTTTTCCAAACAAATCAGCTTATTCAAATTTCATTAATTGGTTAATATAGAGTTTGTAAATCTTCACCAAAAAATGTTAGTGATGACTTCAGCAATACTAAATACAGTGTAACCTGGATATAAGAGAGTTGTCGGGACCGGAGAAGAAGTCTCTTATATCCGGGTTTCTCTTATATCCAGGTTTGGTCTATTTTGTTTTAACACAGGCTCTAATTTGGGACCAGAGAAAATATCTCTTATATCCAGGTTTCTCTTATATCCGGGTCTCTTATATCCGGGTTACACTGTACTGTGAGAATTTCAACATTCATCTATGTGTTGCAAAAAAATTCTAGTTGATAAAATCTCCCACTTTTTTTAAGTTAGAGATCTAAATTTCCAGGTCTTAAGATTTTTAGATCTGTTTTTAGGGGTCGGGATAAATATGAGGAATGATTCTTCCACCCAAAATTTGATAAATAATTTGAGTACCAGAAATTCATCAAGAAATAACAAATAATTATGAACAAGGTTTATAATAAACACATTTTATATAACAAAAGAAATTACAAGCGAAAGAAAAATTCCTTTTGTGTGTATAATATAGAAAGTTTGTATTTATTTCTTGGAGAGTTTATAAGTGACTTACTGCATAAATTGAAAGTTCTTTTATCAATCAACATGTGTTAGATTTATAATGCTGAGGGGCTTAGGGGTTAAAATGAACAGTTGATTTAGCCACACCAAGAAGATTAATAAAGGACGATAATGATGAGGAAATGAAGGTAATTTTAACAAAACAGGTTAACAAATTTATTCATGAATTTACACACTTGAAGTAATATCAGTAGCTTGTTTCCTTTTCAGTGTTATATACAGGGTGGTCCAAAAGCCTAGTCACTATTACTTCTCTTCCAAACTGTTAGAGCTCATGCCAGCCATCTGAAATAGAAAGTTATATTATGTAGTGGTGACAAGACTCTCAGACTACTCTATATTTGTTTATTTTAATGTCACTAACAGGAAATCTCATATGAAATAATAAATTTTGATGAAAAATATTATTTCTCTGTATAGAGAGTAAAATAATGTTATTTTAGAAGTTTAGTTTGTTTTTCCTTAAGCCTTTGAGCCCTGCATTCCTGAAGAATTTTAACCCTTCTGCCTGAGATGTTGAGCCAAAATTTGCAAATAAATGGTATGTAATGTTTCATGGTGGATATAAATATAGTTACAAGTGTTTAACTAATAATATTCAACTGGTAGCTGGGCATTAATTCATTTTTCTCTACCATTGTTCAACTGGTGGCTGGGCATTACGTCATTTTTCTCTACCACCAGTAAAGCAGTGATTAGGGCTTAAAGGGTTAAAGCAGTAATTTTTCCATTTAATTTTTATAGAAAGTTTGTATTTATTTCTTGGAGAGTTTATAAGTGACTTACTGCATAAATTGAAAGTTATTTTATTAATCAACATGTGTAGATTTATAGTGCTGAGGGGCTTAGGGGTTAAAATGAACAGTTGATTTTCCCAAAATGTTAATTCTAAAATCTCATACTTCCAATTCACAGCAGTTATTTCCAACAGAAGTGTGATTTTGTATCAACATTAAGCCATTTCAAGTCAACATTTCACTAGTAAAGAAATCACAATTCAGTAAATTTGTTATCAAAAAATGTTATCTATGCAATAATTTAATCAAATCATGGTTCGAAACAATAAACACTTTCAAAACATGTTTAAACAGGGAATACTTTCTTTTAGTCTTTTCTTTTTTTTTTTTACTTATAGGGAGAATCTTGTAAAAATTGGTAGACTCAGAGGAAGACTAACATTTAACTGTTAACCAGGAGAATACTAGTTATGAACTGTAAGACTGGGATAAAGAGCTCAAAACAGAGAGTTTCCTAGCAGTGCTGGTTTACTAAAAAGGTGAGTTTGTACTTAAAAAAAATATTTGTCCTAAATAGTCATGATTGTTTAAAGCAGGGTTTCTCAATCATTTTTTTACTTCAGGACACACTTGTAGAATAACTAAAACTCAGGGGCACACTTTAAATTTTAATTAGGAAGAATCAGTCTGAAAATATGAAATTTTGGTTGAGCATTCCCAAAGAAGATTAACGGTACAGTTTTCATTTAAAGGGATCAATGAAGAATCTGCTATTTAAAAAAAATTTTTTTTAGAAAGGCAGATAATGACAGATTTAAATCCCTTGAGAGGAAGGCAAAAGTGAAAGGATTATCCACTCTTTTTTTAAAGATTAAAGAATTTAGCATCCAGTTTAAAATATATGACAAAGACTTGGTTTAGACATGGAATATTTTTAGATTTCTTTTTCATTTGTGGGTTGACCTAATGATTAAAGCACTTTCTACATATTTTTGTCTTAGTAAATTGCTTCCTCTTTTAATTAAAGTAGCATTTTTTACTGTTAATGCAATATTCACTCATCTTGTTATTTGGAACTAACCTCACCATGCGTATTAACCTAATTCCTGTCTGAAATTTTGTAGATGATGTAACACGACAATTTCAATATTATTTTGGATGTGTGGATAGTGTAATGGGTAGAAGACATAGCCTCCAAGTCAGAAAAGATGACAAAGATGGACCACTGGAGCCTCATAACCAGCTGCTTCAGATAGAGTGGGAAAGTAGTCCATCTGGACAAAGGAAAACCTTGATTTTAAACCACCACTCTTTTGCTGCCATATCTAAACATGGAAAAATTCTATGGAAGTAAATCCAGACAGAAAATCTGGAGTGGAACACCAAATGTGGTTGGCTGTCAATACCGACAACTTTCTGGCAACTCCTGCAGTCAAAGCAGCTCCAAATGTAATGTCCTGTATTCTTTTGGATCTTGTCAGTATAGCTGAGAGGGAGGCCATGTGGTCTGGACAGCACACTGCCTCCATATACCTACACCCTAAAGAGGTCACTCCAATCTAACACTCTCTCTTTATTTACCGTGTCTTGTCAGGAGGTAGCCGATTATGACTCTTCACTAATTCCTGTCACTTGTAGCTCTATATAAATTGTTTTTTTCATTATTTCTAAACCCTGTTCCACAATCCATTTTCTCAAGCTTGTCAAGTATGTTAAGTGCTGTTTTCCTCTGTCCCTCAGTCTATCCTGTGAGTATCAAATTTTCCAAGCCCTCCTTCTTCACTATGTGCCCAAGAAATTTCAACTGTTTCTGCCTGATGTTAAATATAAGTTTCCTTTTTGTTTCCATTGTCTCTAGAACTTCATTGTTGCTCACATGTTCAGTCCATGGTATTCTCAGCATCCTTTTGTAGAACCACTTTTCTGTTGTTTCAAGACTCTTCTTCATCTTTAAGGAAATTGTTCAGCATTTTCTGCCATACTGTAGGACAGATATTACATAACAGTTCAGTAATATTTCTTTTATTCTAACAAAGTTTTTCTATCTCTTAATACTCTGCTTAGCTTTTGGAAGGCATCTTTCACTATCTCAATGCATCTTCAGATTTCAGTGTCACACTTTCCGTCCTCTGTTAGAACACTCCCAAGATATTTAAGTTTGTGTACTTGGTTGATTTTGTTATCTCCAATTTATAAGTATACATTTTTGGCTCATCCTTTTGCTAATAACCATTTTTCCTTCTTACAGTTTATGTTTAGTCCTTTCTTCTTGCTTTCCTTCACTAATTTCTGTAGGAGTTTTTGTAGTTTTCTTTCCATGTCTGCTATCAACACTTATCAGCATATCTTATGTTAAGATTGTGACAACCAATACTGAATCCTGATAGAACTTCTAATTCTCTCAGAAATGCCTTACTATATAGGTTGAATTAAATCTGGTGAGAAGACTCATCCTTGTTTTACACCCCTTCCTATTTTTGTATATCTGCTGAATTTATTTTCTATCTGTTTTTGATCAAATTGGGTACTACCAAGATAAACAGATATCTACTACTCCCAAAGAGATTTTTCCTACCAATTTTGTACAATATGTTGTTGTTTTTTCTATTATAACAAACCAAACACATAATTTGATGTCAGTTTTAGACATTCCCCACTTACTATCACCATTATAATCTCTGAATAGATTCATTTGACAAAATTAAAACAAATAAAAAACAAAGTCTGATAATACTAATAATAACAATGGTGGAAAAGAAAACTCAAGAAATATATAACAAAGTGATATTTATAGCGCCATTTAGCTCAATACGTACATGTCCAATGAGAACATCTTTTACAGGCTTCACAACTCTTTCATGCTTGTCAATTTTCTCTGGTTCTCGGCACCACAAACACACATTTAAATATTTCACGTCTTCTTCCACTTCAAATTCACACTGTTCATTCCAGACAGGATTCTGAAGAAAGAAAGAAAGAAAAAAAAAAAAAAAGGCTTTTGTTTAATAATGTCTTTTAAAAAAATATTTTCAGTTCAAAAAGAAATGAGAATGATAAAGAAGAAGAAAACTAAATTTTCAAATTGGAAAACTAAATCTCAAGATTATTATGAATCTTTTGTTTATTCAAAATTAAAATTTGATCTGCTTTCTGAAATGTATTTTAAAAAAGTCACATCGAATTAGACAACATATTTTTGTCTTTAATATTTAAAGAAGTGTTTTTCCCATACACAATTACCATAGAAATTAAGAAATAAGAAAATCTTTATAAATTTAATGTTTCACTATTCATCAGAAATTTTCTAAGTAGAATAATGTGGAGTCATTTCAATTTTCAAATACTATGTTTTATTTTCATTGCTTTGTAGTTGTCATGTGCATATTTTGTGATGTTAGTGTGTGTTGTAATGGAATGCCCCACACTCCCTATCGCCTATTGTGGACGGACTATATCAGTAGATATATATATGTGTGTGTGTGTGTGTGTGTGTGTGTGTGTGTGTGCGCACACAGGATATACCTGAGACTTGCTTCAACAATTAGTTGGAGATTCGTCTCCAGCTGAGCTAGTCGAACTCTCTGCCTTCGGACAGAGAGGAACCCAGACGAGGCTATGACAAAGGGCAGAGTTTCGTCTGGGGTGGTAAGCTACCCAACTCCGTTTTTTATGGAGTCTATGGGAATTTTTGCCCAAGCCTATGGGCCCATATACCCCATGTTAAATTTGGCCTTGTGCCACATCTGACCGCATTGGGCAGTTGGCAAATATCCTTGCTTTGGGAATTACTAGCCTGCTAACCAATTCCCTGTCTTTCAGTAGTGTATTCTCTTTTACAATAAATCTCTCTTTCTTTCTTTTATGTCAGTGCTGCTGTTCCTTTCACTTGAGTACCACCTTTGTTTGTAACCTTCTTTAAGGATACAACATTGTGCATCTAATTTTTAAATTCTATATTTTACTCTCATTGCTTTGGTTGTCATGTACATATTTTGTGGTGTTACTGTGCATCCATATTTTAAATTCTATGTTTTATTTTCATTACTTGTGTAGTTATCATGTACACATTTTGTGATGATAGTGTGCATTCAATTTTTAATTTCTATATTTTCATTGCTCGTGTAGTTGTAATGTACATATTTTATGGTTAGTTTTAAATTTTATGTTTCATTTTCATTGCTTGTGTAGATTTGATTGATTTTTTTTTTAAAGCTTACCAACCTTTTGCAGATTTTTTAAAGGCGGAAAATATTTTTTAGATTCTAAAATTTTTTGGAAAGAACAAGGATTTTTAATGATCCAAGTCATACTGATTAACCCACAACTGGGGGGAGATGAGATGGATTCATACCTTTCCCAAGGGTATTTGCAAACAAGTGAATACAACAAACTTGATTGGAATTGGAGCTCAGTTCTCCAATTCTGAGATGTTATCCATAACAAAACCTGTACATCCAAGCTTAAAACACCTGGTATTCCCAAGCAGTAGCTCACCTGACCAGGCTCAACATTACTTAAATTCAGTAATCATATGATAACTGGTGTTTCCATTTGATATGGCTGCATGCTTGTTGTGCAGATGTCATGTGCCTATTTTATGCTGTTAGGGTGAATTTAATTTTTAAATTGTGTTTTGTTTTCATTGGTTGTGTGGGAATTATGTGTTTACCCAATGGAGTCAATGTGTATGTGTATTTATCATACAATTAAAATATATTAATATACTCAATTATACACACTTTAATTACCATAACATTTCATGCATTAAACACATAGATGCCAAAAGGTAAACATGTGACACCCCAAACAAAATTGATTATATGTGCTATAAATGTATATATATATATGCTATATTATATGTGGTATAATTGATTATATGTGCTATAATAATATATAATATATATAATTATATGTGCTATAATATATATGTGCTATAATTGATTATATGTGCTATAATAATATATAATATATATAATTATATGTGCTATAATATATATGTGCTATAATTGATTATATGTGCTATAATAATATATAATATATATAATTATATGTGCTATAATATATATGTGCTATAATTGATTATATGTGCTATAATAATATATAATATATATAATTATATGTGCTATAATATATATGTGCTATAATTGATTATATGTGCTATAATAATATATAATATATATAATTATATGTGCTATAATATATATGTGCTATAATTGATTATATGTGCTATAATAATATATAATATATATAATTATATGTGCTATAATATATATGTGCTATAATTGATTATATGTGCTATAATAATATATAATATATATAATTATATGTGCTATAATTGATTATATGTGCTATAATAATATATAATATATATAATTATATGTGCTATAATATATATGTGCTATAATATATATGTGGTATAATTGATTATATGTGCTATAATAATATATATAATATATATAATTATATGTGCTATAATATATATGTGCTATAATTGATTATATGTGCTATAATAATATATAATATATATAATTATATGTGCTATAATATATATGTGCTATAATTGATTATATGTGCTATAATAATATATAATATATATAATTATATATGCTATAATATATATGTGCTATAATAATATATAATATATATAATTATATATGCTATAATATATATGTGCTATAATAATATATAATATATATAATTATATATGCTATAATATATATGTGCTATAATTGATTATATGTGCTATAATAATATATAATATATATAATATATATAATTATATGTGTTATAATATATATGTCCTATAATTGATTATATGTGCTATAATAATATATAATATATATAATTATGTGCTATAATAATATATAATATATATAATTATATATGCTATAATATATATGTGCTATAATTGATTATATGTGCTATAATAATATATAATATATATAATTATATGTGCTATAATTGATTATATGTGCTATAATATAAATACATGACATATGCAACCAATGAAAACAAAACATAAAATTTAAAAATCAAAACAACTCCCCATTATTCCATTGCCAGAATTTCTGAAGAAGCTAATTAAATATCGAAACATGATAAATTTATAAAGTTTTTTTCTACTTGTTTCTTATTTAATCAATTAGCATAGTTTTAATAAATAATCCCAGTAGGATAAACAGTAGTTAACCAAGTTGTATATGAAGAAAAATCATTTTAAGATATTTAATATTTTGTTACAATATTGGATAGGAGGTTTTTGTTATTATAAAGTTTAAGAATGACATAAATTTAATTTTGTGTCCCTTAATATTTTAATTTTAGGAAAGTGATATTTTTCTTTTTAGTTAAAAAAATAAATTTAAAAAATGCCCAATTTCAAATTTTTCAAACATTCTGTAGCAGACTGCCATTGTGTCAGCTTGCTCAATGGCAAATGGGCCCCATATATCAAATAAAAATGTAATAAAAAAAAGACAACTGTTTTAGTAATATAAAGGAATAAGAACTTTATGAAGTCATTTGCACATTACCAGTTATTCAAGTTCAATGTGAGAGGACATTTTCAAAACTAAAGATCAGAATTACAAGATTAAAAATTTGTTTCTGATTAGAATTTGGAATCATACATGTTGCTATCCATAGAAAAAAGAATTTTTAAATGAATTGTATGCAGAAGAAATTGACAGATTCACACAATCATCTAGTGTAGACAAATGATTGCTCTTAATATAGCAGACTGTATACAATGCTCTATTGCACTTTTTAACTATCTGTTAATATGTAAATTGTGCAGTAAGCTATTTCAAAATATCAACCAATTACTTCAAATTAGAAAAAATAGATAAATTCAATTATAATATTTTGTATTTAAAAAGTGTTCCAATAACTTGGACCAATTTTAAATGTGAATTAAGTTTAGGCATCTAATGATTTTTTTCTTTTTCTTTCAGATTTGACAGACGTTTGTGCGATATTATTTTTCACATATAATTGCCATGACTTAAATAAGATGATCTGATAGAGAAATAAATTTTTTCACCAATAACACTGATTTATTTATTTATTGATGACTTTGATCCATCTTAATGAAACACCCATTACATTCAATATGTACAACATATGTACACTATAATTACTAAGAAATAGACATTTTTCCACAAAAATTTTAATGGCATTTTATTTGTGGGTAGACCCCTTTGTCTTCTGGTAACGGATATTTTTAGACCCAGTCCACCACTGGAAACATTAATGACAAATTTTAAGATATTAAAATTTAACTTTTAATATTATTAATTTAGGAAAATGTCATTTATATGAATAACGATATTATTGTTATTTGTTAGAATTGCTTACTTTTACAAGATATTTCATATTATGTGTTTTAGTAAACAAATAAAATATTTAGACTTATCTTCTCAACTCTGAGTTTTACAGAACTGGCAAATTGAATCTATTTGCAGATGTTAAATTTTTATTATGGCTGTTAGTAGGCTGTAGAATAATATCTGAACAAAAATGGAGATAATGATACAAAATGGAAAGCTATTCAGTAATAAGGGTTTTTACCTCTTTATAAGAGGCATCTTCAGGTCAGAATGAGAGAAATCTGTGGGTAAGAGAAGTGCATTGGAATTTGGTGGAAGAAGAGGTAATAAACATCTTTATCAGTCAAAAAAGATTTACTTTTTTTTTTAAAGCCATTAATGTCTGCTAGATTTTAAATTAGCCTATTCTGAGTAGATTTCTCTATGAGTTTACATTTTTTCCTCTTTGTATAACACATTTACAATGATGGTGATATTATGTATGAGCCTGGTCTAAGGTTGACTGTAGAGAACTATGAGATCAGTGCACTTTCAATGCATTTTCTTCTTAGTGAAATCTTTTCTCTTCTCATCAAACTGGCATTTATTAGGTTGAATTTATGGCCAGGTGTGGTTATGCAATAAATTCTTGTGATGTTTTCTTTTGAGATTTCTAGATATTTCACCAATGTGTATCTATGGTGGTTATGGGGTTATTAGTTCTGGATGAGTTATCTTACAACAACATCCATTCTCGCCACATATCAGTACAATTGATTTGGGTGTATATTGACCTTGAGTCATAATTAAAAGAAAATGCAGAGTAATAAGTACAACAACCAGGAAGGAAGTCCTTTTATATATATATATATATATATATATATATATATATATTAGTGTAACCCGGATATAAGAGAGTTGTCAGGACTGGAGATGAAGTCTCTTATATCCGGGTTTGGTCTATTATATATACATTAACACAGGCTCTAATTTGGGACCAGAGAAAATCTCTTATATCCGGGTTTCTCTTATATACGAGTCTCTTATATCAGGGTTACACTGTATATATTTATACATTCTTTTTATAGATACAAATATTTAAGCAAATGCTCTGTTTTATAATAAACAGTATTAAACAACATTTACCAGCCTGAATGTCTGAGAAATTTTCATAGAAAATATTCGTCCTCCGATAGGAATCAAACCTATATCCTATACGGAACCGTCATATAGTCTGATTATATAATGTCATCTCCCCGGTCTTTTGAACAGAGTAAAAGTTTATTACTTGTTTCCTATTCAGGATTGGGTTTCTGGTTCCTTCTAAAATCTTTTCTTTTTCTTTCACTTCCAATAACCCCTGGCATTTTAGTAGTATTACCACTTTGCTTGGGGTGAATTGATAAAAAAAAGTGTCTGTTAAATTTGAAATCAGCCCATTTTGAGTAGATCTGGTTTTTACTATTAGCATATACACCACATAGTGTCCTTTTGCTTTTATGATAATTGGTGATATTATGTATGATTCTGGTCTTGGGTTTATTGCCAAAAATTATGAGATCAATGCACTTTCAATGCTGTTTCCTTTTAGTGAATTCTTTTCTCTTCTAATTAAACTGGAATTTATTAGGTTGAAATTGTGGTCAGATGTGTTATGGTGAACTACTTGTGTGTTTAAAGCATCTTTATACAACAGAACTCTGCAGTCGTTTTTTTTAATTTCTGAACATTTTATTGATGTATGTCACTGGGCATTTTGTGCAATTTATTTTGTATATTCTTGCCTATTATTGATACTATTCTGTTTGGTGCTGAGTATATCTTTGCTTTAGAGTTGTTGTTGATAAATTTTAGATCAAAGTTGAATAAGTTGTTTTCAGTGGTAACTTATGGAATTGGTGGGCAAAATTATTACCTCTTCTTCAAACTCCAATATAATTATTCCCACATTTTGTTATATGATTTCTGTAAACAAATTCAATTTAGTATCTGACTCTCTGATATGCAGACAGCAGTTCTGCAAAACTCTGAGTCAGGAAGATAAGTCTGAAGATTGTAAATGCTATTTCTTAATATTGAGCATTTTAATTACAAAGATTGCTCATCTTAAAAAGCATTATCATCCAGAAATATAATGGTTAATAGTTTTTTTTTTTATTTTGTTCTTTAAAAAAAGTTTTTGTTATTATTCTTTGAAGAAAAGATAAGAATTTGAAGACAAGATGAGAAGAATTTTAATAAAAAGAACAATAAGAACAACAACTTACTGGAGATGCCATTACAAGTTTTGTACGGAACATTTCTGTAGAGTCATCCACCTCATCCATGTCTAGCAAACTTTCAAATTCAAACTGGTCCTCTTCCTATAAGATTTTAACAATAGCATAACAAAATATATAACAAGAATTATTTTCATGCAGTGATAACATTTTTACTTATAGTCTTTATATATATATATATATATATATATATATATATATATATATATATATATTATGAAATGGACAAAGTCCAACAATTATTTCAAGACATTTTTTTATCTTTATACGTTCTTTCTTTTTCATAGATACAAATATTTAAGTAAAAGCTCTGTTTATAATAAACAGTATTAACGACATTTACCAGCCTGACTGTCTGAGAAATTTTCATAGAAAGTATGCATCCTCCAACAGGAATCGAACCTGTATCCTATATGGAACCGTTATATATTTATTATAAACAGAGCATTTACTTAAATATTTGTATCTATAAAAAAAAAGAATGTATAAACATAAAAAACATAACATAATATATATATATATATATATATATATATATATATATAAAATAATTTAGAGAAAGAACAACCCTTTTAGAAAAAATCTTTATGTATACAAGTACAAATTTAACAGGGAAACAAAAGTGCCAAAAAACTTTTTGTTGTTGAAAAAGACCAGACATGTGTTGAACGGATGTCATCATTCATTTGAAAAAACACCCAGACCCTACCTTAACTTAACCTCTTTTCGAAAATAACTAATATGTTGATACAATAGTTGTCAGTGAAAACGAATACCCTACCACTCCTTGTTAAAATGATTGGATTTCTCCATATCCATAGAAACTAATATTATGAGTGTATGTGCTTATAAAACTCAGTAAATTTCAAAATAAGTTATTCCAAAATTCACTTGAAAATGAAACAGAAATAGGGACTTTAATTTAATTCTATAACTGAATATGAAGTTTTTAGCTTCTGTTTTTGAAACATAGTAATTCCTGTGTAGTGATGGAATGATATTTTTAAATAAGTAAATTTATTATATATATATATATATATCCAAATGTAAAAGAATGAAGAGTAAGATTTCATCATTCAAAATATTAATTTAAAACAGGGCTCAATACAAAAGTAAAACAGTAAATATTTATTTATTATGCAGTGTTACATTAGAACATACACATACCCACTACAAAACTGTACATCTTGTTTTAAATTAAAAAATCTGATGTACAGTTTTGTAGTGGGTATGTGTATGTTTTAATGTAACACTACATAATAAATAATTAAATGTAACACTACATAATAAATAAATATATATATATAAATATATATTTATATATATTGATATACATATAAAAAATGCATAATTAACACTTAGCTTTATATGTATTATATTTCAATTCTAAAATAGCTCATGAAAAGTAAAAATATATTTAAACAACATTGGGTTGGAATGAAAGTGTTTTTCAATATGAGGCCTTTAAACATGTGATTTAATTTCTCGCTTGATGGAAATTTATGACATCTATACAAATGCCACTAAGACACACAGAGATACTGAAAGCGAAAAAAAACGTGAAGATTTTAGTGAGGAGAAAGGATAGTAAAAGAACAGGATTAAGGAAAACATAAGATGACAATAGGCATTCTATTTAAATTTTTGAAGATTGTAAATGGCTGGGAATCAAGGAACCAGAAGACTTGGTTTGGGTTGTTTTACGGCATATCAACCTCAATTGGTTATTTAATGCCAACAATTTTTATTGCTGGTACTTTTTTTTTTCAAAAATTTGTTGCTAGTAATATTTTTTACTTCAAAAAATTCTATTTCTGGTAATATTTTTTGCATAAGTGTATTGCTGGTAATAAAGTTTTTCTTAGAAAATTTATTGCTGGTAATAATATGCTTACAAAGTATTCCTGATATTAAAACCTATTTTTACACATTCATAGTGTTTCAACTCCAGTTTGGTGAGAGTCAACTATTTGCCCATAGCTGGGACCCTAACAAGTGCTACCACCCCAGGTCAGGGTGGACGTGGGAACACCAGCAATTAAGAGGTGGTTCCACGCTCCTCAAAACTTCCTGATCAGAGGCCTTGCTTTTGGACGTTGTTTATCGTCTTACCCCTGACACGGATGTAGTTTATCATCATACCCAGGATGGAGAAACCAGAAAAGAGTTCCATAGGCGAGAAGTGTGAGACAAAAAAAACTACTACAATAGAACATATGGTTGCATCTAACTAGTTCAACAGTAAAAACAGTGAGACCTACTTGCCAATCTAGCAATATGCTTAAATTTATGCTGTTGAGGTACTAAGGAGGAGAACTCTATATAAAAATTGCCATTAAAATATTTATAGGAAATAAGAAGAAACAAGAAATAGAATACTGGACTGTTATGTAATATTAGTCCTCTCATAAACTCCTCACAGCCCTTTGCCCCACCTCTTTCAAGTAGTATATTATACTTATCTTAATTTATTACTATTATTAATATTGTTATTATTAAGAAATATTTGGCCACAGCAAAATGAATTATTACTTATATTATTACGGGTTTATATTGGTGTCGGATGCTTCTGCATACCTATATTGTAATTATATATATATGTGTGTGTGTGTGTGTATAATAGATGGCCACTCATATTTGAGGATACCCGTCTGCTAGGGCAGGTCGCCAATCACTATTTCAAACTCTCGCTCAGGCACATCTGTGTTTGTTCAACACCCACAGAGCCCACCTGTGGTTCATACTGCAACTATGCTGAGCAGACTTTAGTTACAGTTTCTGGGAGAGAGCATGTTATCTAGAATGATCAACAATCTGAACAACATCAGTACAATCAAGCCCTCAGTCATGATGACTTGTGACTTTGTGCTAGCACAGCTATCAACAGCCCCAAGTGTTCCATCAATTCACAAGGCTTGGGTCAACCCATAGCATGGTTTTCAGGCACTTTCCAGAGGTGCCGCACGCTGTGATCGTCCCCCTCCAGATCGATAACATCAAGAAGTCTCCTTCCTCACAAATCCACCATGGTGAGATTTGAACCTGGGTCTCATGGTCAGAAAGTGAATGCTCTAACCACTCGGCCACGCACCCATATATAATTATTCTTTGATAATTACTGTGTATAGTCCTTACTTGCTCAGTACTTGCACTCAATGAATTCTCCAGTCAAGTGGTCTTAAAACAATGTTGCTGATTGCCAACCTTGCAAAAATAGACATAGCCTTAGTATATAATGGATGATGATGTGGAAATAGCAACAAACTCCTCACCTCTGTAGATATAAAAATATACTTAAAAATAAACATAAATGTTAAAAATCCTTGACAACTTAGTAGCTTGCTCTTAAATAAATTGGTATGTTTTATCTGAAATGTCTACTTCATGCCCAAACTACTTGAATCCGCTACTATTCCAGTAGTAGTGGTATTAAAGGTTATGCCACTCCCACTCCTATCCTTACTCTCAATTCTCCCAGAGTAATATCAATCATCCAGTAATCCCCCTTGGCCTGGATGAGGTCTACAGCCTTAAACGGCAACCTTCCTAGAGTTGGTATCTTAACAAAATCACCAGCCTCCTGTGCTGCAATAGGAGTAGAGAGGCTCACCTATCATCTGGCCTGCACTCCTATGTTCATTGAACAGGAGTAGAGGATTGTCCCTTGTCCCCTATTTAGGATATGTTTTACCAGTTTTTTCTTCTTCCATGGCCATAATTATTTAACTGCCTTAACCTTTTGGTGATCAGACTAATCAGTGGCGGCAACTTTCTATTATGAGGGTAGTGGGTTGGTAGTTTACTGGCTGCTGCATCCAACTGGTAGTAAGAAGTCTGAACTCTTTGGTAGCACTTAGAGAGGCTGCTCTGATCGACAGCCACAAAATATTGGGTATTTGTAGTTCCATGTCATGCATGGGTAGGTATCCCTGCATGTGTTTCCAGTGGGCAACACTGGCCACATTATGCTCTGGTCTCAGCCACATTCTGGGTAATTTGTATTGCCATTGGCAAGAGAATTGTCACTTTGTTTCCCCAGACAATGCTTTCATGTGTTTTCAGTTTTCATTATTACACTGTTAGCTAACTCTTCTTCCTTTATTGCTCTCCCTCTTCTCAGGACTGCAGTATACTAGACATAATTTCTGATAGTATAGAAACAGCACTCTCTCCATCCATCTGTGAACATTTTTGTCTTTAGTGATTTTAATATGTATCACTATATGTGGCTTAAACATTCTAATGTACCAGTATTCAGACATTAAATTTTTCCATTCTCACTCAAACCATGGATTTCCCTACTCATTTCCCTAGCAAATTTGAGTTCCTCTCCAAGCTCTTGCAGAGCATTGCAACACTATCCTCTTGGTAAAATTGGATCACTCTGTAGTATCTACTGATATTTCATTCCAATCATTTATTAGACAGGAACCTCTTATTCTTTCCTTTACTAACATGCTGACTGGGATTCTCTCCATAATTCTTTTTTTGAGACACCTCTTGGACTGACATTTTTAATCTTCATATTGAGAATTGAGCCACTAAGGTTTCCTCTTGGGTCAAAGCCAGCATTTATGCTTTCACTAATTCTTGGAAATACATGGTCAAATCTCAATCATCTCCCTGGTTCACATCAGCATATTTTGTGGTTCCTGTGTGCCACTATAGCACACAGGAACCACTACTTCTGGCTTTGCCAGCATGACATCTCCCATCACAACAAGCACCTATTCATGACTGCACATAATAAATGTAAACTTGTCCTTGAAGGAGCTAAGTCTCTGTTTGCTGAGTGAATGGAGCATCATATTGCATCTAACAATTTTGACGCTTGGGATTAGTGGTGACTCTGGAATAACTTATTAAATAACAGTAAGTTTTCTATTTCTCTTTTCTTCAATAAATTTGAATCCTCTGTTAATAAAGCTGAATGTTTTGCCTGTATATTCTCCTTAAGTTCTACTCTTGACTCATCTTGCCTAACTTTCCACATAAAACCAAGTCTCTGTTGAGTGATATGCATATAACCCCTTCAATGGTTTCTGCTATTATCTCTAATCTGCTTCCCTACAAAGCATGCAGAGCTAATGGTATCCCTGTAATAGACTAAGAAGTGTGCTCCCAAACTGGCTCCTGTTCTCTCTAAACTGTATAATAAATGCCTTCCTGCCTTCTGGAAGTCATCATCTGTTGTTTGTTTTTAAGAACTCAGGTGAACTGTCCAACCATTTCAACTATCAGTTGATTAACCTTCTTCTTCTTTTGGGGTATCTACTAGAAGCACTAATCAATGCTGAATTAGTTAAGCATCTCACATTGCAGGGCCTTCTTTCAGACAAGCAATATGGCTTTCATTTCTCTAGGTCAATTGCTGAAGTCTTGACAATAATTGCAGAGAGAGTCTGTCAAGCTCTAGATAAAAATAGTGATTTTGAAGCTATTTCTTTTGACAATGGAAAAGCTTTTGACAGGGTTTGTAATACAAGTATTCTTCACAAGTTGAAAAGTTATGGTGTCTTTGGCCAAATGTTTGGACTAATGCAGTCTTTCTAATCGAATCATGAAACGAAAGTTATCCTGAACAGCCATTTTTCTATATTCTTTTGTACTAATGCAGGTGACCCCCAGGGCTCTATCCTTAGTCCTGCTTTGTTTTTAATTTTCATTAATGATCTTCACAATGGTATCAGCTCTCAACTTGGTATCTATGCTGAGGACAACCATTTACTCCTGTCTCAATAGTAAATCTGATCAGTTCAATAAAGTCAAATTGGTGACCATTGTCAAAAACAACATTCAGTCTGTTGTTAACTGGATCAAAGGACAGCGTGTTAATTTTGATACCTCCAAAACTAACAAAATATTTGTTAAACATTACCCAAATTATTACCATGGGAAACCTATATACAAAAGTAGGAAGATAGTGAAGTGGTTAGTAAATATGAAGAAAAATACTTTTACTTGTTCACAGGAAATAGGCAAAAACTATTTTCTGTTAATAATTTGAGAAACCCCTTTCTGCTTTCCATCAGCATGGCTGATGCTAACCTCCAGGAGAGTGACCCGTTACAACTTCTCAGGCTAACATTCTTGGCTGGCATGAAGGGGAAAGACTATATTGAATCCACTGCTAGGTCAGCTGCTAAGAAAGTTGTTTCACTGTGTTGTGTCAGTCAATTTTTCTCCCCAGAATCTATTTTGTCTATATGTCTATATCTCCATGCTGAATATTGCTGCCACATATGGTCTGGAGTTCCTGCTATATATAAAATTGAAAGAAGAATCAGCAATATTGGTCTTGATCTGGTGACTCTGCTTCACTCGCCTCCCCACCGCCATAAGGTTGCCTCCCAGTGCTGTTTCTTGAAATACTTTTATGATAATGGTACCAGGACTTTATGAATCTAAGCGCAAAAATTTTAACGTTCTGAAGGGAAAAGCATAAAATATTAGTTTAAATTTCCGAGAAAAAGATAAGACAACTCTAGGTAATTTATACTGAATTATTTCCCTTGAATTGTGACGTTACTTAAGCCTGAAATATTTTTTATAAAGTTCCATAACTTACAGAGTACACACTAATTATTTAATGACTAAATATTTCTAGATAAACTAACTAAACAATAAGCTTTTCGTAATAACAATGATTGAAAAACGATAGCATGAACTTTCAAGATATCTAGAAAATGTGATTATTTGTTAAAGATAAATTTACACTATGTTATAAAATACATTTCGGATACGGTCGGGTAAGTAGACCTTTTTTTTAGTGTTCAGAACTCAAGGAGAAATGACGATTTTTTTTTTCAGAGCTCAAAAAATTATAAAAAAAACAACAACACCACCACCACAACAACAACACTACTATAACTACAGCAACAACAACAACTGTTAAGTAAGTTTAAAACAGAAAAAAAAAAAAAAATGAATAACGTCGCAATTTCTTTCGTTTCATTTTTTATGAATATTTATTTGTTTAGTAGAGATGTTCACAAATTTGGCGAAAAATGGCATAAATGAAAAAAAAATTGCCCCAAAAAACTTCACGAAAAATTTTATCGTCAAAAAAGGAAGTGTTTTTTGGTTACTTTTTAGTAGTAAAATGTCTTTAGTTTCATCCTTAGAACATTCGAAATTTTGATTAAAATCTTGTTTTACTTGCGTTTTTCTTGGACTATGCAACAAATTTTAACGCCTTTTTTCTTTTTTCATTTTGCAATGAAAAATACGTTGATTTGAAATTTTGTGCGAAAATCAAATTGTCGAATTTTAAATAAGCTTTCAGAACTTATTCGCAAATGTTATTTTTTTAGAAAGTCTTTGTAAAAAAAAAAAAAATATTAATTACCCCTTATACTTAATTTTATGAAAACTCGAGAAATTCTCTAAGTTGTGACTTTTTTTATTGATTATTAGTTACAATAAAAAAAACAAAAATTTTTGAAGAATTTTATTTAATCATCACATTTTTTTGTAAAAAAAAAAATTAAAAAACGATGATTTACCGAAAATGAGCTCTGAATTTTTATGTTATTGAATATTGATTATTTCAACTTTTTCCACAGTTACCAGTTTTTAGTGCTAATAATGATATTTTTATAATTTATCTTTGTACAACGATCCTGAAAAAACATTTATCTTATTTTTACTGTTTTTGCTTAGCTAAAGTTACATGACCACCAATTGTGAGATTGAAAAGACTGACTTCAAAAAGTTCAGAGGTCATCCAATAACCACCATAGTCACAACGGTGAACCGAGACATTCAAAGAATAAGGCAGAAAGATCCCACTTTTCCTTTTTTGGAGAAGTTTACAATCAAGGAAGATCTACAACGAATCTGAAAACTCACAGAGAACAGAAAAGGCTGGCAAAATATTGTCGAATCCAGTAATTGCAATATCACTGAAGATGAGTGAACATGTTTTTAATTCATGACCTCAAATCGAAACAGGTGACTACTGTGGCGTAAAATGCGCTCTAAATGAATAAGAATGACGAAGAAAGTTATATTATTTTTCTACGCTTGTTTATTTTATCAACGGGGTAAATTTTGGTTGTATTTCCCGAGCGCTAAAATTCCCTTAAAAATGATAAATTTTTTAATTTAATGTTAAAAAAGATTAACTTTTTAGGGTTAGGTGTTAAGGTTAGGGATGGGGTTTTCTGTGTAGAAAAGGGGAGAAAAAATAATGCACAACCCTTCTACTTTACCAAATTTGTGTATTAATTTTTGTTTTATTTTCAATTTTACAATATAAAAAATGCTTTATTTTTTATTATTTAATTTGTTCTTTTAATTTGTCATTGCTATTCAAAACGGAAAAAAGGTTCTGTTGTATTATTTCATTTGTTTTTGTTATAAATAAAACTACATTTAACAAAAAAACAAAAAAAAACCGCCAAATTTTCTTATTACACCTGCGTAGGTACTACTAATGAATTTGTCTTGATTTTCTACTTTCTTTTTTTTTTGGTGAGCTTTTACAAACTTTTTTAGAGAAGCCAACAAAAAATAACGAAAGGCCCCAAACTTAATATAAACAAAGTTTTATCGTCAAAAATGTTTGTTATTAAAAGGAAACACCATTGCCATACTACTTTTTGATTATTTTATTAACTTTTTTCTCGTTATTTATTCGTACAAAAATGTACAAATTGTGGCACAAGGCCGAAAAAAGGGAGGGGTAAAGGCTGGTCTTAACTAACTATCCTATACCTAGCTAATTAACTTTTTTCTCTAACACCTTCGAAATTTTGGTTAAATAAAATTTTTAAAAAAAATTCTTTTCTTGCGTCAGCGGGTGGCCAAAGATTAGGAAATTTTTTAACGTCATTTTTAGGTAGCGTTAAAATTTTAAAAACACGTTGTTTTGAAAATTCTTGTAAAAATCAAATTGTCGGATTTTAATGAAATTTTCAGGACTTATTCACAAATGAATGAAATTATTTTTTTATTTTTTTTTTTTTTAAATCTTGGTAAAATATTTTTTTTATTTTTACATCCGTTACTTCCACTTATTAAATTTCGAGAAATTAAAATTTCAACCTCTTCATTAGTTACAAGTAAAAGTTGAACTCCTTGGAGAATTTAATCATCAATTTGTTTTTGTTAAGCAGAAACACCATTTACTGAAAATCTGCTCTGAATTGTAAAATAAAAAAGCAATACAACTTTTTTTTTTTTAAGCTTATCACCCCAAGCAAGGCTGGAAGCCACTAGCATGCAAGGAGTTACAGAAGGTTTGGAGGAAAAGCAGATAGGAGTGGTAAAGGAGAGAATGTGGAGAAAGATAGTGGATCGATCAAGGCAAGGGGGTTACAGAAGATTTGGAGCGAGAGCAGATAGGAATGAAAGGTGAAAGGATGTGGAGAAGGGAAGTGGATAGATCAAGGCAACTGGAGATGTCGATTGACATTACACTTAAATAGTTGGAGATTATATTTGTCAGGGAAACAGGATTTAAGATGTTAAAATGTTTGATAATATAAGAGTGTGTAAGTAAAGAAACACCTGCGTGTCCATGTGTATGTTGGATAGTAACGTCAATTCATATAAATACATAAGTGTAGGCACTTCAAAGTGGTGTAATGGTTAACAAGCTTGTCTCACTAGAACAATTACGACTGAGTAGCAAGTTCAATCATCACAGGGTGTCCCTTACTTTCGGTCTGGCACCACATCCAAGCTATGCTTGGGAAATCACTATATAAATATACAAGTGTGCGTGAGGAATGGCTATAGATGTCACCCTCGTATATGTCAGTGAAATGTGGCAATATGTTGATATTTATAGCATTACTACTAACTATTAACACTTGCTTAAAATGTCATGTCACCATCTCTCTACAGACCTATTATTCATGAATCTAACTTCTATTATATAAAATAATGAAAATTTACAAATCCTTCTAAGAAATATGAATGGGAAATGTTTTAATAATAAATCCAAGCAAAACTAGATTATTACAGTATCTTACTTCATTTCACCAACCCACACAGAGTTGACGACCTCAGATATTCACCACACACACTTACACGAAAATATAAAAATCCAGCTAAATACAAAATTATTGCAACATATTGTTATATTTCACCAACACACACGAGAGTGACATCTATAGACATTCCCCTCTCTCATATACACTTATATGAATTAACATTATTGCCCAACACACACCCAGACACACAAGTGCTTCTCCATTTACACACTCTTATGCTATCACATACAATATGTGTCTGACCAATGAGAACTAACCAAAAATCACAACATTCCAGTACTCTGTCTCTTTGCCCCCGTCATTTCCATCCCGGTCACTGACGAAGCCCCAATAAAGGTGAAACATGTCAGATTAAAGACATGTTTCTTACTTGTTTTTTATTTTATATGGTTGGATTCCTATCCATATCTAAGTTACATAAAAAAATATTGAGAAATTAAAATTTTCAGACACACTGGGTTGTATATTAATATTTTTGTTTTATTATTTCAATTAGATTCCTTCATTAGTTTCAGCCAGCATGGCCATCATCAGGAGAAAAAAATTTCTGCTTTTTAGCAGCATATATATATATATATATATATATATATATTTATATATATATATATATATATTGTGTATTTGGGCTGCAATTTCACTTTTATACAAATTTCATTAAAGACAGCTGACAATGTACTATGATTAAGCTCAAATTTTATGTCAAAACTGCATGAATATTCTAAACATCCAAGCATTTTTGGCTATTCTATTAGCCACTATCAAGGATTTTAAAGATTTTTTATTCTTAAGTGAATGTGTAAATATTTTATATATATATATATACATCTAGATATATGAAATGTTTTGTTTTTTAGTTTACACACATACTTATCACATTGTGACCATATTCATAATTGATGTTATTGAGTTTGGGCTTTTTCTTTTTTAGTATTAATGCTTCCATTATATTTAGCCTTTTCTTACATGTGGATGAGGTTATTATATTTGAATTTTTTATATATGTGTATCTATAGTGATGAGAATGTTTTCTTCATAATTGATGTTATTGAGTTTGGGCTTTTTCTTTTTTAGTATTAATGCTTCCATTATATTTAGCCTTTTCTTACATGTGGATGAGGTTATTATATTTGAATTTTTTATATATGTGTATCTATAGTGATGAGAATGTTTTCTTCATAATTGATGTTATTGAGTTTGGGCTTTTTCTTTTTTAGTATTAATGCTTCCATTATATTTAGCCTTTTCTTACATGTGGATGAGGTTATTATATTTGAATTTTTTATATATGTGTATCTATAGTGATGAGAATGTTTTCTTCATAATTGATGTTATTGAGTTTGGGCTTTTTCTTTTTTAGTATTAATGCTTCCATTATATTTAGCCTTTTCTTACATGTGGATGAGGTTATTATATTTGAATTTTTTATATATGTGTATCTATAGTGATGAGAATGTTTTCTTCATAATTGATGTTATTGAGTTTGGGCTTTTTCTTTTTTAGTATTAATGCTTCCATTATATTTAGCCTTTTCTTACATGTGGATGAGGTTATTATATTTGAATTTTTTATATATGTGTATCTATAGTGATGAGAATGTTTTCTTCATAATTGATGTTATTGAGTTTGGGCTTTTTCTTTTTTAGTATTAATGCTTCCATTATATTTAGCCTTTTCTTACATGTGGATGAGGTTATTATATTTGAATTTTTTATATATGTGTATCTATAGTGATGAGAATGTTTTCTTCATAATTGATGTTATTGAGTTTGGGCTTTTTCTTTTTTAGTATTAATGCTTCCATTATATTTAGCCTTTTCTTACATGTGGATGAGGTTATTATATTTGAATTTTTTATATATGTGTATCTATAGTGATGAGAATGTTTTCTTCATAATTGATGTTATTGAGTTTGGGCTTTTTCTTTTTTAGTATTAATGCTTCCATTATATTTAGCCTTTTCTTACATGTGGATGAGGTTATTATATTTGAATTTTTTATATATGTGTATCTATAGTGATGAGAATGTTTTCTTCATAATTGATATTATTGAGTTTGGGCTTTTTCTTTTTTAGTATTAATGCTTCCATTATATTTAGCCTTTTCTTACATGTGGATGAGGTTATTATATTTGAATTTTTTATATATGTGTATCTATAGTGATGAGAATGTTTTCTTCATAATTGATGTTATTGAGTTTGGGCTTTTTCTTTTTTAGTATTGATGCTTCCATTATATTTAGCCTTTTCTTACATGTGGATGAGGTTATTATATTTGAATTTTTTATATATGTGTATCTATAGTGATGAGAATGTTTTCTTCATAATTGATGTTATTGAGTTTGGGCTTTTTCTTTTTTAGTATTAATGCTTCCATTATATTTAGTCTTTTCTTACATGTGGATGAGGTTATTATATTTGAATATTTTATATATGTGTATCTATAGTGATGAGAATGTTTTCTTCATAATTGATGTTATTGAGTTTGGGCTTTTTCTTTTTTAGTATTAATGCTTCCATTATATTTAGCCTTTTCTTACATGTGGATGAGGTTATTATATTTGAATTTTTTATATATGTGTATCTATAGTGATGAGAATGTTTTCTTCATAATTGATGTTATTGAGTTTGGGCTTTTTCTTTTTTAGTATTAATGCTTCCATTATATTTAGCCTTTTCTTACATGTGGATGAGGTTATTATATTTGAATTTTTTATATATGTGTATCTATAGTGATGAGAATGTTTTCTTCATAATTGATGTTATTGAGTTTGGGCTTTTTCTTTTTTAGTATTAATGCTTCCATTATATTTAGCCTTTTCTTACATGTGGATGAGGTTATTATATTTGAATTTTTTATATATGTGTATCTATAGTGATGAGAATGTTTTCTTCATAATTGATGTTATTGAGTTTGGGCTTTTTCTTTTTTAGTATTAATGCTTCCATTATATTTAGCCTTTTCTTACATGTGGATGAGGTTATTATATTTGAATTTTTTATATATGTGTATCTATAGTGATGAGAATGTTTTCTTCATAATTGATGTTATTGAGTTTGGGCTTTTTCTTTTTTAGTATTAATGCTTCCATTATATTTAGCCTTTTCTTACATGTGGATGAGGTTATTATATTTGAATTTTTTATATATGTGTATCTATAGTGATGAGAATGTTTTCTTCATAATTGATGTTATTGAGTTTGGGCTTTTTCTTTTTTAGTATTAATGCTTCCATTATATTTAGCCTTTTCTTACATGTGGATGAGGTTATTATATTTGAATTTTTTATATATGTGTATCTATAGTGATGAGAATGTTTTCTTCATAATTGATGTTATTGAGTTTGGGCTTTTTCTTTTTTAGTATTAATGCTTCCATTATATTTAGCCTTTTCTTACATGTGGATGAGGTTATTATATTTGAATTTTTTATATATGTGTATCTATAGTGATGAGAATGTTTTCTTCATAATTGATGTTATTGAGTTTGGGCTTTTTCTTTTTTAGTATTGATGCTTCCATTATATTTAGCCTTTTCTTACATGTGGATGAGGTTATTATATTTGAATTTTTTATATATGTGTATCTATAGTGATGAGAATGTTTTCTTCATAATTGATGTTATTGAGTTTGGGCTTTTTCTTTTTTAGTATTAATGCTTCCATTATATTTAGCCTTTTCTTACATGTGGATGAGGTTATTATATTTGAATTTTTTATATATGTGTATCTATAGTGATGAGAATGTTTTCTTCATAATTGATGTTATTGAGTTTGGGCTTTTTCTTTTTTAGTATTAATGCTTCCATTATATTTAGCCTTTTCTTACATGTGGATGAGGTTATTATATTTGAATTTTTTATATATGTGTATCTATAGTGATGAGAATGTTTTCTTCATAATTGATGTTATTGAGTTTGGGCTTTTTCTTTTTTAGTATTGATGCTTCCATTATATTTAGCCTTTTCTTACATGTGGATGAGGTTATTATATTTGAATTTTTTATATATGTGTATCTATAGTGATGAGAATGTTTTCTTCATAATTGATGTTATTGAGTTTGGGCTTTTTCTTTTTTAGTATTAATGCTTCCATTATATTTAGCCTTTTCTTACATGTGGATGAGGTTATTATATTTGAATTTTTTATATATGTGTATCTATAGTGATGAGAATGTTTTCTTCATAATTGATGTTATTGAGTTTGGGCTTTTTCTTTTTTAGTATTAATGCTTCCATTATATTTAGCCTTTTCTTACATGTGGATGAGGTTATTATATTTGAATTTTTTATATATGTGTATCTATAGTGATGAGAATGTTTTCTTCATAATTGATGTTATTGAGTTTGGGCTTTTTCTTTTTTAGTATTAATGCTTCCATTATATTTAGTCTTTTCTTACATGTGGATGAGGTTATTATATTTGAATTTTTTATATATGTGTATCTATAGTGATGAGAATGTTTTCTTCATAATTGATGTTATTGAGTTTGGGCTTTTTCTTTTTTAGTATTAATGCTTCCATTATATTTAGCCTTTTCTTACATGTGGATGAGGTTATTATATTTGAATTTTTTATGTATGTGTATCTATAGTGATGAGAATGTTTTCTTCATAATTGATGTTATTGAGTTTGGGCTTTTTCTTTTTTATTATTAATGCTTCCATTATATTTAGCCTTTTCTTACATGTGGATGAGGTTATTATATTTGAATTTTTTATGTATGTGTATCTATAGTGATGAGAATGTTTTCTTCATAATTGATGTTATTGAGTTTGGGCTTTTTCTTTTTTATTATTAATGCTTCCATTATATTTAGCCTTTTCTTACATGTGGATGAGGTTATTATATTTGAATTTTTTATATATGTGTATCTATAGTGATGAGAATGTTTTCTTCATAATTGATGTTATTGAGTTTTGGCTTTTTCTTTTTTATTATTAATGCTTCCATTATTTTTAGCCTTTTCTTACATGTGTATGTGTTTATTATACTCTTATTTTCTATGAGTATGTTGAAGAATTATGACATTATTGAATTAGAAAATTTTTCAATTGCTTTTATAAAAGGACACTTAGTGTAAGAAAATTTTTTATTGATGAATCATTAATTTTTACAAGTGTTTTCATTGTTTTTAATTTCAATTAGAAAAATATAAGTTTTAAAAAAATCTTTTAAAATTCTGTATAAATTTCAGCCTTTTAAATAATATTATTTAGTGAAAACTACATTTACTAATCATAAATGGAAAAGCTTAATACAAATCATCAAACACCAATATTTTTAAAAGAATTTTGAACTTTTTTTGTGTAAACCTACCGATTTTTGCAAGTACGGACGACCATAACATTATCAGAAAATAAGAGCAATAACTTAACTATGATAAATTTAAAGCCAACATTTCTAAAATTCAATAAAACATTATTACAAAGAATATTTTCTTAAATTTTAAAGATTACTGAGTACTTAAAAATTATATAAAAAACATTCACATTATTTTCTTCAGTTATGTTTTACAGATAAAGTATCCCTAGAACCACATTAGACCTGTCATCAGACTGTCAACACAGCTACTGTTGGGTTAAAAATTGCATTTCTGCAATATTTTAAACTTAACGTAAATAATATGTTTCAAATCAGATTAATTATATGTTAAATACACTAATATTTCCAAAATAAAGTTTCAGAAAAGTATATTTTATTTTTGGAAGATCTTTTTATAAAGAGAATTACATTGCGATGAAAAATGACTAAAGAAAGGGTGCTAATCAGGTATTTTAACAAAAAAAAACAAACTAGTTTTTGAAATACATTATTTTGCTTATTGGAAATATTAAATTTAATTTATTAGCTTGAAATTAAAACTAAAATAAAAGTTCCAAGAAAGATTTTTCATTTAAAAAAATTTATTTTAAAACTTAGGTCTCGCATTTTTTTGTGGAGGTCCCTACATTTGACATTTATAATCACTGTAATAATGAACATGATGCTTATATGTACATTTTTATATGTTTCAAAGGTTGTCATAGCCAATAGTGCTTGTGGTAACAATCCACTCCATGGTTCACACCAACAGCTCAGCCGCTATAGCACATGGGAAACACTATTTTCAGCTATACCAGTGTGACAGCTCTCGTCACAACAGGTGCCTAATCATTGCTGCTGGTAATAAATGTAAACGAGTTCTCGAAGAAGCTAAGTCTCTGTTTGCCGAGAGAATGAGGCACCACATAGCATCTAACAACTTTGGCTCTTGTGATTACTGGCAGATCTGTAATAGACTATTAAATAAGCGTAAGGTGTCTATTCCTCCCCTTTTCAGTCAAGTTGCAGTGTTAACATCCTTTGCTCATCTGGAGTATCACTGCCAAACTTCCCACTTAGAACCAAGTTTCTGTTGAGTGATATGCATATAACCCCTTCAATGGTTTCTGCTATCATCTCTAACCTAGATCCCCACAAATTATGTGGAGCCAATGGTATCCCCGTAATAGTCATTAAGAAGTGTACTCCTGAACTGGCTCCTGTTCTCTCTAAACTGTATAATAAATGCCTCATTGCCTCCTGCTTTCCTGTTTGCTGGATGTCATCATCTGTTGTTCTAATTTTTTAGAAATCTTGCAAGCCATCTGACCCTTCCATCTATTGGCCTGTGAGCCTTCTACCTCTTTTTGGGAAACTCCTAGAGGCCCTAATCAATGCTTAATTGGTTCGTTATCACTTATCGCAGGGCCTTTTTTCAGACAAGCAATATGGCTTTCATTTCTCCAGGTCAACTGCTGATATACCCACAATAATTGTGGAAAGAGTTATCATGCTCTAGATAAAAACAGTGAAGCACATGCTTTACCATTGGACATCTCAAAAGCTTTTGACAGGGTTTGCATACAGGTCTTCTCTACAAGCTGAAAAGTTTTGGTGTCTACAGACACATTTCTGAACTGATGCAGTCTTTCTTATCAAATCACGAAATGAAAGTTATACTGAACAGCCACTTGTCTAGATGCTCTCATACTAACACAGGTGTCTGACACTGTTTTTAATTTTCATTAATTATGATATCAGCTCTCAACTTGGCATCTACGCTGATGACACAACAATTTACTTCTGCTTCAGTAGTAAGGCTGGTCAGTTTGACAAAGTCAAAATGGCAGCCAATGTCCAAAACAACTTCAAGTCCATCATTAACTGGGTCAAAAGATGGCTTGTTGATTTTAACGACTTCAAAACTGAACTTCTCTACATTAATCATCCGAGAGACTCCTCTCTGCCTTCCATAAGTATGGCTGATGCCAATGTCCAGGAAAGTGACTCATTGCATCTTCTCGGGCTAGCATTGTCAGCTGACATAAAGTAGAAAGACTATATTGAATCCATTGCTAGGTCATCTGCTAAGAAAGTCAGTTCACTGTGTTATGCCAGACAACTTTTATCTCCAGAACCTATTTTACATATCTATAAGACTACCTATCATCCATGCTTAGAATAATGCTGCTATATATGGTCTAGTGCCCCTGCTATTAACTTTGAGCTCCTTGATAAGATACAAAGAAGAATCAGTAATACTATTTGTCCTGATCTGGCAGCTCAGCTTCAGTCATTTTCCCACCACCATAAGGTTGCCTCTGTGTCTTTTCTATAAATACTTTCATTTTATATAGCCTCTGTCAACTAGGTTTTACTCAGTTGTCAGCAGATATATAAGACTCATGCCATGGGAGTATTTTATAGACAGTGGGAGCTTACCACAATGACAAGCTAGAGAAGGTGCAAAAGGCAGACCAGTAGCACTTCAGATAGATGGAACTTGTTAACCTTTGAAGACACTTCATCCATGAGAAGGAAAACTTTGATTTTAAACCTCTGTTGTCTTGCATATATCCAAACATAGACAACCTATGGAAGTAAATCCAGACATAAAATCTGGAGTGGAGCTCTGATAAAAACTCCAACAACTCATGCAACCAAGCTGGACCCAAATGTAATGCCCTGTATTCCTTTGCATTTTGTTGGTACCGCTGAGAGGCAGGGTCCTATGTGGTCTGGACAGCATACAAGCTTCATAAACCATTTCCCAGGCCTGCACCCTGGTGAGTTTACTCCAGTCTCACCACCAAATGTTATGAGTGTTTCGTTGCAAAGGAAAGGAACAAATAAGAATTAAATTTTCAGCAGTCAGTATTCACCAAAATTCAGTATATATACATAGTTGTTTGAAATTTGGCAAAAATTGTTTGTGTGTGGTTCTTCAGTTGCTGTTGATAAGGAAAGCGAATCAGGTGTAAGAGTGTTGTTAGTAGTTTCTGTAGTTGACCAATTTTTAGGGTTGGTTGACCAAGGTCACAGATGGGGTCAGAGGATAGGTCTGGAGCACATGTCATTGGTGGGGTTTGACATATGTCCTTCTTCATGGTTGAAATTGATAGCTGTGAGGTGTTTGATTGGTTGGCAGTCATGTGATACCAAGATGTTGAAACCGAACTGCCTGGTAAGCTGGGTTGGCTGGTTGATTCACAACAGTAGTTTTATATGTGGTAAAGTGCATTGGCTGTCAAGGTTACGGTGGTGGCAACAAGGAATTAGGTGTAGATATTGCACATTGATTGAGCAGAAGGGGTCTGTTGGATTGAGATTGAATCAGAAATCAATGGGTCACAATTGTAACGACAAGGGAGGCCTGGAGTGGATAGTGAAGGGTGATCAAATGGAATGTCTGTTAGATTCTGGTTGAATGTGGTATCAATGAGACAGGGTCATGGTGGTGATGACAGAGAAGGTCTAGAGTTGGATAGTGAGGACATTGTGCTATTAGAAATCACTTTAGTGGTGTCAAAGCTGACCTGTCACCCACATTTAACTTGTGTTGAGTCAGGTGAGATTAGTAAAGCTAAAGAGAGATGATCATGACGATGGTGATAAAAATCTTTCAGGCTGCAACTGCACTGGTTGTGATGAGGGGCTTTCTTTCAAGCAAATCTGGTGGACCCCAAGGTTATGTTTTTTTTTTTTTTCATTCTGAACATTATTGTACTTTATTGTGGGGATTTGTTTTGTGGACTGGACGTGATGCTCAGTGCCCCTTCACAGAAAATGACTTTATTTTGCATTTTGCTTTCTTAATGTTCACATCCAGCTAACATATAGTGTGAATCAGAAAGAGATCTAATGGCTGGAGATTATGACAAATGACTGTATGTATGTATGCATGTATAAGTAGACATCACTGAAGAAATGCGATATCTAAGGTTTAAAATGAATATTTAAAAATGAAAAATCTTTCTTGAAGCTTTTATTTTAGTTTTAATTTCAAGTTAAGAGATTAAATTTAATATTTACAATAAGCAAAATACTTTGCTGTATTTCAAAATAAATTCCAATTGAGTAAAAACACAAAAAATGCTAAAAATGGTTGATTTTGGCAATATTTACAAATCTCTCAGCACAACATAATTCTCTTTAGTAAAAAATATTTCAAAAATAAAATATACTTTTCTGAAACTTCATTTAAAGAAGATTAATTGATTTAAAATAAATATTACTTTATTTTACTTTAAAATATTACAAAAAAGCATTTTTTTAACACAGAAATGAGCATTTTTATGTCATCTTAACTATCTTGATAGATTTAAGTTTGAAAAATCTTTCTAAAAGGAACATGTAAAATTACTTGATGAATATAATATGAACCCCTTTTTTTATATGATTTTTTTATCTTAGTAATCTGTTTTATTTGATTTTTGGCCTTAAATTTACTATACTTACTACTCTTATTTTTTAATAATGCATTGCTCACAGACAAAATATTCAAAAAGTCCTTTAAAAATACTGGGGTTTGCTGAATTATAGCAAGCTTTTCCATTTATGATTAGTAAAGATAGTTTTTACTTAACAACAATATCACCTAACCACAACAAATTAATACAGAATTATATATGTATATATATATATATATTCACACACACACACATATATATATATTTATATACATATATATATATGTACATATATATATATATATACATATATACACACATATATATATATACACATATATATATACACACATATATATATACACATATATATATATACATATATATACACATATATATATATATACATATATATACACATATATATATATACATATATATACACATATATATATATACATATATATACACATATATATATATACATATATATACACATATATATATATACATATATATACACATATATATATATACATATATATACACATATATATATATACATATATATAGACATATATATATATATATACATATAT
>OZ038520.1:12166109-12171109 GCA_964036315.1 Acanthosepion esculentum
ACTTTTTTAGTGGCGGATCATTAGGGTTTTCAGGTTTTCCTCGGTGGCAGAGTCGATAATGATCGGAATTCGATTTATATGTTATCCATCAGCTAAAACTCACGGTGTAAAGCTCTCCTAATCCACTGCGACCCCCTCGGTTCTTTATGTTCCAATCACTTTCGGCTTCACCAGTTTCTTCAGTCTTCCATCAAAAAGAGAAAAAAGCGCTGACCTATTTCTTAGCAAATGCAGTGACACTCTCGACTTGAAGTGGTAAGAAACGAATAGTATAACTGATGAAATTATGACTATAATATTTAGCTATATTGAAAATATTGTTAATAACCAGTTTGGAGGATGCAAAGTGCAACATTAAGTTTTATTTATAAATTAATACAGAAATATAAATCACAAAAACATATCTGGTTTACACAATATTCTCGACAATAAATATAAATAGTAATATGAAATTTCATCAGACTTTCAAACATTGATTTTCTTAGTGTTGTGGGGCTCTCCCATTTTACACAAGATGGATTCGTCTAAAGTATACTTATACTGACAGAGTTGGAGACAGGGAGGAGATACGTTGAGATAAGGTTGAGATACGTAGAGTCCAGAGAGCGAGAGATAATTACGGCTTCACTTACAGAGACTTGTACATATACTTTCTACTAACCCTCATTCCTGGACTACTAATCTTCATTTCAAGTTTGTATTCTTACGTTCCATACACTTATTTTCCTATTTTAATTACTGGGCGTTGTTTATTTATTTGTGCAGGACTCCCTCCCCGGAATCCGCAACAGTTAGCTTTTCTACTGTTCTCGTTCAAACATTATCATTGCCTTATAGACATCTTCGCTTAAATGTTATGCTCCATCTTTATATACATTTATTTTAAATCAGAACTACACGTTCTCTCTTGGATTAATCTAAAGAGATGCTGGAAATGAACAGAACGGATCTAACCAAGGCTTACAACAGAAAATGACAAAGTTATTGAGTGAAGGAATGTTCACATTGAAGATATCAGAGCAGCTTCGCAGAGATTATCGAACGATAAAGAGGGCTTTTGAAAATATAACTAAGTTGCGAAATAGAAATAAAGGATAAGGCTTTGAGAATTTGTTTCCTCAAGGGGAACGTAAACTAAAGAGAATTATAGCGAAACAACCACTTTTGACCAGTGCTCAAATCTTTGAACAGGCGGGAATTGAAGGAGTCAAGAACGACAAAAGGTGAAGAATACTTCGCAAACTGAGATCTGTCAAGAAATCTCCTAAGCAAACTCCCCTCGGTAAAGCAAATATTTTAAGGCGTTAACATTGGGCCAAGAAATACATAGAAATTGACTTTTCTAAAGTAATTTTCACGGATGAATCTCGGGTGACACTCAATGAACCTGATGGATAGGCCAGGGGATGGATTTTATCCAATGTAGAAGTGTCTGTGGTTAAAATAAGGCAGCAAGGAGACTGCAGTGTGATGATATAGACTTGTCAATCAAATTATTATTGAACCATTCAAAGTCGATGAAGGAGTTAAACTGAACAGTGCTAACTATTGCGATTTCGTGGACAAGTCTTTCTTTGAATGGTACACGTCCCAGATACGCAGTTTCAAAGTGAATTATGTATTTGTGTACAACAAGATTCCTTCTTGTGCATCTAAGATTACCTGTGGATCTTTTGACTGTAAAAGATTTACAGGAGAGAAGATAATGAAATAGCCACTATCAAGTTCCGATCTGAATCCGAGCGGGAATCTATGGTAAATTGCGAAGATAAAATATAAGTTGGCAAACAATATGACAGCAAAGTAGATATATAGGAAGCAACTGAAACCACCATTTTGGAAATTGAATCCGCTGAGATAAAAAAAAATAACAAAATCACTGGATAATAGATTACTGGATACTATTGAGCACGATCGGTATATTAAGATACAAATGCTTCAAAGACTTATCATATATGTTTGTTATTTGTTCTAATATGGATGTTGATCACTTGTTGATGATTTTATTACTTTTTTATTGAAGTAAAAAGTGATTTTCTGGTTTTGCTAATAACTTCAAACTGCAGTTTTTATAATAAATCCCATAACTTCAATAAAATATATTGAAACTTCCTAAAATTTGAACCAAGCTTTACTTTAAATTAATCTTATCAAAGCTGTCAAAATTTTTTGAAACAAATTCAAGTTATTGAGATTTATGTGTTTTGCATTATAACTTTAGACTGGGTGTACTTATGTATATATGAATGTATAGTTATAAGATAAATCAAACGGCTGAATATAACCAAGGGTATGCACGTGTGCTGGTGTGCATACGCGGGCAAGCAAATAAATAACCATCAAATTCATACATGAGATATAAACATAATAGTGCCTGATGTTGATATACAGAGCCAAGATATATATTAATTAGTATATGTGCGTGTACATACGTTCTGGTGTGCGATTGAAGTTTCGTTGGATTACCAGCTCGTCGGGCACAAGGTCTATGCTGTTAAAAGTAAACAGATGGCATACGGGAGTATCACTGCTATATAGCGCAAAAATAAGATTGCACAGAAGTGTGTTAAATGCGATGCTGGTGAGTTACATTTTTTTTTTTTAAATAGAAAAATGTGAAAAGATTAGAAAAAATGTTTAAGGCAAAATAATGATTACAAATTTAAAATTAAAAACGCTGCTTTCGGGTAGCCATTATAGCGTTATGGGTTAAGTGGGGATAAAGGAGAAAGAAAATAAAAAATAAAAACGATAAGGAAAGAAATATTTTTAAAAAAAACGTGTGGAAATGAGAATGAGCATAAGGAAAGTGTTTATGATATAGTGATTTTCCAAGCGTAGCTTAGATGTGGCACAAGGCCAAAAGTAGGGAGCACCCAGTGAAGATCGAACTCACTACTCAGTTGTAATTGTTCTAGCGAGACAAGCTTGCTAAGCATTACACCGTCTCGAGGTGCCCCAAGTGTTTATAATATATGGGGATTTAAAAAAGGATTTATGAATTTATATAAATATTTTTTAATCCGATGCTACTTATTATAAATGTTTAAAATTAATTTGTTCCAGATACGAAAATAAAGTTAATTGATACAGACTTTTCGTAGTTTAATGCTAAAACACGCTAATGATTAGTGATATTAAATACAAACATACATATATCTGGCCACTCGTATCTGAGCATGCCTATCTGTGAGGTTGGCTCCTTAAACCTTGTTGCAGTCACAGCTGCTCAGGCACACTTGTGTTTCTTCAAAACCCATCAGGCCAAACTCTGGTTTATACTGCATTTGTGCTGGGCGGACCTTAGTTATAGTTTTTAGTGTTCAGTTACAGTTTAAACAAGGCCCGTGCACTCAGCCTCTCAGTCACGATAATTTATCACTTCAATCTAGATTAACTATCGACAACTTCTAAACTGTTTTTATTTTCACTCATAAGGCTTGGGTCAAACCCTACTATGATTTTCAGGAACTTCCGAATGTTGACACAAGCTGATATTTCTAAAAAAAAAAATAAATAAATAATCGGCCATGGTCAGATTCGAACCTGGGTCTCATATTCTGGGTAATAATCCTTTTAATCAAGTGCCACACTTCCCACATGATAACACACATACATAACACACCATAGCACTTACAAGCATAGGAAATACAATGAATCACACATACATGAAAAACGCAGACGAATACACAAAATGCAGACATGAACGTACGCACAATAATACACGTACACGCAGCGCATACTTACATAAGAAGATATTCCCCACGTAGTAATATGTACATATGAACATACATACACGCAAGAACATACAAAAAATTGCACATTCACACATATAGATACACGAATAGACAATCGCACATAGGCATACACGTGGAACATCCGGTTCCACTTATACACATACAAACACAAAGATATACTACGTCCATTTCTCGATAAATGCCCCAAAATTTAATTGTCTTCTATCATTTTTCTTTAAGCATTTCACAAAAATTAAAATTTACCGCTATGCTGAAATCTCTCTCTCTCATTCTGTTCATATCTATCTATCTATCTATGTGTCTGTCTGTCTGTCTGTCTGTCTCATTCTGTTCATATCTTCTCTCTCATTCTGTTCATATCTATCTATCTATCTATCTATCTATCTATCTATCTATCTGTCTGTCTGTCTGTCTCATTCTGTTCATATCTTTCTCTCTCATTCTGTTCATATCTATCTATCTATCTATCTATCTATCTATCTGTCTCATTCTGTTTATACCAATCTATCTCATTCTGTTCATATCTATCTATCTATCTATCTATCTGTCTAATTCTGTTCATATCTATCTCTCTCATTCTGTTCATATCTATCTACCTATCTATCTATCTATCTATCTATCTATCTATCTCATTCTGTTCATATCTATCTATCTCATTCTGTTCATATCTATCTCTCTCATTCTGTTCATATTTACCTCTCATTCTGTTAATATCTATCTATCTATCTATCTATCTATCTATCTATCTGTCTGTTGTCTATCTATCTATCTATCTATCTCATTCTGTTCAAATCGCTCTCTCTCATTCTGTTCATATCTATCTATCTATCTATCTATCTATCTGTCTGTCTGTCTGTCTGTCTGTCTGTCTCATTCTGTTCATATCTTTCTCTCTCATTCTGTTCATATCTATCTATCTATCTATCTGTCTGTCTGTCTCATTCTGTTCATATCTTTCTCTCTCATTCTGTTCATATCTATCTATCTATCTATCTATCTATCTATCTATCTATCTATCTATCTATCTGTCTGTCTGTCTGTCTCATTCTGTTCATATCTTTCTCTCTCATTCTGTTCATATCTATCTATCTATCTATCTATCTATCTATCTATCTATCTATCTATCTATCTGTCTCATTCTGTTTATACCAATCTATCTCATTCTGTTCATATCTATCTATCTATCTATCTATCTATCTATCTATCTATCTAATTCTGTTCATATCTATCTCTCTCATTCTG